>VZTM01010324.1:454257-582720 GCA_013400555.1 Jacana jacana | reverse complement strand
ATAAGAAAGCAAGCAGGGGTTTGGGGACTGGGCTGGGCAAAGTTCAAACTCCAGTGAATGCAGGGCCAGCCGGAGCCTGGACAGAGCGTTACAGGAGTGAGAGGTAACCTCTGCCTGTCAGTTGTGATAAGCATTGGTTTTCCTTGCAGATGCAGTTGCCTCGGTTGCTGATCGGGAGGCCAGTCTGGAGCTCATTAAGCTGGATATATCACGCACATTTCCATCCCTGTATATTTTCCAGAAGGTGAGGTTTCTGTACCAGAACTGTAAACTCCTGGGTAGTTAATCAAAGGAAAGCAGTCTATCTGGCTAGGATGGCAGGGGTTTTAGAAGTTGTTTGGGGAACACAACGTTAGCTCATTTCTGCACACAATAGCCAGCCATGATATCTCTTTTATTCTCATAAAAAAAAAAAAATTGGTGATGAACTTATAAGGCTTTTTCTCCTGGAAAAATTGTGTGTGGGTCCTATTGATGTTTATGAAATTCTGTGCAAGCCCAAGAACACTCACACTGCTGCTACAGAAATCTTGTGGTTTAGTACACATTTTGAGGCTTTGCTTTTTAGGCAGACAGCATCTGTATGCACACACCCGTGTACTGTAATACAGTGTGTTACCAAGAACTAAAACATCTGCTGCCTCTGAAAAAGAAAAGCCAACCTGGGTGTGTACCAGATCTCATTTTCCATTATGGATCGATTTCCACTGAATTGCTGTTGCTTTTGCTTGAACATCTCAAAAGCACACACGGTTGTGCTTAGAGTGGAAATGGGGGTTATTCTAGACCTGCATAAAGCAGTAATTCACAGGCTCACTTGCATCTCAAAATGCTGACTTATTACTTTCCTGTTTTTATAAATTGATTTTGAAAAAAAGGTTTGCTTTTTCTCTCCTCTCCTTGTATTAGGGTGGTCCTTACCACGATCTCCTGCACAGTGTGTTAGGAGCATACACGTGTTACAGACCGGATGTGGGATATGTAAGTGTGTGCTGTAAAATGTTTGTAACACGGGAAATAAACTTCAGGTGTCATGTTTTAGAGTGTATTTAATAAAGCAGGTTACCTAAACTTCATGCTATTAGCACTTAAAATAAATTCCACTTTAGCACTTAGTCCTTCCATAGCTCTAAATTGCTCCTGGGCTAAAAAGAACCTTAGTTTTAAGTCTGATCCCTGCACCAAAGTATTATTTAGCAGAGGGGAGTGTTCCTCCCTGCGTCAGACCCGCCTGGGACTCTGCACCAATATCTAGTTGAGGTTTTGTGTTCAAATGGTTTTAGCCCTGAATTCTGTCACCTGTGACCTCAGTTTTGGAGACCCTCCCATAGTCTTTAAGTGAGATTACAAATTGCAGGTTCAGAGACTGCTTGTTCCCGGGGTGGAGTTTTAAAAGGCAAATAAGGATTTTTTCATGGGTGGGGTCTTCTCTTTTGTTTCAGATACTACAGATATTTCTTATCAATTTTATGTTCATACAGCAGTAATTCTAATGTAATCTTATTTTCATGCCCATCTATCCCACAAAATTGGAAAGCTGCTGGGCTGCTGTTAATGCACACCAATACTTTGTTCCTAGTTGGTTAAAATTGAGTGCTTTTATGTTTAGTGAGAAGCATGCAGCATAAACAGCCAGAAACAGCAGAATGATCAGCATTGTAGTTGGAGTTGATAACATTTTCAGTATAATGAGTATTCAGATCATCAGTTAAATAGAAGAATAATGCTCTTTGCTTTTACTGCAGGCTGTGTTGTGTTTGAGAGTAATGGTGGGAAAACGTAAACTTGCATTGTAGCTAACCACTTAAAAGTGATTTTCCTACACGAACAAATGGTGTTTGGCAAGTGGAAAGATATATATTGACTGTTCTGAAACAGAATTTTGTCTCAATTCCAGTGTATCTGTCTGGGCCTAAACTGTCCCATATGTGAGGGTTTAATCCGTGTCTGCTTTTCCCATGGCTTAACAACGGACTCAAAGCCAAGTTCTGTCTCGTGAGCTCTGGGTCCAGCCTGTGTGGCTTTAACTTTCTGGCATTCCAAGTCTCGAGGACTTGTGATCACAAGACTTCCCAGAACTTCCACCAGGCCCCTAAAACTGGCACCTGAGGAAACAGTGTCTTGCTGAAGTCAAATTGTCTGCATGAAAATTTATTTATCCATGTTGTTTCTGTGCATCTGGAAACGTTACGCAATGGCACTGGATACGTTGCAGCCTGTAAATGCTTGTATTTCCAAAGACGTAGGATGTCCTGAACCTACTCACCCGTATTTGCCTGATGCTTTTCCCCCCTGAAGGTGCAGGGGATGTCCTTCATTGCTGCTGTGCTCATCCTCAACCTGGAGGAGGCAGACGCGTTCATTGCCTTTGCCAACCTCCTGAACAAGCCATGCCAGCTGGCCTTCTTCCGCGTGGACCACAGCATGGTACGCACAGGCCCCGCTGGGTTTGAGAACCCCACGGTGTTCTTCTGCAGCTAAGCGTTCTTTGGGTGACTGCTTACGAGGTGCTCTGCTGTCTCCACAGATGCTGAAATACTTTGCAGCCTTTGAAGTATTCTTTGAAGAAAATCTTCCCAAGTTGTTTCTTCATTTCAAATCATACAGTCTTACTCCAGACATATATTTGATAGACTGGTGAGTTCAGAGAACGTAGCAAACCCAACTGCTGCCACGCTTCCTATTTTGCCATAGGTTTTTCTGCTCCTGAAGGAAGAATGACTGTAGGAACATAGACTTTAGAGCAGGAGGAAGATGAAATTTGGGTCTTGGTTTGGAAAGGGGTAAACTTGGAAATACAGTGAATGTTTTTGAGTAATGGATGTTCTTCTTGGGTGATGAGATACAGCTTGTTGGTGAGCAGAAGCCTTGGCAGGAGCAGGTTATACCATCGCAGCAGATAGAACGGGGTTCTACAATTTCAGATGTAGAATTCAGGGGAGGGGTCTGTAACAAGCAGCAGAATGAACTCTCTCTGCCCATCAACAATGAATGCTTTTGAAAAATAAACTTTGCTGTAAGAAATGCAGTCAGACTCTTCCCAGCAAGAATAGAACAGCAGCTGTCTGTAGATCTCGGTGCTTTTGAATGTGGATAGGAATTCAGGGAATGTATCACAAGTGTAGCTGCTGGATTCTCCTTAGTATATCAGCGGGATGTAACCTTCTAGGAGGGGATTTGCAGCTTTAGTGTAGAAAAGGGATGAAGAGAGCTGTTAAACCACATGGCTTAACAGGCAGGGTTAAGCTAGACAGGATCTCTGTTGCTGAAGTTCTTATTTGTACGTTACACCCTGTTTGAGTGTAAAGGTGTAACTTTTCCAGCCAGAGCTTCCTGAAGGGGGTGGCTAAAAAGAGGTGGGTTTCAGTGGATCTTTGAAATAGGCAAAAACTAGCAGTATATGAAATAACTTGTTGCCTGCTCACTCTCAGCAAACACCACTCAGATTTAAAGGAGGCTGTATTTTCATCTTTCTGAAATAGGTTAAACTGCCTTTTGTTTTTTTTCCCCTCAATTGTAGGATTTTTACGCTCTACAGCAAGTCATTACCACTTGATCTGGCCTGTCGTGTCTGGGACGTTTTCTGTAGAGATGGAGAAGAATTTTTGTTTAGGACAGGATTAGGAATCCTTCGGTTATATGAAGATATTCTCCTACAGATGGACTTTATTCATATAGCACAGTTTCTAACAAAACTTCCCGAAGACATTACATCAGAGAAGCTTTTTAGTTGTATTGCAGCTATTCAGATGCAGAATAGTAACAAAAAATGGGCACAGGTGAGTTTCTGGGATATACCTATGTCTCAAAGCAGAGGTGTCAGCACAGGAGTATCTGGGGCACTTCTCTTAATGACTACGTTGTGCTGCGTGTTTGGCTTACAGCACTTCCTTTCTACTCTCTCACTCTAGAAATTCATCCCCGTGCTAATATTGTGGTGGTTAAAATTGATACTTTATTTTCTAAGACTGGCTATTTTTAATATTCGTTAAATAATTCCCTTTTCCAGGTGTTTGCCTCACTGATGAAGGACAACAAAGAAGGGGACAAGAACCACAGCCCAGCACTGAAAAGCTAATCCAGCTCATAATGCTGAGGCCAGCTGAGAACGTGGAGTTTTCGCATCACTTCTGTTGGGGGAAAAAGCACTATGGAACGTGTGAGAAGGAGAGAGCTCTCAGTGGAGTAATGAACTGCTAAAATCTTCACCCTTTTGCCAGTATTAGCTTTTGTTGTGGGAAGATTTGTTTTCACACAGAATACTAAAACCTATGAAACTGAGAAGCAGAGGAGTTCATATTTAGTACTTTAAAAGGATCAGCTCAATGCAATAAACATTTGTAATAACTTCTGTTGGTACTTTAAAAAAAAATTGAGGCATAACTTTTTTTACAAATACCACAAAGGCACTTTTTGGGGGGGATGAGGGAAATGCTAAATCTTAAGGCCCCAAAACTGCTATCCAAACCAAATGCTTTGGTACAAATATTACCTCCAAAATTAACCATTTGAAAGTATTAAGGACCAAATGAGGTTGTTGAGTATGTTTATGTGCAAGATGGTTAAAATTTGGGAAGGGGTCTTGTCTTATTTACTTGGTTTTGTTTTCTTTTGGTTTTTTTTTAAGTTGCAGCTTCATTCTTCAGTCTGGGCAAACGTAACTAACTCAGGAACTGTGGAAGTATCGTGCCCACACCTCTTAAGAGCAAAAATCACCTGAATTTTAAACAGTGGTAAGATCAGGGCTATTGTTTTCCGAGAGTACAGCTTTGGAACGAGTGGTGTTCAGCACTTGTGTTGGTGTATGGGTTGTGCAGCCTGTTAAAAATGGAGCAGGTATTCTGTGAAAGGGTTTTGCTGCCAGAAGTTTTATTTTGTTGAGCCATTTCCAGCTAAGAAATACTTATAATTGAATGGTGAACACTAGAAACTGGTAGAGCTTATGGGCAGACTTTGTGCTGTCAAAGGAGCAGCCACTTTCAACACTTCAGAGCAATGCAGGCACAGAGGTTGTTCTTTGAAATGGTGTTTTATTAGTGTGCAATACTGAAATCCCAAACCACCTGGTTTAGTAATACTCAATTCTTTGACACCTTTTACCTGTGGGACATAAGGTCATTTTGTATGTGTCATAGCAGATCTTTCCAAACATTTCCTAGTCCTGAAGGCGCTGTACAACCAGCTGTGATTGTAGGGGATGGACATTTAAAATGGATAGCACTGCGGGTGAGGAACACTTGCACTCTCTTGGTCCATTTTTTTGCTAATATTTAATGTAAATAAGTTCCTTACACGTGGGTTTTTGCAACTGGTCCCTCTGTGGAAATCAAGTCAAAATTGCCATTATGTATTTTTAAGTGCAGGAGGCTTCCAGTTGTCTGGTGTTCTAAAAGCAGAGTCTACATAATTGGGGTAAAGATTTAGTGTGGTGTTACTTACATTGCTATCTGGTTTAAAAATTACATATATGCTACTCGTAACATTACAATTTGAACTTTAAATGTCAGATTTTTCTTAACTTATGTATTCACTACATTAATTGGATCCAATTTGTCTTATATTTTTGTGTTATCTTGTACAGTTTTCTTACTTTTCAACTATAAATCTGTATATAACTGTAAATAGAAGGGTCAAGCCTTCCTTTAAGACCACTAGTAACAATTCCTGTGTAAATAAAACTTACAGCAGATGTGGACTGTGGTTCTTTTCCCCTTTCTCCATCCCTTGCCCCTCAGCAGGCCCCAGGAGGGCCCTGGAGCCCAGCGGGGCGCTGCCCTTCGGCCGCCTCAGGCCTCGCCTCCCTGCGGAGCTGAGCTGGAGGGCCCTG
This sequence comes from Jacana jacana, assembly GCA_013400555.1. NCBI lineage: Eukaryota > Metazoa > Chordata > Aves > Charadriiformes > Jacanidae > Jacana > Jacana jacana. Next base: position 576,893 of record VZTM01010324.1, on the reverse strand, counting down.
GAGCCGCCTTTGAGGCCGGCTCTGGTCGCTTCGAGGCTCGGGGGCGAGCCCCGAGGTTGCAGGGAGCACTGAAAAATAGCGGCTTGATTAACTTTACCGGAGCCCCCCCCCAACAGCGGGTTCCTCTCCCCTCCCTCAGCTACGGCGGCCGCCGCCAGGGGACGCTGTGGCGGTGNCGGCCCCCCCCACTTCCGGCGCCGGCACCGCACGCGCTTGAGGCCGCCGCCATGAAGTCGGTAAGGACGCGGCTGCGGGACTGGGCTCCGCTGGGGCGGCGCAGACCGGGCCTCCCCCGGGCGATGACGCGGGGCTGACACGGTGCTTGTGAGGGGGGGGAGAGGCCGCCGCGGGCTCCTCGGGAGGGGTCTGCTTTCCTGTGCCGCTTCCGCCCCGGTAGAATGCTCCTTAACCCCTCGGGTGCGCTTTGGCCAAAGCTGAGGGATGGAAGAGGAAATGAAGGGCCGCTGTCGGTCCCGCTGAGGAACGCGCCGGCGGAGCGGGACAGGCGGCGGGGGGTTAATGGTGGCCGAGCTGGCCTCGGGCGGGGGGCATCGCGCTCTGCGGCTGTTGGGGCCCAGCCCGGCCTGTGGGCACAGGGGAAGCTGCCAGCCTGGCTTCTGGCGTCCCCCACAGCATTCTCCTGGAGAAGCCGGTGAATCATGGTGTAGGCAAGTGTGCTCTTTGCTGGGTAAGAAACGGGCAGAATGGCTGTGCCCAGAGTTGTGATTAACGGGGTGAGATCTTGTTGGCAGCCGGTCACCAATGGTGGTCCTCAGGGCTCGGTTTTGGGGCCAGTCTTGTTTAATATCTTTATGGATGATGTGGATGAGGCGATCGAGTGCACTTTTAGTAGCAGGTTTGCAGATGACACGGAACTAGGTGGGAGTGTTGATCTGCTTGAGGGCATGAAGGCTGTACAGAGGGAGCTGGAGGGGCTGTAGGGATGAGCTAAGGCCAATTGTATGAGGTTCAGTAAGGCCAAGTGCTGGGTCCTGCATTTCGGTCACAACTGCAGATTTGCAGTTGGAGATTTGCCCATCAGAAAAGGACCCGGGGGTGTTGGTGGGCAGCCAGCTGAACGTGAGCCAGCAGTGTGCCCAGGTGGCCAAGAAGGCCAACAGCATCCTGGCTCGTATCAGGAATAGTGTGGCCAGCAGGAGCAGGGAAATGGTGGTGCCTTCAGGAAGGGCAGTGGTGAGGCCTCACCTCGAGTGTTCTGTTCAGTTCTGGGCCTCTCACTACAAGAAGGACACTGAGGTGCTGGAGTATGTCCAGGAGAGCCACCAAGCTGGTGAGGAGAAGCTGAGGGAGCTGGGCATGTTTAGTTTGGAGAAGAGGCTGAGGGGAGACCTCATTGTGCTTTGCAGCTACCTGGTAGGAGAGTGCAGAGGGGTTGGTGTTGGCCTCTTCTCTCAAGTGAATAATGAAAGGAGCAGAGGAAATGGGCTGAAGTTGCAGCAGGGGAAGTTTAGACTGGATCTTGGGAAGAGCGACTTTACTGAAGGGTGGTCATGCGCTGGAACAGCCTGCCCAGGGAGGTGGTTGAGTCATTGTCCCTGCAAGTGTTTAAGAAACATGTGGATGTGGACTTTGGGGTATGCTCTAGTGGCCGAGATTGTTTTGTGTGTGTATGGTTGGACTCGATGATCTTGGAGGTCCTTTCCAACCATAGCCATTCTGTGATCCTGTCTCTAAAAAGGGGAGCTAAAGGTGAACTGGTGAAAATTCCAGGTTGGAGGAGCCCCACTTTTACTCAGCCACTTGTCCCCTTACCGAAGAGACACCCCACCATCACCAAGACTAAGATAATGGCCTGTTTTCTCTCTGTGGCCCTCACCTTCCCAGCTGTTCTTCATCCATATCCATCCCCAACACTCCTGGGAGCCTTGTGTGGGTTTGGTACAGGGTGCCTGTGTTGATGGTGCTGTGCTGAGCTGCCTCTCTGCATGCAGCTACTGGTCATGGGGAGTTCAGGCAGGAGAGAGCCAAAGCTCAGGGTGCTGCAGGGTGACGTTTGCCTGAGGCTGTGGCCCTGTACCAGGACCTTAAGGTACCGCGTACCTTAGGGTGTGTTGGGGGAAGAACAGCATCCTCAAGAGAGGGTGCTTGGGAGCACACAGGGCAAAGAACTGTACCCTAACAGCCTGTTTAGCGTACTTGGAGTGTTTGTGTGTCTAAAAGTGATGGAGGAGAGGTTTAATAAAAAAGTTGTCCAAGAACATTTCTGTAAAACATTCTTCACAGGGCTGTCTTTTCAAAAATGTAACACAGTTGGGTAAATTCAGAGCTAACTCATGATACCACGTGGAAAAAACACATTGTTCAGCCCTGACAGAAAGATGAACTTGATGAGATCTGAAAACAGTGAAATAGATTTCAGGAAGGCTATGAACGTGTCAGTTACTTGTTGTTTTCTGCTGCTCCCTAGAGAAAAAACACCAAGCGAGTTCCAAGCTTTCGCAAGTTACTGCGAACTAGTAAAATAAAAATTGACAACAAATTAAAGAATAAACAGTACAAGCAGCAGAGTGCTGCTAAAAAGTACCGAAAAGAACAAAAGAAGCTAAGGGAAGCTGTCAGAGATGCTATCGCCAGAAAACCTTTTCCCCTGGAAGAATGCAAGAAGAAACAAGTTGGTAAGTGTGTGCTCAGTTATTTTTGTAAGCAAAAAGGTTCGGGGGTTACTAAATATCCTGCTGCACATTTAATTTTCTGTGTGCAAATAATCGTTATTCTTGTTTGAAGGAATGGAAGGGAGAAAAATAGAAAGTGTGGCCATTCTGGCAGCAGGATCTGGAGGCTGGAGATGGTAGAAATGTGTTTGCTGTAGTCGTTATTGGATGTCACAATAAAGGGGCAGTTTTCTGGGGTAACACAAAACACATGCAGGAAGGTTGATGAGCTCCAGGTTGAAGCAGGGTGCACAATGGTCTCACAGGTGTAGGCAGTTAGGTTTTCAGGTTTGAATTTACATCTGGGGTCTTAATTTGTATACATCATTTTGTAAAGCAGCTGAAAAATATGAAGAAGAGGAGGAAGAACAGGCTCTTCCACTGGACATGATGGATGAAGATGACTTAAAATTAATGGAAGATTTGGCTCGAAAGGCGTCCTTTTTAACTAGAGATCTTTCTTCTAAGTGAGTATCACTGTGACATCTACTTTTCGTACTAGTTCAGCTTTGTGTGGTTGATATATAATTAATATGTAATGAAATACATCAGGAGGTCACTTTCAGGCTGGTGTTTGTTTTCAGTTGCAGTGTAGTGTTTCCTTAATCTGTCAGTACATTCAGTATTAATGTATTGATGTGTATCAGGGCATTCACCTGCTCTGCCTGACCTTCAGGGTACTGTTTCTGCACAGCGTTCCCTCCTGTGAGGTCTCTGCTGTGAGATGAGTAGCATTCCTCAAACTGGAAAAAATACTTTAATGTGTATACAGAGCCTTTTTTTCCTATGTAGAGTACTCAGGACGTTCCCTGGACATTGGGCCACTGTACTTTCCATATTAGATTGTAAATTACTGTAAAGAAAATGAAGGTTCTGGAAGCCATGTCTGCAACCACATACAATAGCAAAACATCCAAACGAAAGCTTTGTTACTGGTTTGCCAGAGTGAGGTGTTGGGTAAAGTTCCCAGTGAAATGCATACAAGGAGAGTGCTCCTAGTTGTATAACTGTAAGCCTTTACAAGTGTACTTCTAAGAGTAGTCTAGTTACATGACTGAGGGAAAATCTGGCCTTTTCTCCTGACAGTGAGAAGATTCTCTATGCCTGGGTGCTGTAGGGTGGTTGCAATTTGCCCTGTAACTTTCAGCTTGCATTTTTCAGTGAACCTGTTCATGTCAAAAAGCGAAAACATGAAAGTGTGATAGACAAATACGAGAAGGTGCCAAGATGCATGCAGACCGAGCCAGAAAAGGAACTCATCCATCTGCTCCCCATCAAAGACAAGAGTGGCATTATTCCCCAGACTATGGAAAAGCCAGGTGAGATGTATTTTGGATTCAGTGTAGTAGCCAAGGCATGTGTCATTTATTCTTCTAAAATTCCATAGTATTTACTACATGCTTTACACAAGGCACTCTATTTTTGCAGTTCTCGGTGTTGCAGAGGATGAAGAAGAGGATACAGAAGACATGGAGGAAGCAGAGGGTAATAAAACATCATATTTACTTTTTGTTGGTTGTTTTTTGTTTTTACTTTTTTTCAGGGCATTGTGTTGTAACCCCAGCTGGCAGCTAGGACTATGCAGCCGTTCCCTTCCTCCCCATCTTGCTCCTGGTAGGGTAGGGAGAAGAGGGGGAAAAAGGGGAAAACAAAACCCTCATGGGTTGAGATAAGGGCAGTTCAATGGAACAGTAACAGAATAGAAAATAGTAATAATAATGAAGGTAAAAGAACATCCAAAATGGTGCTGCAATACAATTCTTTACCGCCTGAAGACCGGTGGCCCAGCCCATCCGAGCAGTGATCGTGGGCTCCTGCCCCCCAGCCAGCCCCCATTTATATCCTGAGCAGAAATGTCCCCCTGCCTCTGCTCCCTCTCAGCTTCTATGGGAAGCTGAAAAAGCCCTTGGCTTAATGTAAGCATAACTTAGAGACAGCTAAAGCAATAGGTGTTACCAGCAGTTAATTGATTTTCACCCAGATTTGATGTTTGCTTGAAGTTCCTTATTGTTGTGCCATCTCTGCTATTGGATAGAAATCTTGGTCTTAACCTTAAGTATATATGCTGTGGTTCTAGCTTGAATACTCTGAGATAATTTTGAAATGCAGTTCAGGACACAGACTCATGTAGGCTTTTGAGTGTCTGTCTTTGTCTTTGACAGCTTTTACTTTAAACCAGCAGAATACCAGCAAATTCAGATTTGGATTTGCAGGGTTTTTTTTCCAGTGAGAGAGTCATACTCAGGTAACAGTTGCAGTTGTAACACTGCTGATCCTGGGTCATTAGTCTTTAAAGATAATCTGAAGTTGAGGAAGGACATACTGGAATCAAACTAATACTCAGAAAATGCAAATATAGCAATTGTATTTTTAAAAGAAACAGCGAATGGTGGGTAACGGTGACCCTCCTCCCTACCTCTCACACCCTGTGCCAGGCTTTCCCACAGAGCCCCTGCCCGTCCTCTCTCCCGAGGAGATGGCTGCTCAGAGGAGACAGAAGCTGCAGGAGCGGAAGATGCACATCGCTGCCCTGGCCTCAGCCATTCTCTCCGAGCCAGACAGCAACGTAGGTAGCGTCCACCCAACGTGTGTTGTGCCCAGAGTCAATACATAAAGATCTCCAGTGACCAAACCATAGCAAAAGCACAAAAATACATGAGTGGAACAAGGAAGGTCAATGTTGGATCACTTCTGAGGGGGCGGCAAAGACTGAAACTGCTGCCAGGGGTTTGAATCGGGTGAAGCTCCAGGTGACCGCGTGTGCTGTTCGGGAGCCGTTTGTCCCTCCGAATACTTGTGGGTTTAGGAACAATTCTGGCTGTGATATTTGCTGGCCAAACTACCTTGTTCCTTAAGCATGACCTTACTTAGGCTCTGATTTCAGGGTGGTATCTGGTATTTCTCAATGTTTCAGGACACGATAATAATTTTCTGTGATTCTGCAAGTTTGTGATAGTAGGGTAGTTTGAACATGGCTGAGATGAAAACGTGGTTGGGTATCTAGTATTTCTTGCCTCTTTATGCAGCACTAGGAAGAGTCTGAGTAACTGCAGACTGGTGTTTAAAAATGGGGCACGTTTCTTGTGGCAAACCTTTGCTGAAACGTACATGGTGCTTGTGGGTGATCTCCAGCTGACTTCAGCTGCCTCTTGTCTGAATCAGATGAAGAAGCTGAAGGAGCTGCGTGCCATGCTGATGGAGCAGGACCCGAACGTGGCCGTGATCGTCCGCAAGCTGGTCATGGTTTCTCTGATGGAGATATTCAAAGATATTGTGCCTTCGTACAAAATTCGGCCTCTAACTGAAGCAGAAAAGGCTACCAAGGTGAAACACCACATTTCATCATAGAGCACTGCAAGTAGTTCAGATTTCTTTAAGTTATGCCAAATATTAATGGTGATTTATTGCATGTGAATTTAGGGTTTTGAGCAAAGGCTGACAAATACCTAAATTCTTTAACTGTGACACTTTCAGGGGCAGAGATCTTTTTTTGTTTTGAATTTTTTTAATCTTGCATTCTTCATTCTGTCAGTAGGTGATGTGCTGGTGGTAGTGGAGGGAGAAAGTAGTTCATGGAAGCAGTATGTCAAAACTGGAGTCATAAACCCTGGGGTAAGGGGGTGTTTTGTGTGAAACTGAAGGGAACGAGAAGTGACACAGCATTGTCACCTGACTGGCACAGAGCTCTTTGAAATGTGTTCAGTAGTTTGCTGGACAAATGCAGAGTAACTCGTTCTGTGGAGCTCGTTTTTAACCAATTCTTTAGCAGGTTTGTGAGTACAGGTATTGCAGTTTAGAGCCATGGCCTGGTTTTCACCTCAGTCCCTATGATTTAAATTGGCCTAGTTGGAAAAGGCCCTCTGAGCACAGAACAGGCACAGAAATGTGTAGAAATGTGTTAGTTTTCCTACGTTTCTAGGAATTTCTGTCTAGAGACCCTAACTACTTAGTTATTTGTTATTTGTTCTTTGTTTTAAAACTTCCTTTTTGTTCCCAACCACTGGCTAATTTAATCCTCCAAATAAAATTGCATTTGTATTATATTGACAGGTTAAAAAAGAAACTCAGAAATTGAGAGAATTTGAAGAGGGCCTTGTGAGCCAGTACAAATTCTACTTGGAAAATCTGGAGCAAACAATTAAAGGTACAGTCGGCACTTCCCATTTTCAGAGCAGATGCACAATTGCTTGTGGTCTCACAGCTGCCCTCCTCTGTCTGAACGCTACCTGCTGTCTTTGAAGTGGGACTCAAATGAAGGAGAATGTCCACAGTAACTAAAAATGTAAATATCTAGAAGCTCCCCTCCGTTCTGAACATTAATCACCTCAAATAATATTTTTGTGCAGATTGGAAACAGAGGAAGTTGAAGAAGAGCAATGTCATCTCATTGAAAGCGTATAAAGGCCTGGCAGAGATTGCAGTGAAGTGTCTGTGTGAGCTGCTGGTGGCGCTGCCCCACTTCAACTTCCACAACAACATCATTGTTCTCATTGTTCCACTCATGAATGATCCATCAAAAATGGTAAGTGATTTTCTGATTAGGGGAGGAGTTCTTATTTTGCGTGAAAAATAGGCTGTTTCTGAGTTTCAGCCACAGATCCTGCAGCTGGATCTTTTCACTATTTCCCAGGCTGTGTCCACTTTCCAATGGGTAAATGCCCTCTGTATTATCAGTTGGCCATTGTCATGGGCTTGGCTTTACAGAAGAATTGGTTTGAATTCCCTTTTTCAGATGTCTGAGCTGTGCTGCGAGGCAGTCAGGAAGCTCTTTAAGCAGGACAAGTTGGGCTACGCGTCACTCGGCGTGGTTAAGGTCGTTTCTGGTCTTGTGAGGGGTCGAAATTACGATGTCAGACCTGAGGTAAGAGTCCTCCTGTTGTACGATGCAACTTACTCCTGTCAACGGGTTTTAAAACAATCAGAAAGTTAAAGTTCACACAGCTGCTGGCTACAGAAGAGCAGAATTTCCTTTCCTGCACCGAAGAACCTTTGATCAGCAGGGGCCACTAGCTGGGACAGGATTCAGGATTTCTTACCCACCATTGCTCTGCTGTGGGTCCCCTTTCACTGTGTTTGTTTTATTCTACAATAGGTGTTAAAAGTATTTCTTCACTTAAGAATTAAGGAAGTAGAGTTACAAAAAGATGCAGAAGACATTGCACCAAAGAAGAAGTTCATGACTTACAAAGAGAAAAGGAAAAACCTTTCAAGAATGCAGAGGAAGGTACGCCGTGCTCCTGCTCACGCTGACTTCATGTCGCGGTGTGTTTTAGCAGCCAGGGCGCTTCTCCTGTTGCTGTTGTTAACTCTCAGCATCAGTGATTGGTGTTTGAGTTGTACTTGAATATTTATGAAGTTCTACAGGAATTTATTCTCTTCCTATTTTTCTTTTCTCTTCCTGGTCCTGATGAGGCTTTGGTGGTTTCCAGTAGGGAGGAGTGTATCTGAGCTGGTTACCCTGCGGCATCACAGGGTGACTTGAGCATCTCGGCAGGGACAGTCTGTGCTCTGGGAGTCTTTGGGACATGGATATCTTCTCTTAAAATCATTTGTATGTTTTCAGTGGAGGAAAGCCGAAGAGAAACTGGAACGAGAACTCTTGGAAGCAGAAGCGTCAGAAAGTAAACAAAAAAAACTGAAACTGGTAAATAATTTAGAATTACTTTGTGACTTTTGTGACAGTTCTCCTCTCCATCCAGCCTGTCAGCATTCCACACCTCTAGTTAACATTGGCAGCTCACAGGATCGTGCCTGTGCCCGAGGTTAGGTTTTAGTAAACCAGGCCCTCCCAGTTTACCCAGGAAAGCAAACTTAAGCCATTCCTGCTCCCTTGGTGCCCTGCCCAAAAAGGTGTTGAATCCATTGACACACATCCCCCAGGGCAGGCTTGGGCAGAGAGCAGCATCTTCACTCGAGGTGAGGTGAATAAGAAACGTCTGCTTTTCATGCTTAACTATTTTATTCTGTTTCTTCCTTTCAGCACACAGAGACCTTGAATATTGTATTTGTAACGTACTTCAGAATCTTGAAGAAGGCTCAGAAGTCCCAGCTTTTACCGGCTGTGCTGGAAGGTCTTGCAAAGTAAGAACAGAGTCTGCCTTCTGTGTGTGCTAGAAAAAGCATAAAACACCCAGGGGATTTTTTTTGCTTGGAAAGGGATTTATAAGCAGTGAGAAAAAGCTGTCCCTGAAACATCTGTTGAAATCCTTTTGTTTCTCTGCCGAAGTTTTCACCTACTTCTAAAAACATTTCCAAGTGCTGTGGAATTTCCCGTGCTAGGCCCGGGGTGATGCAGGCCCAGCAGGGTGGGGTGGGATTCCATTCTTCTGTCTGGGGAGCAGTCCCTAGTGCTGTAGGGCAGCCGGGGTTAGCGCTGGGGCTGGCTCACCCCTCTGTGTGAGGATAACAGATGCTGAGCCCGTGGTTGAGCTCTGCCAGGTGTGGATTTTGGTGATTCAGGACAGTTGGAACTGAATTGGCAGCTAACATCTGCAGTGTAAAAATGAAAATCTCTTTGGTTCTAGGTTTGCTCATCTCATAAATGTGGAATTTTTTGATGACCTGGTGATTGTCCTTCATTCTCTCATTGCATCTGGGGTAAGTGGAGCTTATTTTGTTAGTTTTCTTAAAAGCAAGTTCTTCGGAGTACTTAATTTGTTGTGTATTCTTAGGGTTTAAGCTATCGTGAGAGTCTTCACTGCGTTCTCAGTGCTTTTCATATACTCTCTGGTCAAGGTAAGAGACCTTTAAAACCAAGCTTTTGTTTACTGTTGTCTGATAGATTAGTGGAGTAAATGTATTTATTTGGGATTATGTTTATAGGTGATGTTCTTAACATCGATCCCCTGAAGTTCTACACCCATCTCTACAAGACACTCTTCAGCCTACATGCAGGTACCTCTGCCTTCGCGGTGTCAGGGGGTACCCAGGTCGTGTTCATTCCGCTCACCTGGTATCAGAGCCCGAATATACTGGTAATAAAGTGCGGGTGTTTGAAGTTCTGAGGAAAGAACTGGTCAAACTGCTTTTTTTTCAGGTTGCAGGTGTCACTGCTGCAGCACAGACACTAGCAGTGCTCTTGCAGCCCCGGGGAGCGGGCTCCAATCGCGTCGCTTCCTCAGGGAACGCTGAGTGTGTGCTCTTGGAAAAGCATCTGTCCTGTACTCAGTAGAGAGGGGTCTATTTCCTTGTAATTGTGTCTTTCAGTGGCCATTTAAAAATTCTCTATTTTTTCTCTAATTCTTTCTCTAATAGAGAAAAATATCTTAATTTTGCTAACACGGTTTTAAAAATAATTTCAATTTAAATTCTATTTTCCAAAATTTCCTGGTTTATATTTCTGACTTTTATAATTCTGACCTAATTTGCTAATCTAAATTTTCTAATTATTCTGAGAAGCTGGAGAAAAAGATACTTAGAAAGCTTGAAGTTAACAGAATCAAACTCGTGAGGAGGAAGGAATGAGGAAAGCATTCTGCAGTTCTGGATGGGTAAAGACTGAATCTTTGCACCATTTAACAATGTAGAGAAGATGATAGAATGAGTGCACTTAGGGTTAAAACACCAACTGCTTTAATATTTAGACATTTTGATGGAACAAGTACTTTCTTAGAAAGAAACAGTTACACTCTTTTTCTGTTCAAAGCTGGACTCTGTACCCAAAAGAATGGATGCTCATGTCTGTATCACACGAACTTCAGCGTTTGTGCTGTTTCTCAGGGTCTGCACTCAGTAGCAGAGCATGTACCAGTATGGTCTTTGAAATGGTTATTCATTCTTGGTGTGAAATTCCGCTTTTGAGGCCGTTCCAACGATGATGTGGAGATCGTGCTGCAGTGCCTGGACGTCATGTTTGCCAAGCGGAGGAAGAAGGTTTCCCAGCAGCGAGCTCTTGCTTTCCTGAAGCGACTTTCCACGCTGGCTCTCCATGTCCTTCCAAACTCCAGTGTTGGGATCCTGGCAACAAACAGGATATTCATGCAGGTGAGTTGTACTTGTCAGAAGTTATAGCTTACTGGTTAAAGGTTATTGAATTTTTTGATGAACTGATGTTTACACAAAATATTTGAAGCGTCTTAAGCAAGAATGATGAAAACAGAGTACCCATAATGCTGCTGGGACTGAGTAACATGGAGTGAATCCATCTTCCCACTGGATGTGTAATACGAGCGATTCAGTCTCCTCTTTTGGGTTGTAGATGTTCCCAAGGATGGACCTCTTACTTGACAACGAATCTCAAGGCAGTGGGGTCTATCTCCCAGAGCTGGATGAACCAGAGCATTGCAATGCCCAGAACACAGCTCTGTGGGAGCTGCACTTACTGCAGGTGAGTGAGTAACTGAGTGAGTGGGGGACTATAGCTCAGCAGTAAAGTGCTGTGTTATACGGGTGAAGAGCAGGGGTCTTCAGGCTTATCAGTCAAATCTGGCCCACGTGAGCCTGTTCCATATGAAGAGGAAGAGCAGCAAGTGGTACTGGGAAGGTACTCTAAACCAAAAGCAGAACCTTCCATCTTCTTGAGCAGGAAATAAGTGTGAGATTCCATAGACAAATACATCATCCTTATCCCTTGGTCAGCTGCCTCCTCTCTTTTCTCACAGAGACACTATCACCCAACAGTGCGGACATTTGCAGCTCACCTTAGTGTTGGAGCCCCAGCTGAAGGCTCAGCAGCTCTTCCACTTGATTTGAGCCAAAGGTGAGTTACCAGAGAGTTCTGTTTTTGAAAAGAGGGCCCCGAGGAGCAGCTGTTGCTCGTACTTTATTAAAGGAATCCCTAAAAATAATTATCCATAGAATTAAAAGATTCTGTTCTTCAAACTCGCTTGCTTTGTTCTTCTGCCAGTACAGAATGTTGGCTGCCTTTTCCTTTTTCCCCTTTTTCTTTTTTTTTTTCTTTCTTTCTTTTGAGTTATTGCCAGTTGGTGACAGGGGTAAGAATCTCAGAGTGCAGTGAGCTTTCTTCCCACGGGAGCACAGCATCTGCATCAGCAGCCCTGAGCTGAATGTGGATCGGGATCACTGAACCGTGGCTGCCTTGGAAATGTAGAAACCTTGCAGCGTAAGGTCCATGGGGTGCTAGAACACCAGAACAACTGTCCTGGTTCAGAGGAAGGCTCTAAGTCAGCATCCTGTCCTCAGTGTAGCCTCAGGACGAGTAAGAGCCAGGCTCTGGGCAGTGTCCTGGCCTCCCTCTGCTTCCAGCCGGCTGGGTTTCCTGACCCAGACACCACCCTCTGCTGATCGCCTCGTCATGGAGTTCTTGTCACAACTGCTCGGTGTCCCTGGAACCATGGTGTGGGTTTTGCAAACAGAGCACTGTTTGCTCAGGGTGCCCCGAGCCCGCAGCTCCTCACATCAGGACCTGCCTTTTGTTTTGAACCCAGTGCCTGCACTTGTCATTTCTCAGTCCCTGGGTCGTGCCTGGGAGGTGAAACGAGCAGCCTGTTCCGGCACACTCTGGCTTCTGCCCCACGGGACGTGGTCACCCTCTCTCATGCTGTCCCCCCATCTGCCACCTCTTTGGATCCACCCAGATGGGGCTGTTCCTTACTTCCCAGCATCTTTGTTGCCTGTTCCTGAACTTTTACCAGTTCAGGTATTTCAGGATGAGGAAACTGGAGACACAGATGCAGTATCTGTGATGGGAGTGATCTGTGGATTTACACACTGATGTAATCTTGTTCTCTTGTTTGTTTGCAACTCCAAACAGCATTAAGGTCACAGTCCCCTGAAAATATCTATAGTAACAAGAAGATTTTTTTTCCTTTAGGGGCCAGTGGTTAGCTCAGAGCCTGTTGGTTTTATGTGACACTGAGATTGCTTTTCTCTCTGGTTTTTTCTTCTCCCCACTATTAAATTTCGTTTGCCATTTTACTGCCCACCTCATGCAGGCTCTCTCTTCGCAGGCAGCTCATTCTTACAACCACAAAGAACTTGGTGTTCTCCAGCTCAGGTTTGAGCGTGCTGGAAGCCCTGGGCCTGGCACGCACCTTCTGGAAATGGGTAGTTTCTTCCTGCCATAGCAAAACATCGACTCCTGTCCTCCCTTTCCTGTCTTTTAACCAGTTCTCCTCCCACGTGATGGTATTCCCTGTTCTCTCATGGCTGCTTAGTTTTCATAAGCTCCTTTGGTAGAGGAACTGTTGGGAATTCAGGCGGATTCTATCAATCAGGTCAATAGGCTTTGCTTTTTTTCCTTGTATTTCTTCAAATACATACAGGGCAGGCAGTGGATGCTGGAGCTCTGGCAAGCCAACAGTCTTGTCTCCCTGTTGTCCTGCTGTCCCCCACCTGAGTAATTACACACATTTTACTGGCTTTTTCTTTTTTTTTTCTTTTTTCTTGCAACCCAGTGGTTGGCTTCCCATCTTCCCCAGGCGCTGCCCATGACTGAGTTCTCCTAAAGCGGGCTGTGAATGGCAGGGCTGTGGGAGAAGCTGCTCTTGCTTTGGTGAGCTATTACTTGGAAATATATCTAATGCCCATTTTCCTTCTCTGTGGGTTTTGCTGCAGGGCTGCTACAGAACTGTTTGAGGCATACAGCATGAGAGGAATGACCTTCAATCCTCCCGTTGCGGCAGTGACACCCAGGAGAAAGGTACCGTCTCATCTCGCCGTGTCCTCCTTGTGCTCTCCCGACAGAACCCCTATCCCGACACAACCCCTATCCTGACACAACCCCTATCCCAACAGAACCCCTATCCCGACACAACCCCTACCTGCTGGCTCGCCAGGCTGTGCCCAGGCGTTAGCACCTGGAGTTGGGCTTCCTGTGCTTTCTAGGGCAGGTTCTGTTTGAGCTGCCCTAAGGTGGCACTGGCTGAAGGCAGAGATGCTGTGTGAACAGTTCCAGCTCCCCGGGCATCAGCTCCCCCCGCAAGGCGAGTGCAGTACCTGTGTTTAATTTACCTGTTGCCCTTCGCCGTGGTTCAGTGCAGATTTCTCCTCCCTTTTCTGTAGGGATGGACTCGTGTTCGCTCAAAAGGCAGTGATAAAACGCCCGCCGTTTCCCCAGGGTGGGGAGCTGGCAGGACTCTGGATTTCCAGAGCCTTTGATTCAGCTCCTAGAAGGACACTGGTCCCCAGGAGTGTCAGTTTGTGGCTTTAAAGTGTAAATTGGAAGGGAACAAAGAGTGAATGCTCAGAGAGGAAAAACGGGGGAACACGTTTAAGCTCCTCCGTGCTGGATGTGTTCCAGATGCCAGCTCCTACTGCATGGCCAGCGAGTGCTGTCCTTTAAAAAGTGATAAATAATTTTCTGTCTTCCTAATGAAAACATTTCAGCCTGTCAGTGCCTCCCATCGAACGGCAGCTAAAGCCTGGAGAGCACAATTGTTTTTCATTTGAGAGCAGCAGGTTCTGCAGATGCATCTGTACTGCCTTCTCCTGACCTCTGCCAATGGCCTGTGCCTGGCCTGTCCCGCTGGGACGGCGGGCAGGAGGTTGGGCAGTGCTCCAGTGAGGGTGAGCACAAGCTCCTTAAGGCAGCAGAACTGGAGGAAGGTAACAAAGAGAACAAAGGCTCCTTAGGTGGTTACAGTGGAGGTAACTGGGAAATTACCTTGGGGTCTTGCCTGCTTTCTGGGCCTTGGGCTCTTTTTAACAACTATTGGCAGTATCTAAGTTTCACCTTGTGTGCCTAAGGACAGCCAGCTCCACCTGAGCGCCAGGGGGCTGCTCCGGATGCCCCAGGGCATGGGAGAGAGACAGGGCTGCTGACAGAAGCCTTGGCTTTGTTCAGTAATGCAGCTGATGGTCTGTGATTGCCAGGTTCCCTTCCCAGAGCAGGATGTGTTTCTGGATGAAGAGCTGACCAAGCTGCTGCAGCAGCACAGCACTGCGACGGCCGGGCACGAACCCTTGGACTTTGCCAGACACTTGAAGGACTCATCCCTGTCCTGAAGGCACCCAGCAGCATCTTCAGTTGCCACCTTAATTTTGGAGCAAGCAGCTGGAAGAAGGTTCCACTCCTCACTGAAAGAACTCAAGTATGTTTATGTTTTAGGGTATAGAAACACACAAGAAGTGCAAGAGCAGCTTTTCACAAAGGCCTCTGTCTCCACGTGCCCACCCAGCCCCTTCCTGGGGCCCGGGGAGCACCCTGAGCACTCTGGGCAGCAATTTAACAGAAACCAGCTTGATTTAAAATTATTTGCAGCCATGCATTATAGTATTTTTGTTTATATATTTTTATAACAGGATATAGATGTGTTTCTGGGAAACCACAGGGTTGTGTTGGTAAATGAATAAACACTTTGGAGGTGCTGATGTAAGAGTGACGTTAAGCTCCCTCGGGCTTTGCAGTGCATGGCTTGGTTTTTGCTCTGATGCCTCCTAACCTCTACCTCGTCGTGACATGATTTTGCATTTGGTGGGGTGTTCTCCCTCCACTGAAGCTTGGCCTTGGCCAATTCCAGCCCTGAACCACATCAGGACTGAGCACACCACCACACTGTCCTCAACAAACCAGCGCTGGCACCAGTACTGGGCAAAGCCAGGTAAGAATTTAGAGCTGCTTTTTATTTAAGCTTCATTCCCCAAATATTAGTTATTGCCTGGTTGGTTTAGAATCAATCCTCAGGAGCGTGTTGGCTTGTCAAACAGCAAGTAAAATACTTTAAATGAGTGAGGAGGTGTGTGTTGGCCTGAGGGGAGCTTGGTCTGCAGGGGCGGGCGGTGCCCCCGGTGCTGGGTCTGTGCTCTGGGACGGGACGGAGTGGAAGTTCTGCAAAGCTTTCGCTCAGGTCACTTCACTCCCTCACAATAATTAGAAGAATGTCTCTTTTTCTCTTGGGTGTTCAGTCCTTTAGCCAGATATGTACAGTTTTTATAAGTAATTGATGTTTTAATAACTTGCTTTTAGTATTAATCGGACAGGTTCACCAAATTTCAAGTAGTTAAACATAAATTCACAAGTGCTTTTGGAACAGACCCTGCTATTAAGGGCTCAGCACTTGCAGCTCTTTCTGGCTGCTTAGGCTGCCTCTCCCAAGGCTTTTGAGCAGTTCTTTCCAGTTGTGACGTCATGGACGTGAGTTAAATGCTGACAGTTCCCAGCAGTTCAGGCAGGCAAAGGCAAGGCGTCACCTTAAACCATTTCTTTATTTATTTTTACAATATATACAGAAACAAGTTTATTCTTCAAGTCAGCAGAGAGGAAACAGTCCCGGTGGAAAAGTCACTTTTAGAATGGTTTGTTTTACGTGGTTTCCAGAGGCTGCAACAACTGTCACAGGGGCTGGTGTGGTGTCAGGACACTCTGAGGCGCATGGCGAGGGAACCTGCCCAGCCCCGGCACCCCCAGCAGCCATTCCACGGGGAGGGGGGAGCCCACTGACAGCCCCTCGGTTTGTGGTTCAGCTGCCAAAGGGCTGGCGCTGCCCAGCTCACCAACCGTGTTCCACAGACCTGCACGCCCCCAGCACCCTGCTTACAGGGACTGGGGTCCCCTCCAAGAGCCGAGCTTGTAGCGGAGCAGTGACAGAGCGGGCAGGGCCGGTTCGGAGGCTGGAGTCAAGCTATCAGCAAGGGCTCCTTTTAGAGACCAAGGTAAGAGAGTGGCTTCTTGAACTACTCAGCTATTCCCATGGTCAGGTCTTTAATTCGGAAAGCATGTGATGTCTAAAGCTGCTGGCTTTCTAAGAGGGCTACCCAGATACTCCAGCTCATACTAAAAATGAAACCTGACAGATTTTGGTGGTGGTTTTTTGTTCTAAGTGCTAAGCTTGGCGTGAGCCAGCCCGAGCCAGGAGCCCCTTCCTTCTGCCACAGCACGGCCTGCACCAGGAAAAGGTAAGGCCTTGGTAGAAAGGTGGCCCTGGGTTTAAAATAGTGTAGAATAAACCACTTCTTGAGCTTCCAGCTGGGAGCTGCTGGGCACGGGCCCTGCTCCCACCCAGGGACTGCCTGGTGCTGGAAGGTGCTGATGAGTTACATTCCTTTCTGTCATCCTGGAAGCTGCTTCCTGTAAATAGTTTGTAGCATAAAAGTGAATGTGTTTCCCAAACTGCTGCCCCTGCTCAGCCAGAAGCACAGAGAGGGACAAAGGGTCTTTGTCAGTCTTGTCACAGGACTGTGAGGACAGGTTTTCCTGCAGAAAGAAAACCTGTGCCTGAGCAGAGCAAAGTTTCCCGTTGAATACCTCAGCCCACGGCCGCTGGGTGAGGGGGCACCCAAACACCCCTGTTAGTGCCTCACGGGGCGCTGCGCGCGGCGTTGGGACACGCAGAATCAGCGCAAAGGGAAGGGGTTTTGTTTTCCTTTCCAGCTTCACCCCAAAAGGTCCCACATTCCACCAAGAAAGGGTCACCGGGATGTTTGCCAACGCCCAAACCTGCAATGAAGTGACCCATTAATGACCCTGCTGGAACAAGGTACCTCAGGCAGTTTCAGGGGTCTGTGTGTGTATAACGTTTGGGGGTCTCACTAGGAGGCGGGTACTTTGCTGTTCTCTGTGCTGCACAGCAGCCAGAGCAGCCCTGGGCTTGGCTCAAGGACGAGCCTGAGGTTAAGAAGCCGTGAGCCACTGGCACTGGCAGCAGGGGAACAAGCCCACTGTGTTTAACTCGCCCCCGAGGCCAGGCTGCCGCCGAGCTGGCACAGGCTGTGGCTAGGGGCGGTTCCTGAATGGCAAAGTGCTGAGGAGGAGCAGCAGGAGCTGCCTGGTCTCGGAAATCCCTCGTGGAAATCGGTCTTTTTTTGTGGGCGCTGGAACTGCCCCCAGAGGGCACCTTGGCTTTGGGAGCCGCTTTACCGGAGCCCCCTGCAGCGCCTGGGGACACAGCGTGCAGCTTCTGGGGACAGTGCTGGGCCGGCTGCACCTTCTGTGCCAATTAATGACGTTGTCTTTAAGTTCCCAATGTCTGGGGTTGGGGGGAGGCGTGTGTTACGGGACCCCTGCCTGTACCATCCTTCACTCTCCCTCTTGCACCACCAGCCATAAACCCCATTGGAGTCCTGCTGCTGCTTTGGCCTGTGCCCGGGGCTGCTGCTCCCGGGAGCCGGCGCTGCTGCGGAGTAAGGGAATGGCTCCCTGGATTTGGGGACCGAGTCGGGGCGGGTCCGCAGGGAGAGGCGGGGTGCGGGGCAGTGTGTGCAGGGCAGCTGGGCTGTTGTACCCAAGCACAGCCACCGCTCCTGGGGGAAGAGCCACCCACGGGCTGCTTCAGTACCAACAGGTGAGTTCAGCGAACACCAACCCGTACAGCAGTGTGAGATCTGTGTGTGCTCTGGCCCTGCCAGCCCTGCACGGGCAGTTCCTGACTCTGGGCAACAATGCATTTGGAATTCAAAGTTTTGAACTCTTAATTACATTTATCTCTGCCTTGTTTTGAGTCTGCTCAATGAAACATCTTGGGCTGAAAAGAAACAACCAGAAAAGGTAAATTTTTTTCTCCTCTAAATGCAGGGAGAGGTAAAAATGGTGCATTTTCTGAACCACAGCGTATGATAAATCTGTTCTACAGGGGCACACACTTTGGAACACGACAATAAATCATCTTGCTTTAAACACAAGCCTGGGAAACTACAGTTTACAGGAAGAAACTGTAGTTCCTGGTGAAAGCTTCCCTCCCTGTTGGTGGCACCAGCCGTGGTGCTGTTTGTGGGAGCAGATCAAGCACAAGGGGTTGGAGCAGCTGGTGTGTCCCCGCAGTCACTGAACACAGTGTTCAACAGGAACCCTCAGCTAAAAGTGCATTATTTTAATGTAATGCACATAAAAGAGCCCTCTGGGTCTCTGCTTCAATTTCCCCCAGAGGCAACCAGCTAAAACCAGCCTTTCTTCCACATGGGGAGGGCCCAGGAAAGGTCCCCCCCAGCCCCTGAGAAGCCGCAGGTGGAGGAGACTCTGCTGGAGCCCACCAGCCTCTCCCCGCTCCCACTCCGCACCATGCCCGGGGGCAGCGGCTCCGGCCCCGCTCTGCCCCGCTGCCCCGCTCTGCCCTGCTCTGCCCCAGCCCCACTGCCCCGCTCTGCCCCGTTCTGCCTTGCTCTGCCCTGGCCCCACTGCCCCACTCTGCCCCACTGCAGCCCAGGGCTCTTGGTCCAGGTATTTCAATAACGAAAGAACAAAAGCAGAAGAAAAGGGACCATGACTGGCACCTTGCCCGTGTTTACTGGGCTTTTCTTCATTTCAGATCGTTTTGATGATTTAGGGCTTTTATTGTGGCCTAGAACTAACCTATCAAATCTGTCCCTTCATCTTGGAGCTACTTTGCCCGGGCAAGTGCAGGCTGACTTGTGATGCAGTGCTCTAGCAGCAGCGCGGAGCAGTGACCCTTCGGTAACGGGTGTCTGCTGCGTGTGAGAGGGGAGTGTGGGAGGGATTCACTGGTTCCCTGAGAGCCCTGGGGTGGGTGCTGCCAGCCCCAGGCAGTGCAGGGGGCCGTACCCCTCCCCTCAGCACAGCCTGGCTCTACTGTCTGCACTGCTCTTGTTTTGGGGGAAGAAACAGAAGAGAGACAGAAACGCCGCAGGGTGGGTGTCTCGTACCTGCAGGGCCCGTGCCCTGGGCAGCGGCGCTCCTCACTCCATCATGTCACCCAAGGTCACCCCGCAGGTGGCCCTGTCTTCCCGCTGTGGCCCCTCAGGTGCCACCCCCGGGGGGGGAGAGGAGAAGCCCCGGTACTGCCTGCTGGCCTTGGTCAGCTTCCGCAGCTCGCTGGTGAAGGAGAGGCCTTTCCTCTTGTCATCACGGGCTGCCTGTAACACACAGCGGGAGATGGGGGGGGGGTTCCCGGGCTGAGCAGGGTGGACCTCACAGGAAAACACCACGCCTTTCTAAGCAGTTTCTACACCTTCTCAGCCAAGCACCTTCTGCTTGGGCTGAGCAAATTCACTGAAAATGACCCATTGCCCAAGGGCTCTTCAGCAAAGCTGGTATGAAGAGCTGTGCTTACGACAGTTGCTTTAAAGCAACGCCTTCTCTGCTGGGAGGGACAAGAGGCTGCTGCTCCCAGCTGGTGTGTCCTTCATTCCTGCCCCTTCCCAAGCCCGGGATGAAGCGACACAGCTTTCTCTGGGCAGGAATAAAGGGGACTTTATTCCGGCAGTTTTTAAGTCCTGGCCCTGTGACCGGCCCCGCTTTGCTGTGACGGGGAGCGCGGTCTGCACAGCCAGAAGGGTTTGAAAAGCAGGTGGTAGAAGGCAGATGCCCAGGGCCGTGCAGGCTGAGGGACTCCCGTGCTGGGGGTAACCGAGGCGCTTCTGCCAAGGGAAAACAGTACAGGAGGAGTGGAGAGAAGAGGAACCTGCTTTTTGCTGTGGGCTCCTCCCCACCCAGCCCTGGGCCGGTCGCAGCTCCCTCCCGGTGGAAGCAGGTTCCCCTTAAACTGACCCATAAAATCTGCCCCAGCCTACTTGAAGTTTTTACCTGAACCTGCTCTTTAAGCTTAAGGATAAATTTTCCTGCTCCCTTCCACTTGCTTTGTGCCTGGAACACACACTCTTGATCAGAGAGGATCCTCTGGGAGGGTTTAGATGTCGAGGACTTTTTGTTGGCCGGCTCTTTGGTCACCTCTTCCAGGAGCACGTAATCGCTGGGATTGGGGTTGCTCAAGATGCTGTAGGAGTATTTGGCTTTGCAAAGAGTCTGTTTTCAAGGGAAAAGACAAAAAAGAAGGTATTCCCTCAGACTGGGGTTACTGAAGCAATGTGTTCTGCAGCGAGTGCTGGGAACAACCACCCCCCCAAGGTCTGGTGTCACCCCCCCGTGTCACCGAGGGCCCCAGGCAGCGTTACCTGCTGTATGACATCCTGCGCCGTGCTGAGCCGTGGGGCTTTGATGACGGTGCGGGGCTGCTCTGGGGAGACATCGTGTACCTGGACAAAGAAACTGTCCTCCTCCAGGCCCAGGGCTGCCTCTTCCTTGACTTCCTGAAAGATGTTCCTCTCGTTTAAATTCTACAGGAAAGAGGAGAACCAAGTCCATGGACCCGAGAGGTGACTGACAGCTGGGGCTCACAAAGGGCTTTTAGCCCAAGCCTGGGCACCAACGCTGGACATTTTGCTCATAATTTAAACTGAAGTCATTGCTCCATCCTCCTGCTTTGAATGAAATCACCTGATTTATGATTTTAGGCTACCAGCGATAATTTACTCCTCCTTTGAGGTTGTTAGTCTTAGTATTAAAAGCTTTCTCATTTTTCTGAAGAGGGCAGAAGTTGCAGACATCTACCCTGACGGATGACTGGAGTCTGGGGGTCTGTTATCAATGATCTTTTGGTATCAGCCATCATCCTTCTTCCTTTATGTTCATTTCCTATCATGTCAAGATCCAGATTTAGATGGAATTAGAACCATGGGAACAGAGAGCTGGCGGGGCTGAAGTGCTGGGATGACTGAGCACGGCGTGGCTGCCGCCGGAGCCGAGGGTGGCCAGGCTGGTGTCACCGGGTGCCAAGGTCTAGTTGGGCTCACTCAGGAGTTACATTTGGTTTCAAATAACGTTCAGAGCCTTGACAGACACCAAACAGGGAACCAAACACAGCAGCCCTTTGTTTCCTGGTCCTAGCAGCTATTTTTAGCCGCCTTTGTAAACAACAGTTCATCTAAAATGGACTTACTTCCTCTCGGGTTTTCAAGAGAATCCTTCCGACGTATCCCTCTTCTGGAAACCAACTGTTCAGGAGCTGCACCAGCCCCTCGTCAGGCCCAATCACCCTCTGGAATGGTGGTTTTCTGCATTCACTCTTTTCCTTAGATATGAAACTCTTCTCTTCCATCAGGAAATAGTCTGCAGCACATGCCTTGGTGCCTTTGGTGGTGGCCAAGAGCTAAGACAGACCACAATAAACACACAGCAATTGGAACGCTAAATATAAACGCTGCATAATTAGTAGTTATAAATGAGAAGGAACAAGGAAGCTTTAAGAATCACTAACTGTTCTGACAGTGCAGCGAGATTCCTGATGTGCTATTTATTACAAGGATGTTTCACTGCAGGGTAATGTCCTGTTCTCTTCAGCCCAGCTCAGCTGTTCCAGACCAGGCAGAGCTATTTACGCTTATTTCTGTCCCGTTTGGCTGCCCAGACAATTTATTCATAATCCCAGGACAGCACAGTCTTTTCCCACTGCTGGAATAACAGTCCCTGGTGAGTGAACTGGTTTTTCTGCTCATGAACTTCGCCCTCTAACTTCTACTCCCTCTTCCTACGGTGCTTACATTCAAAGAGCTGCAGAGAAACGTTTGCCCTGGGTGCAAGGACAGCCCACACGGGCCACAGAGACTGTTCTTCTCATCTGCATATGCCCAAATATTAAACTACAAATACTAAAATACAATTATAAACCCATTCTCGGCAGCCAAGATTGAGAAAAACTGAGGGAGGATATTCTGTGCTTGCAAAAGGTAATGAAGTGCAGAGTAACCTGTTTCTAAAGCGCCTCCTCGCTGTGACCCCCCCCAGGGAGACAAACACGCAGGGGGCAGCTGGGGTGGGTTCCTGCCATCAGAGCCCACACCACAGCACGTACCTGATGGAGCAGCTGCGCAGCCGTGGTGCCCCCCCCAACAGTAAATACAGTGAAAGGCTCCGGCCCCGGGATTCCATGAATCGTCACTTTGTGGGTGACAGCAGCTTTCCTGTCCCCCGCGCTGAAGAGCTGTGGGACAAGAGGCAGCAGCTCACCCAGCGGTTCGTGCACAGACCTGTTGTCAGGCTGCCTGAAAGACCCCATCCTGGGTGTACGCCTGGACAGAGCAAAGGGAGCCCCGAACACACGGCTCTTAAAGACAATACACTCCACATCAGGGCACTAAAAACCCCAACAAACCAGCCCCCAAAAGACCCCACCCCGAGGAT
The DNA here is from genome assembly GCA_013400555.1 of Jacana jacana. Classification (NCBI taxonomy): domain Eukaryota; kingdom Metazoa; phylum Chordata; class Aves; order Charadriiformes; family Jacanidae; genus Jacana; species Jacana jacana. The sequence continues at coordinate 554,414 of VZTM01010324.1, read as the reverse complement.
GAAGAGAAAGAAGGAAGTTTTCCAGCAAGGGTCCATGAACCTCCATCACTATAACCCGCTTTAGCTGAGCTCAGACTGTTTGTGTTCAGCAGAGGAATTACTGGAAGAAGCCACAGTCTTTTTTACACTCCAGGCCACTGATGTCCTGCCTTCCTGCCCCATCTGCCCAGCCGGGTGCCTGGCCTGGGCTCAGGGGAGGGTAACGTCTGCAGTAGCTCAGGAGGGTTTATCTGACACTTCAGCAATCAGCAAAATGATAAAATACACCTTAAAGTTACTAAAGCACAAGTTGTCCAGGTAACCTAACACTGGGGGTATTTAAAAAAGCCCACCCCCATCACACACATGCATACATGTACAGCCTATTGTAAAATACAGACTCCAACCTTCCCTGTAACAGAACTCAGGTTTAGTCTCATTATTCCAAAGTTGTGGGTAACGTTAATCTTTCCTTTTCTGCCCCAAATGCCTCGCTTACGACTGATGCACAAAGGCACACACGAGGCAGCTCCACACTTTTCCTGCTCAGCCACGACAGTTCTCCAGCTACACCCAAACACACCCAAAGCCAGAACGGAAAAGATTCACCACTCCACAGTTCCAGCCGGGCAGGGGGACCTGGCTTCCCCCAAAACCCAGAAGAATTCGACATTGAGGCACTTCTGAAAAATAGGCAAGTTTAGGAGCTGGTATCTTTGGACAGTTTGGTTCCAGAAGCCTTGAGACCATCGCAGTCACGGAGACAAAACCACAGGACATTCACAAAACAGAATGAAATTACCATTGATGCAGGCGGAGCGTTCCCAGAGGGACTTTCTTCCATCCTCCGACTGTTGATGAACAAGCTAGAAATCTCCAAGGCTTCGTTGTGCAGGTTATGGAGCTGGACGTGTCTGTAGCCTGGAGAGAAAACACCCCTCTGTAAGTGCTGCCACATCCCGCTCTCACACAGGGAGCCCCAGATTTGCTGCCTTTAGAGCTACAACGAGCCGTCCCGCCGTACCCCGAACGCTGCCTCCCTGCTTAGAATCCTAGAATCATTTAGGTTGGAAGAGACCCTTGGGATCATCAAGTCCAACCATCAGCCCTACTCTACGAGTTCCCTTCTCTGCTTGTGCTGTAATGGTCACTATGTTCCCTATTACAGGACGCAGCTCAGGACTGCCTGGCCCGGGGTGCGGGGACAGGCTCCAGCGTACCTCTCTTTAGGGCTTTCAGGGGAATGATCCTCTGGGCCGTTACGGCTGAGCTGTTGTTTTCCACCACCGCGAACCGAAGGAAGACCAGATCCTCGAAGTGGACGCGGAAAAGGAACTGCTCGTTCCACATGGGGTTGAGGGTGTTGCGATGGATGGGCTTGGTGCGGAAGTGGCAGCTGTCGAGGGGCATCCCCAGCACGTCCAGCTCCACGCAGGGGCTCCCCGCGCTGTGGCTGGGGCACACGTTCTGCCCCGACACGATCTGCAGCCGGGGAGCACACACAGACAGCGGTTAGTGGAGCGATGCTGTCACCAGCGTGAGTCTGAGCTCAATACTGTCTACCCCGCTCCTGAGCAGGCGCTGACCTGCGTACAGCGCTCCCCTGCTCCTGTCGGGGGGGCAGGAACTGCAGAGGCAGAGCTGCCTCAGCCCCCCCGGCTGCTGCTACGGCCTCTTCCCTCTGAAAAGAATGCACCCTGCATCACGAGGGTAACCATTCCAGGCACCTGAAAGTTAATCCAGGAAGAACGTACCAGTAACGTAGTCAAAAAGGATCAGACTGTCTTCTCTGTGACTCGGGGTGGTGGCCCTGTCCCCCCCGACCCTGGCACACATGCACAGGGATCGGGTCTGCAGTTGCAGCCAGGAGGATTCACACTCCTATGAATCTCACTTTTCTGACACGCTTCCTGGAAGGGCCCAGCTGCTTAGAACACTTTTTGGCCATATATCCATGAATTATGTCTCTTACTATATAACTTTAAAGAATTACTTTCTTCAGATCCACTACTGCTCTTGGTGTTGCTTCTCAAGCGCTCCCGCGCGTGCGAGAGACCCAGGCACATGCACAGTTCCACACAGCTGTGCCGTCCCAGCGAAAGCGCTTTCAGGACTGGGCTTCAACAAACATTGTGAAGGAAACAGTGGAAGTAACTGTGGACCCCAAGTAGCCAATAAAATAAACCAAAGACCATTATTTGCTCCTTCCCCTCCCGTCTCTGTCAGTCAGACCGACCTTCACAGTTCAAGGGTCGGTCTCTCCAGAAGCACGGCTGCACTTCTGGTCAAAGCCTGTGGTGAAACACCTTCCCTCTGTTGGCTGTATGAAAATCCCTTCTCATGTACTTACTGTTAGGGAATAGATAGCTGGCTCCTTGTTATCAAGATCTCTTTCTAGAGGAGAAAACTGCTGGTACATGGAACAGCTTTTATCCCACAGCACGGGAGGCTTCAGAACGTACCCGCAGCCACCGTTGGCCTCGAACATGGCGGCGTTCAGCTGCAGAGGAAGATCTGTGGGGTAAAGGAGCCGAGCTGACCGAGAGCAAGGGTAGGATGCAGGAACTGCGACAGCGAGGGCAAGGACATCGTTTAAGTATCTGGGGGGGCTTCAATTTGAGTTGTATTCCAGCAGTTCATTCCTGGGTTTCAGAGGCAGCTGTAATTTATGTACCCCGTCTACCCGACACTTCATTAGACAAAGCCGTAAGGACAGTTCTCTTTCCCGTCCCTTCTCTTGCCCACACCGACGCCCACAGCTCCCCGGGTATTCGCCCTGAGCTGCAGAATGAAAAAGCCGTGACTGTAGGTGCCCTAAAAAGCTTTGTAGGTGACCTAATGGATCCCCCACCAAAAAGGTGAAACAGCGCAAATTAGGACAAAAAACGGCCAAAAAATGTTTTGATCAACATTAAAGAGCATCCAAGCAGGCACTCCCAAGCATAGAATAGTCCAGTGCCTTTTTATACTGGAGATTATCTGAAAGGGGTAACAACTACTTGAACTGGGGGAGAAAACCAACCTTCAGCAATAAAACAGAGGTAAAAAAGGAAGGTGTTGCTGTGCTGTGGGGAGATCTGCTGCCCTGGCACAAAGCTCCTGAGCTCTGGGATGGCTCCACTCAAGGACCAGATTGTCACGGCATGAACCTGCTCTGGGCTGCACTGACACTCCCTCGGGACAGCAGGGAAAGACAAGCACCGAACACCAGTTCCCCATCTCAGGGCTTATTTCCCACCGAAGGCCTAAGAGAAGGCGTGCTCGTGTGGCCGTACCGTCCGTCTGGTAGTTGAGAGCCACGAGCTGCACGCCATGGAGCCAGAAGATGAGGGGGTGGGGGTTGGAGGAGTCGATGCGGGTGGCAGCGGGGTAGGTGCGGAGGAGCTGGCAGGCGGTGTGCTGGATCAGCTTCTGGGAGTAGCGCCGGCACAGCCGCTTGGCCGCGTTCTCGTTCAGCGAGGAGATGTGGTAGCACTTGGGTGTCCTTATGATGGCGCTGAGAGAGGCCGGGGAGCTGTACGGAGAGCAGGGCTCTTCCCAGGTGGGCCGCATCACCTCCAGAGGGCCTGGAAGAGAAAGAGCACAGACAAGGTGCAGCCGCAGAGCCCCGGGCACCAACGGTTCAGTGCTTGCTAGTGAAGTGCGTGTGCGTTCCTCGGGTGAGCCGGGAAAGTGCCGCTGCTCAGGGTACGTGCCACGTTCCTTCTGATGCAGCAGGAACAGCCCAAGAGAGGAAACACAAATGTTTAAGTATTGAAGTGATTCTGTGATCAGACGTGCCAGAAACTGACTCCATCACTAAGCACTTAACTAGCATTTGCCGGAATAAAATAAAGGAATCAAATTCCATTCTACTCATTTATACATTTTTAACAAGGAAGGGAGGTGAGATGGAAACCCATCTGCCAAGTCCCCAAACAGGCAGCCTGGAGAGGCACGAAGAGTCAGGGACAAAGCCAGCAAAGTACATATATATATCCTTTAGAATGAGGCACTACACTTCATGTTTAGGACACCGGCCTCTCAAAGAGAAGCCACCCCCTCTGCTGCAGCCGTGCCCTTGGGCTGAAAGAAATGCTGTTCCTTGAGCCAGGAAATGGGTACAGAAAGGGCACGACTCTGTTCATGGCATTCGCCTGAAAGGCTGGGATCTGGGTCTCACCCCCGCCCCAGAACCGCTTCTGTACTTTCCCTCCTTTCTCTCCATGGGTTCACAGGCAGAAGTACAACTTCCAATTGACAAACAATCACCTGCAGAGTCTGAACACGTCCAGGATGGAACACAGGAGTTTGCACAGTTACACGTTTGGACTTGGCTGCATTTTAAGCATCTAAGTCCTACTTGAGACACTGAAAATCCTCTTCTGGACCCAGCCCAACTGTTTTTGCCTTCCATTTGTACTTTGAAAATATTCACTCATAGCTTTTAAAATACAAATTTTAAGGTATCTCACTTAAAATATATGCTGGCTTTGAACCAGTTATGAATTAGGGTCTTTGTCTTCCTGAGCACATGACCCCACTTTCCCGGCCCCCCTCAGCACTTTGGTTCCAGCAGCGTGACCGTACCAGGGGCTGCACTAACGACACCCAAAGCCCAACACCTCACACACCGTTGAGCGGGGGCTGCTGTGTGTGCTGGGACCCGGGGCCGTTCCGTGGGGCTGGGGGGAGATGAAGCTCACGGTACCTTTTCCAGACGCCTTGGCGAGAGCTGCTGACTCCCCGGGGCTCAGCCGGCCCGCGTTGGTGCCAAAAATGGACTTCCTGCTCTTTCTCTCTTTTCCTCTGCTAGAGCCAGATGGGTTGAGAGTTGACAAGCCTGTTCCCATAAATGTAGAACAAATGAGCCAAAAAACATGACCAAGGGGGCATGACATTTTCCATCATATTTTACATTCTTCTCGAAGGCACGAATACTCCTGTTACACAGTGAGCAGGGCAGGAGCTGTATTTGATCCCCATAAAGCCATTTTAGCATCTTCACCTACCTACCTGCCTTTACGTTATGCATATATTATGTATACTTACACATGCAGTGCATATAGAAACTGGTACAAAGCAACACAATATACAGTTACCGCTCTCTGCTTTTCTCTCCAGTTTTATGGCTTTTTGGCTTGAGGAAGGTAGTGGCTCTGTCTCAAATTACCAAATGGTCCTAATTAATACTAAAAAGATCTGCAGTAACAGTCTCAATGTATTCATCCTTAGAATAATTTTAAAAAGTCCTTTCTACAGAAGCAATAAATCTGTGCAGCAGTGAACATCACAGCATCCATCTAGGAAGGAACACCTACAGAATTACATAAGTGCAAGAATAGGATTTAAAGAGATAAGGGAAAGGGAAAAGCCCAAACACTGTGGGTCAAGCATGTTAACCTCAAGATCTTTTCAGAGTTTTCTTCTTCTGGTTAGAATTTGTATTTCAAGAACAGGAAATACGGTAGGTGTGCAAAATCCATTAAGCATTCAGAGGCCAGTATGTACTAGAAGTGGAGCTGGAAAGCTCTCGTGCAGCTATTAGTCAAACATACACATTCTAGCATATGAAAACCATGATCTAAATCCCAGTCAAGTAACCAGACTTAGTCCCCCTAAAAGTCACTTTCTTTCGACTTGGAGAGAGCACATGGCAGACCAAAATCTAAGGCAAACAGCACCACAGATATTCCCACCCCCCATCAGGGAGGCGTGGGGGCTCCAGAGACCCCAGATGTGCTCCTGCTACAGAACAGAACAAAGCAAAGACCTGGTCACAACTGTGACTCGTGGACTGACCCATCACGTCACACCCGCCAGAAGACAGCTCTGGATTTAATGCTGCACCTACAAACACAAACCCTCCCAAGGAGGACACCCTGGACTCCTCTACCGAGGCTTGTCCCTGCTGGAACTCAGCTCCCCACCTGCACCGCACACCAGGGGCACCCAGTGACACTGTGGCCATCGCTGTGATGGAACCGCTTGGGTTGGGGGAGTTTAGGACGTAGATAAACGCTTTTGGTGCTGGAGCTGCACCATCTCTTTGGGCCAAAGCACACACACAAACCACAGCAGACAGAAGGAGCTGAGGGCGTATGGATCCTCAGCACCAGGGCTGTGACCAAGGTGCCAGCGGGTGCCCACGTACTCCCCACTGGTACCTGAGAACAGCCCCTCACCTTCCCAGGCAGCGGTTGCTGACAGCCAACAGTGGCCCCAGAGTGAGGCAAGGACTGTGGGGGCCAGAAGCCACTCGAGCAACCAGAGCTGTGGTGGGTTCCTGGTTACCTGAGATTTTATAAACAAGAAATGTGGTTTTCTCCACATGACAACTTGTGTTTGGGAGGGAGACTTAGGGCAGTCTGTGTGACTCAGGAGGCCAGGATGCGTGCACCTAACGGTCCCTGGCCTTTTGGCTAGCCACGAATCAGTGACTACCGCTCAGGGACACAGGCAACCACAAACACCAAACAGAAATACACCAAGAGAGGAAAAAAATTATGCCATTGACCAGCCACTGACATCCATCCTGCCTCTCTATTCCCAAAACAGATGCATTTGTCTCAGTTGATTCAGGAGGTGGTCGACAGAGCTGTCCTGGTTACCACTGGCCCATGCTGGGCTATGGCTGGGCACAGGAGCCCAATCAGCAGCTTGGTGGCCACGGGAGGCTACACGGGACTCCGAAAGGCCTGGAGGCCTGGGAGAAGGCAGCTTTTTTCTCAAAGGAGACAAAACTTGTTGGAAAACTGATGTCTCCAGCTCCATGTGTTCATCACTGAAAGGAACTCATTTTCTTAATTGTTCTGTTCCCGCTCTCTTTAAAGCAAGAGGAAGAAATCTGATGAGGAAACCAAGTATTTCCCTTATAACTGAAATTACATTAAAAAAATGAAACATTTTAGTTTTTACGTTTAGTTTTCTTAGAACATCAGAACTTCTTTGTGTGTCAAAATGCCTGGAACAACTTCAACTATGTCTGTTTAATCTGGAATATCATTCTTTAAAAGAAAACACTTTATTTGAAAGATATCTCATTGCAGATTTCATTAGAGTATCAGATTTGAGTTTTTAGAAGTTATTGTTTTTACAAGTGACACCTACAGCTCTGAAAGTTACAGAAGATTATAAAAGAATGTCTCTCCATTTCTCAGCGTGTTTATCTTGCCTTCCTGACACTATTTTCTGTTTGGTTAGCTTCTCTAATCTGATTATAGTTCTATTTGTATAAGATCATGATTTGGCAGAATCGCTAACTTTTCCACAGAGAATCATTCCATTAAAAACCAGATTTTTCATTCAAAACATTAAACACATCAATAAACAATAAATTCTCAATTTAAAACTATTTATGTGCACAGTATGAGCCAAAGCACACTCAAGCTCACGTTTCAGAGCTGCACAAGGAACTCTCAGCCATCGCCAGGTCCGTTACTCCCTCTCCTTCCCCTCAGCAAACATTATCCTTCATGCTGTGCACAAGAAGCTTCTCCTATTCCCTTACCCTCTCCAGAAGGGGGGTGTGATGTTCAAGCAGCTCTCCTTGCCCACCCCACCCCACCAAAAGGCTGCTCTACCCTGCAGACGGCTCCCATCCTGCCCACTCAGGACAGAGCAGGAGAGGCAGCAGGAGGGAAAGGTGGAACGCACTGCAGAGGTCACTTCAGGAGCTGTGACAGCCCTTCCTGCAGGGTTTTCCGAATGCTTTCTCCCTGATTCAGTAGGTCCTTACATGGAAACTTGGAACTCTTAAGATAAAGCTCTGTCACTTGGCAGCGCAGCCGTCGTGAACGCTGGCAAATCTCACTTTTGTAAACATTTAAATATGACAAACAATACGTCTCCCCGTGATTTATGAATACTACTTCTCAGCCAGCAGCTATTACTATGTCGACTACCAAATCATCAAGAGAAAAGCTCAACTACTTCAAAACACAAACAGACTGTCTCCAAGAACCTGAGTGCCTGAAGCCATCCTCAGGGCAGTGTGCTCACCGGGGAACTTCACGGCTTGGCAGTAAATGACAAGGTCCGACAGCTCCGGGGCGATCTGTCTGCTCTCCTTCTTGTTTTGTGGGAGGTAGAACTCTTCACCCAGCTCCATGTCATAAACCTACAGGACAATTACAAAAGCACACAATAACACAATTACTCAATGTGAAAGTACTCTCGTGTCTCTTCCTTATGTCCTCAAAGTCCTTTCCTCCTTCCTCTCTGGTTTGCTGTCCTCACCTGGCACATCCCCGTGCAGTACCTGTCCCTGACACTGCTGCCGGGGGCAAAGCCTCAACCACAGCCAGTTCTACAAGCACACACAAATGTAGACAAAGATCTGTGTTCAGGAGAAGCTACAATTTACCCAACAGCCTTGTGCTGGTTCAGCTGCCAGGCGATTTAGGAACGGCAGTGCAGCTGACACCCCAGTGTGGTTGCTTACCCACAGCAAGGTGCTGAAGACTCAGGTGAACTCTTCAGTTCCGTGGATGTTAACAGAAATATCTAAATAAACCTCTGGATCTGGCTTCAGTGAAGTCTTCCATTGAGAGTAATGACAGCTAACGTTTTCAGTCAAGCAGCCTGGATATACAATAACCCCTGAGGGCTTTTCTCAAGCAGCCTGTCCAGTGTTTGTTCTAGTTAATCTATTTTCTCTGCTGTGGTTCCACCCTTTCTGCTATTTGTCTTCATTAAAGTGTGTTTGCCATCGGATGGCTCAGCTACCTAAGCTGCTGAAACCCTCTGAAGCTGGTTCTATATCAAAGTGTGGCTGAGAAGAAAGGGGGGGAAAAAGCAAAACTACCTTTCCTTTATTATTGTAAGTAGCACAATCAGCCTTCTTTATTCGTTTGGCAGCCTCTTCATTGTAGTCAAACTGCAGTTTATCACTTGATAATTTGTTCTCAGGTCGGTCTTCAAGAATGTTATCTAAAAATCAACGGGATTTTAATAAACATAAAGCCAAACAGTCTCAAAAGGAAATTTAATTTTAATTAACAGTATCGGTGGACAATGCTGTGAATTTTATCTGAATAGCCAGATGCCAAAATAATGCATTTACTGGTCAAAGCACCCTCTTTTAGCAGTAATTTCCTACTTCAAAAATGTAATGCTTGGCTTCGGTTAATGTGTTGCGCTTCTTTTAAAGCCCATCTTTTTGTGCTCAGAAGATGCTTAAAAACCAAAATCATGTAAGGAGTTAGGCTTTGCCATGCCAAAACAACTGCTAATCCTCAACAACAGAGAATTGCTCAAGCCCAAACACAATTAACCGCATCAAACACGGACACGTCCTGTACAGTGCGCTTCGACCTTCCTCTCTGCACATTCACCACCAACAGATTTTACACCTATAGAAATTCCTCTTCAAAGCCACCTATTTATCAAGGAAGAACACACCTACTAATTTGATCTTTCTGGACCAAAATATTGTAACTCTCACAATAGGAATGGTTTTATTCCTTTCCTGAGATTCCTGATGCTTTGACCGTACTCTTTTTATGCATAACCCGTGTTGCACATGCAGCCTGCTAACAGCTCCTGGCCTGTCAGCAACCCCAGACAAAAATACCTGACTGGACTTCTAACACGAATTAGCAAGCACATATGCCCAGGGTCCCACCTAACAGGCTGGAGATGCAGTGCTGAGCTCATGCAGTTAAAATGCTCGACCAAACGGCCTTTACCTTCCTGGCTGTTAGGAGCAGGAGAAGCGTTAAGGACATCAGCTACAGGGAAACGGAGTCAGAGAGGGAATAAGAGGAAAGGAAATTAAGATTTACAGCCAGAGAAATGGAAATTTAGTGTCAGTTGTAAAACTATTTGCCTTATGCAAACCTCACGTATCAGTAAGGAAAATAAAACTGAAAATCTTTTGGAAAGTTTACCAACCATTATTTAGTTTTGCCAAAATATTAACATAATTAAACATCCCAAAGAATAACCATTGTAATAGAGCAGTAAATCATGCTGCAGACTCCTTCATGTTCTGGGAGGTGTGAATGTTTCTTGCCAGCTTCAGAGTTCTCAAACCTTCTCCTATCTGGAACGGCGCTCTCACCCCACTCCCTGCAGTTGGCTCGCAATACTTTCCTGGCAAGTCTGGTAGCAAAGATCTACCTCCCTCACAGCAATTTACACCCACACTATCTCTACACCATCTCCACCCTGTCCCATACGGGGAGTACTCTCAAGTAGCCAGTCAGGCAAGCTAGCAAATCTTCCCAGCCAAACCCAAGTGAAGGCAGCGTCGGCACCGAACTTGCACATTTTCCTAGGAGTATAAACAATACTGCTCTCCCACAAGCAGTGTCAGCTCCTGAACAGCATCCGTGAACTGTGGGACTGTTTTTTACATCATTAAACACAGAAGCAAGCATGTAGATAGAAGAGCAGCTGGAAAGAAGCCCTGTGCTACAGGACATGCTCCAGCCTCACATCTTCTCTGAACACAGCACCAAGAACGTCAGTGGGTACCCATCACACGTGGAGGTTCAGGGAGGAAGAACTAGCTGCACAGCTAGAATGTGCCCATCTGCACCAGACCAAGGACCCATCTAACTCTCTCGCTGGCCTGGGCATCAGGAGATGCTGCTTAAAGAGGGCACCCAGCCCCCAGTCCTGGTCCACTTCCTCCATACCCCCCAGCAGCCACAGCTGCTGAACGGCAGGGATGTGGGACCATACATTCCTACCCGTAACATTCTCCTATAAACCTGCCCAAGAATTGGTCCAATCCCTTTTTTCAATCCACTGAATCCATTTGTCCCTGCAACTTCCACATCATTCCTGAACTAGAGTATTTACATGCCTTATTGCTACAGTTCTGACAGCAGCACCATAATAAGTAAATACACATATCTAGTTACCATCAGAGAGAGACTCGTAGTCATAGTCATATTCATCCTCTTCATCCTCTTCTTCCTCATTGGCGGCTGTGGGGTTGCTGGCCCCATTGCTGGCCTGTGCCTGCATGTGTGCCAGCTGGTGAGCCTGCAGCGACAGAACCACTTACTGCATTATCAGCAGGTAGTTTTAATCTTCTTATTTATTTATAGGAAAGCACTGACTAGACATATAACGAGAAGTAAGATTGCTAAGATCGAACTAAAAGACCATCTTAAGAGTCTGAATATAAAGAAAGCTTGTATTGGTAGAAAAACAGCCAATAAGATATGAAGCTTAATTAATCATGGGAAAATGTCCACATCATTCAGAGCAGGCTGCCTTTTTCCAGTCTGAGGTATGCTGGTTTGGGAACCGTTTAAAATTGTTTTAAAAGATGGAGAATGTCCACACAGTGGTACAATCAGTGTGTTAAACAAGAATTCAATTCTAATTCAACTGTGTTTACATTTTGGGTAAAAGCACTTAGTTTCCAAGGAAGCAATTGAATTGCTGACTAATCACAGGCACTGTTAGATTGAGGCTACCAGCGACGCAGCCCTTATTTTCAGAAACCAAAAGCCTTCTCATATAGGTGTAAGTACTGCTTGAATAGCAGCGTCCTCCTGAAAAGGGAGCAAGAGAGTTTTTGCCTGGCTTGAGTGTGGAAAAAGGAACAAAGCAAGACTCTACTCAGACTGGCTGACTGCTGTGTACAGGCACGTGCCCGGCGTGTATCGATAGTTCTCAACCAACACAAACAGCACATACAGCCTCCCAGTGGAGCTCCCCTTCTGTTTGTCACACAGGGCGAGTGGTGCTGCTGGGCATAAGGTCACGCAGCAGTACAAAACTGAAATACCTTGTACTTCTGTGATGCTGTGTCTGTACTTCACTATATCTCTTCTCTACTACTTATATGAAAGCGTTGCCATCCTCTGAGTCTTCCAAGCTGAACTATGCGTTAGACTATTCTGCTGTACGTAGGGGAATGATAAAACATCCAGCCACCCAGGGACTGTTCCTAACAAAGGCCAGGTCTCACTGCTTGCAGTGCAGGAAGGACTTTACCTTCTGTTTCAATATATCCACTGGCGTCTGATGGGCTTTCAGCTTCTTGTTTTTCAGCAGGATTTTTCTTCTCAGTTGGCCAGGAGAAGGAAGCATGGGGTCGTCAGAGAAGTCACTCTCGAATAAAAACTTCGTTACCAGCTTATCTCCAAAGACATTCTGAAATGCCAAGGACGGGTGATTATATTATGGAAAATCCCCAGGGCCGTGCTCAGAACGTACCACACCTGATGGCCCACCTTGAAAATGTCCGCCATCTTGCGCTGCTGGGGCAGGGAGCAGTGGTTTTCTATGGATATGATGACGGGCATGTCGGAGGTGACGAAGGCGTTGCGATCGATGGCTTCAACCACCTCCTGCGGGAGAGAAGGAACGTGTCACTGTGTTCCAGCGGCCACTCCACTTGCTGCTCCTCGAGAGGGGAGAAAGGGGGCAGGCAAAGGCATCTGCTTCCCCCTCTAAGAAGGAAGAACACGCCATTTGCTTTCCAAACAGGCCCTACAGAGCAGCCCAACAGCTTCTTACAGCAGAGCTGGGAACAGCTCCTTACATTCACTGTGTTGACAATAAAAAGACAGCAAATGACAGAAGATGTGCTACCAAAAGTGATTTGACAAGCGTGTTTGCAATCGAGGAGTTCATGTCAGACACAGTCCACAGTCCATGTTCTACCAGGATTCAGCCCACTGGGATTTGCACTCTTCTAGAAGGGGAATTTCTGCCTCCCTTAGAGGAAAAGTAACTGATTTTCCTCTCCTTTTTTGTTTCTATGTGCAATTACCAGCATACCTTAAAAGAGATCTTGGTAGTAAGAGTGTGCCCATGATAAATGATGGGCATCCCATCGTCGCCATCCCAGCAGTCCAACTCGACGCTCCTGCAGCCTTGCAAAAGGACCTGCAATGTGATTAACAGAGTCAGCATGGACGAGCCACTGGCTCAGGCCATTAAACAGAAGATGGACATTGCAGATCTTAACGAAAGCCCAGCAACTCAGCACAAGTGCCAGGAAAAGCAATGTGCAGAGTACAGAGAGCCCGGGGACACCGCTGTCCCCAGTTCACCACAGGCGGAGAGAGAGAGTGGGGAAAGCTAATAAAGCACTTATGTTCTTAGGAGAAGTACCATAAAGCTTGGAAGTTTGTGGTGTCTTACAGGACACATGGACTCTGTCAAAGTGCTTCTTAGCATTCTCAGGGAGAGAGACATTTCCATGTTTGCACCTGCAAGAGCAGCTATAAACTACCATGGCAACTTATTCCAGGTTGCCACCCTGACAGCTTATGGGCACAGCGCCTGCAGTCTGGTGCCTGGTTCTTTTCCTTGTTGTTGTTAGTTCCTTAAATAAAAGAAGGTCTGAAAATAATGTCTTATGAACAACTTCCATGAGGATAGTTAGAATAGAAACATGCCAGGCCATCTAATTTAATGATATTAAGCTAATTTACAGCCATCCACCCACCCATCTTTTATGTATCCATTTATTTGTTGTAGAAAGCCTTACTTGCTAGGAAAAGGCTGAAGAAAGCAGAGGAGGGATGGAGGGACCGACACACTAACCCATCTGTTGGCAGCCCAGCTATTATCACTACCAGCATTTATCATGCCTGCCACCGAAAGAATTATCTGTACTACAATTAGATATTTTACTGAAAACCAAGATCTCCACAATCAAAACCAACAAAAACACTCATGGACAAAGAAAAAATTCCTTCTCCCATTCAAACCCCAAGCCAGCACAACCAGCCCCTTCTCTTCTGGAGACAAGAAGTGGAGGGACAGGACGAAGCTTTTCTGCATCACAGGTTTGGGGCCAGTTGAGCTCTGTCTCCCTGTCTACCACAGGAACCTCCTCTGCAACTACTCGGTGCAATCATGCTGTTTGGGCTTTCTTAGGGCAGCAGCCCCCCCTCTGCCTTACAGCTCCAGGGGGAGCAGCACACAGGAGGCCAGAGGAGCCCTTCCCCGTGGCGAGTCACTAACATTTGTAGCCATGAAACCACCGCTCACAGGAAGTTTGATGCTTTCTCTAGCATGTGGTGAATACACAGGCACACAAATGCATATAAATATACACACACACAAACAAATACAGCACCCAAAGCCCTGGGGAGAAACCCTGCTTTTCCTGTGCACCACCGGGCAGGCATCAAGTCTGAAAAACTGCAGAATATTCCTAGAAGTGACATTTTTAGAAGCCATAGTTCCATTTGAAATTTGTCTCTGCAGTGCAATGTACAGTATTTGAGGGGTGGTTTTGACATCTGAATGAACTAAAATATTAGATCAGTCTTTCCTGTGGGAAAGTCTAATTTTAGCAGGTTGGGTCAGACCAACTGGTGTCTAAATGCTATGAATCTCAAACGAAACCGAAGTTTTTTGCCTTAGAAAAGGCAGCTGAGCACAACTGTGCTTACAGGCAGCTTTCCCACACATCATGTTTTCCAAGGCTCTTGCGAGCAGGGGTTTAGGACATCTGGAGTTTCAAAGCCAACAGGTCACGTGTGTGTGACCGGCCCGTTCAGCCGCCCAGCTCAGGGTGGGAACTGCGCACCTGGCTGTACAGCTCCACCGAGGACTCCCCTTTGAGCTGGTGGCCCGTCAGGTACGTGTTGTGGGAGGACTCGATGTAGTAATACGACAGCGGGAAGTGCAAGTCCTCAGCGTTCTCCTGCGACTCGTCGTTCTTGGAAGCAAAGTTGTCTTTATCCATCAAAAACCTAGAGGTGAGAAGAGGTGAGGAAATTTTAAGTGTTTTGTGACTGACACACAAGCATCGATACGCTGCTGCCATCTCAATGCACAGATCTAAATTAACACATAAATAATTACCTTGCGAAGCCCTCAAAGGATAGCAGCCCCTGCTGGCACATACTGACACTGGGTTCAAATTTCTACAAAGGGAAGACAGAATAGTGACACTCGTTAGAAATGCAGCTTGTTCCTGGTGTGCCCGTTGCACTAAGCAGTTGGTATGCAAAACCAGTCCTGTTGTGGATACAGGTGCCCACATAAACTCCTCCTTTTCCTAGTGACTAAACACAGCGGCTCAGCTCCAAGGGTAGATCACAGAACCCTTACGGCTGAACGGGCACTGGGAGGCACCCAACCAGAGCAGGTCAGCACCTGAGCCCAATCCAGAAGGCTCCACAGCCAGGCATCCTCCTCCTGTCCACTGCACTTCAACACAGCCAGCACCAGATCACAGACACTTGTGGGACACTAACCTGACATTTCCTTAGAACTTCTGTCTTTGAAACTTTGCCATTTTGCATTACAAGGTGAAATACACATGTTTTAGCCTTTAAGTGGGGACTTTATTTGGGAGCATAATAATTATGCATGTTTGGAGGAAGTAAACATTCTCTACATACTTATTAGTCACTTCATCCATTGTACACAAGGGAACTAAATATCCATGTTTGCCTACAGAATTTTTTATAAAAGATAGAAATATGTGGAAATGGTGTGGTTTTAAGTTCCAAATAGAGTTATCTCTACCAAAGGTGGTCACAGACATGAAGGAAACACCACACTTTCAGTAATACTTTTCCCAAGAGGTGACATCCCTTCCTGATAAAGCACATGCAGCCAATAAAACTGTTTATTTGCATGATGTTTTTTTCTTTTTATGGACATACTTATGGACATTTGCACAATTTTATAGCCCAGAAATAAGACAGTATTAAAATTTAAATTCAGATATACTGTAGTGACAACATCAGGGTGGAAGGAGATACCCACAGAGCTATGCTGACCAGGTGGACAGTGCTGGTGGGGAGAAGCAAAGTAACAGGAGTTTAAGTGAAAAGACCTGCACAGTGTTGGAAAGGAGCTGCATTGTGGTTGGACTCTGTGAACCCAAGGACGATTCCAACCTGGACGATTCTGTGATTCTATGTCTGTGTCACAAACCTGGATAATACTGAGGATTTCATCATAGGTGCAGTGTTCTCCTTGGCAATTCACGAGGAAGTCGTTCAGCTGCTGGATCCCCACGCCAAATATTCCCAGCGACGTGCTCTCAACACCAGTACCATTGGTTACGATGCTGGCAGCAGCAATGGCATCAGAGATTTGCCTCTGGTTGTCCGAGAGCTGCTGCCTGCTCTTAATGAACAAACCCAGGTCCGAAACGTTCCTAGTCAACAAGTCTTAAAAAAAGAAAATACAGGAAATATAAATATAAGCTACATAATTATATATTACAGTATAATTATAAACACAGTGTTTTGCATACAGTGTGTAGAATACCATGTAATATATAATACATATGAATATCTGACTGAATATTTTAGGAGTGACACAGTATATGAGAACAAAACCATCTTATCTCTATTCCCCCAGAGAAAAAAAGAAAGAGTGTTAAGTGTGTATGCAAGCACCTTGCGTGGGTTTTAAGTGTTCAATTACTATAAACAAAATCCTGAAACCTTTACCACGGACCCACAGCCTCTCTCGTCACCCTCCTGCTTCCCCTCGCCACCACAGACAGCCAAAAACCCAACCAGAGGAGACACAGGCGCAGCCTCTCCATGTCTCCTCACTACGTTCACGTCTCAGCCCTTCCAGAGCTCCTGCTCCACGTGCAGACCCCGGGGTTGGGCCCAGCCGCTCAGCAACAACTTCTATTCCCCTGCTACTTCAGTCACAAACATCTCTGGCTCATGTAGAACAGGAATGCTTTTCCTGCCCTTCATTTCTGACCAAAGAACCCGTCTTCCACCCTGCTAACTAGGTGTGAGCGGCTGTGTGGCAGCAATCCTCTCCTCAAACTTGTACTTGATAGTACTCCATGAGACTGACTCTGAAATTTTTTCTTAAGGCCAATAACCGAAGAATTTTCCCCTTGAACAAACCTAAATCAGGCTGGAATCCGCTGCTGTTCTCATCAATCTTCAAGTGAGTGTAAAGCGGAGCAGGCTCTAAGCCGGACCGATTGCAGGGCACAGCATAGACGTCGAAAAGGTCTTTGAGATCCTTGCGGCTGCGGACACTGAGGACAGATCCGAGAAGTTCAGTCTTTGCTCTTTTGTAAACTTGCATGAACGAGGTCAGTACAGAGCAAGTATGTTTTACCTGAAAGATTTGAAGAGCTCTACAAATTCCACAAAAGTCATGTTACTATCAGACACCATGAAGTTCTGAAAGCCCTTCATTCCTCCTTTAACGCGCCCGTGCCAGCTGCTGCTGCTCCACGTGCTAAATCAGAAAGAGAGTGCTGTAGTTGGGGCTTGTTAGATTTCTGCTTCCTGAAATACTGCACATTCCTGCATTAAACACATTGTTTGTGCTCTCCTTACTGCCTTTATTACCAATATCTAGAAGCAGCAAAGTATCTTGGGAGATGCACAATGGCAGTTTGGGCCTTCTTGTTTGATAGCAGCTACTCTTGTCCCCCAGGACAAGGGCAGACTTTGCCAGAATTGATAATGTGAACCCGTGCTCTTTAGAGCTCTGCCATGTGCAGGAGGGCCTGCTGCAAGTGGCACAAATGAAAGCATTCTTGTAAGAGCAAAACTTTACAGTGGCAGCTTTTCTGTAGGGCAGGCTGTTCTGGAGTAAACCTCACTGAAGATTTGCAGAGGGAAAAATTAAACGGATGGAGAATTACTTAAAGCTCTGTACTGCCAAAATAAAACAGCAGTACTCTGCCTGCATATGCCAGAAAAACAAATATTTTCCTTCTGCACCTGCGGTTTCTTGTATCTGGGAGCTCTAAAGGTGCATCTTAAGGATCCTACCAGGCTGGGGACAGCTCTGCCGAGCCACACTGTGGAGCTTCCAAACTGCCAGGGAAAACCTGCCATAGCTCGGGGAGGCCATGGTGCTGAGCTGCAGAGGGGTCCATACAGGAACCCAGGGCTGAGAGGATTTAAAGGAACATTAGCTGTCCCTCCCCTGGGAATGCAAGCTCTCCGTTGAGCCTTTTAATCGCGTTTAGAGAGTAACCATTATTTTGGCACAAAAGCAAAAGTCAGATTTGCAAAACAGAGGAGCATTTTCCAGAGGCAGTAAAGCAGTATTTCTCCTGTTTAATGTAAAAGGAAGCTGTTCCAACAGAAATGTCCAACAGGGCTAAATCCCAGCCTGGCACGGTCAGTCCCACGGTTGTGAGTGACAGTGAAGAAAGCAAGTAAAGAACTCGGTGGGAGCCCCAGGAAGCAGTGTCAAATGGAGAAGCAGCCGAGCACAGACGTCCACAGATGGCTCTACCACTCACACCCACTGACAAACCCAGGGGTTTTTAAGTGTAAAACAAATCCCTAGGAAATACACCACATAAACCATTACACAAGACACGCCTCTTCAAAACGAACGCTCCCTGCGGCTGCTTACCGCTGCTCTCCTGGAAAGCCCACGGCTCCTACCCATACCCACACCTCAGCACCCATTCACTCTGTTACAAGGCACTGGGAGGGCTGTGATGAGACCGTCCTCTTGTATGTCATAAAGTACCACTCACATCCCTGGCATTATTGCTGCTATACTGTTATTGCTACAACTACTACCACCACCCCTCTTCCTATTTGTAGAATTAATGCACTATGTCACTGCACAGCCGCAGCATAACCTGTTGCACTGCCTAAGTGACCCAGAAAGGACAAATGTCCAAGGAGCAGAGGTCTGTAAGGAAAAGATTTCAAATCTGCTGCTCTAGTTCCCCAAGCAGGCACTGCAACCATCGCCAGGGATGTGAGTTCACACTCCCCCAGGTAGAAATGACTTGTCTGAGAAAGCTCACAACTTCAGACATCTGTAACAATCCTGTTGATTTTCGTTATACAAAAGACATCTGTATGTGTCAGAGAAGATCTGGAGGAGGAGTTAAACTCTCCATCTGTGCAGTTCTGGAACAGCATTCCAACCCACTGCTGTAACAGCTACAGACCAAAGCTGCTCCGGGACGTGCTACAGAGCCATCCTCAGGCTGGTGGTGTTTCAGCTTACACGTCCCATGGAGTTCTACAACGAATCTTCGACGTCTATCAAAAGGTGAACGGCATTTCTGGCATCGGTTTTGTCAGGTTTCATCAGTTTGGCACAAACCCCACATTTGATGATAATCAAGTAACAGTAACTTTGTTTCTTTGTAAAGCACAGCATTGATTTTGGCCTTACCTTGAGGGACTCTTGCTGGAAGACATTACCGGAGAGGAGACTGGTCGTGCTGGGGAAGGTGTTGTGGCTCCTAGATTAGGAGATCCAGATGCTGTCAGAGAGTGAGCTCTTCTGGACGGCAGGTTGTTAGATGGAGAAGCATTAATAATAATATTTTGATCTGTGGAGAAAACAAAATTTGTAGCACAATTACATCTGGCCCAATAAAAATGATTTTGTCTGAGACCTAGCCCATAATTCAGTAACGCACAGTTAATCCCCTACAGGGATTCTAGATACATTCTCAGTATTTATATACCCATTTCACCTGAGCAGACAGGAAGTTTTACTGAAACTACATGAAAGAAAATTCATGAACAATTACAGAAATGGAAAGTTTACACCATTTGGAGTTTCAACTGCAAAAGTACTTTTATATCATAAATGCATTTTTAACACCATTAAAAATGTCTGTATAAAAAGACTTTGAGCAAAACCCTGAGGGACTTCTAAGTGCTGAAGGGATGTATCTACCTGATTCTTCCTGTTCATCAATATCCTGAGGATCAGAACCACTCCTGCTACGATATTCCTTACAGCTTTTTGCCTTCCGAGTTGCCATTTCGTCATCAGTGGCCTCTCCACTTTCACCCTAGAAATAACGAGCACCACAATTAACATCCCAAACCCACCACAATTCCCATTCTTCATCAGCTCAATCTGTAGCAAACTCATGAGAGCAACCAACTGTTCCTTAAGAAACAGGGTCCTGCGAGGTCGATACCAGTAGAAAACAGACATAGGGAGGTATGGGACAGTTGGGTGTTACCTCAGTTTGATATCACACAGGAGGCAACAACGGTCATGCCCCGCTGAATTGGTGCAGCTGGTTTTACCCCATTCACAGGGGATAGGGTCCATGAAGAGGATGGATCATGTCATCTGAGGATCTCCCCCACCTGCACACTAGGGCAGGTGGACAGTGTAGAGCTGCCAGATCCTGCATGTTCCTCTCCCTTGGCTGATGCTAATGGTGATTGAGCCCAGAAGAAGGCAGGAGATCACCAGGCAAGGCCCAGTGCTTCTCTCAACCACCTAAGATAACACTATGGGTTGAGGTGGAATAACTGTGGTGATGGTTTTGGGATCAGGAAAACAGAAAGGAGCAGAGAGACTGACTCCAGCCTCCAAACATCACTTTGCACTTTAATATTTTTACTGTGGCCAGTATTTTATCTTTATACTGAGGTAGCACATAAAGGTCTCAACAAGATTCACTCTCCTTCTGCTAGACCCACCACCCACATGTCCCGAGAATGCTTCAAGCATGAGACAAGAGATGCAGGCCCAAATCCTGAAACTGCCATAAAGAGTTCTACAATGATCACAGAACTCCTCTTCTCTGGTTGAGAATGCAGTCAGCTGCATGGGAACTGTAGGACAGAAACAAATCAGCCAGGTAAGGAACAGAATATTCTACCCTCATGAGCACTTTCTTCTTCTTCTTAGCTGTGCTTATTCCCAGAGTGTTGTTCCTCTGCACACCGGGTTTCTCGGTGCTTTTGGTGAGTGTTCCTGTGCTTGTGCTCCTCGCGCTCCACCGTCGGCCTCCAAACAGCTCCACGGCCTGGGCCAAGGTCGGGCCCTCAAACCTTCCCTCCTCCTGCAAAAGTCCCAGCGTTAACAAAACAAGGGGAGCAACAACAGCCCCATGTTCCAAAGCAATAACACAGACATCTCTAAGGAACTGATAAAAGACAAAACGTCAAGAGGAGGCGGGTTTTAATTACTGCAGGAATCCCAAAGGGCTATTCTGCTTGCCATTGGGGGCTTTTTTCGGCCCTAACTCTCACCACTCAGTATTTCAGCACCCTTTTCAAGTACAGTCATCGCTTTAACTTTAATAAAATACTTACTCCAAAACTCCAAATATATGAAGAGCTTCATAATAAAAGAATATTTCATTTCAGCATATTGAAAACACGCAAGGTTTGACAGAACATCGGACCATACTGACCTAAGGCATGTGCCAAAGTTGGAGACCTGGGGCTCATTTTTAACCTTAGCTTACTTAGAACAGAAACTAATTGCATAACATTATGTTGTTGACATCTTTGAACTTTTCTTGCCAAAATCACAGCTTCTTTTACCTGGTAAAGGCTGACGTACTGCTTCCGCAGCCACTGCAGTCTCTGGTCAGGGAATCTCCTCATTTTTCTTACGGCTTTAGTCAGTTCCAGCAAGCCATCATACAGCATTCTGGCAGTGTATTTTGGAGCAACAAAGTGCAGCAACTTATTATCAGTAGTCTGAAGTCCATAGAGCAGTGTTATGCTGTTCTCTTCGAGGGACATATTACAGAGCTTATTTTGAACACACACAGTGTGCATATCGATGCCCGAGTGTCCCATATACACAGCCTTGGCTGAAAACAAGTCCAAAAATCCTTCCACCAGCCCAGTATTCCCAAGAAACTGGTATTTACCGAGCTCAGCAGCATTACCCAGCACACCCAGCTTTGCCTTGGCGTTCGCAGGGCAAACTGTAGTGGGTTTTGTCCAAGTCAAAGTGCTGTTGTCGGGCTGCAGCTGGAGGAAGCAACGAGCGGAGAGATGCGTCTCCTGATCGTAGCGGATGACGGTGGCCCCTTGCTGCATGAACTGGTGGACGTCAGCCCGGACAGACAGCACGTACCAGGGAATGAGCTCTATCCCGTGGCAGAAAGCCTTCTGCTGCTCTTCAGCTGCGTTCGTGTCCCACTCCTTCAGCTGCTCAAATATATCGTTCTCAGAGTCCGAAAGGTCCCCGATTATAAACCTGGAAGAAAGGTGAGGGACTTGCATTCGGCGATACACGTGCTGGTTTATGCTGTGACTGACAGATGTTTTTTCTGCCATAGTTTAAATAAAAAGAATCCTATTGTCATGATATAATTTGGACTTAGAGGAACATCTAGAGAAACTACTGTTTTTACAGTATTACAGTTTACACTATTGCCATTTTGAATTAATTAACAGATGCTGCTATAACTAATTAAAACTCCCGTAATAACATAATTATATTTTCTTAGAACTTTCCAAATGTTCCATTAACAATAAAATCAGGCCTGTTTGAATCTTAAAGCCAAGTGACTCCAGTTTCTAAATGCACAGCACAGGATTGCTGCAGCTGAGAGGTCAAGTACCACATGTGGAAACTGTCAGCAGGATCTAGTGGGCTGAAGACAGGACTTCAAATCTCTCTTCCCAGACACTTGTACATTGAAATATTTACCTGTATTATACAAGATTAAGACTTTCAACTAAAGCAGCTCTTTCTGCCTCATAACCACAAAACAACCCAGGAAGCCTCTGCAAAGATGCTAGAAAACGCATTGTGAGACCAGATGTGCACAGCTGGAGGGAGCCAGAAAGGGCAGGGCTTTGTTAGTGCCGTGTTCCCCATCGATGGCGGGGGGATGCAGCAGATGGAATGAACGCCCAAGCAGCAGGGAAGGTGAGTACACACGTCATCTTACACAGAACCAGGCTCCCGGGGGGCTGGCACGAGGGACAGGGTGGTTGGGGCTGGGGACACACTTACAGCACTCGGCGGGGATCGGGAGCTCTCGGGACATGTGCTGCACTGAGATGCGAGGAAGTGAAAAGAGAGAACAGAGGAAACGTTAAAACAGGTTGCAGTTTGAGAGGGGGAAATTGCACGGGGCAGGAAAAGGAAAAACCTTGAGGTTTTCCCCAGTTATTTTAAAAGGTATTCATTGCAATTAGGAAAGCGTGAAAGCGAAGATGAGATCAGGCTAATCACCCGATGCATCGGCGCTTAGAGTACCCTCATAGGTCACTTGATTAACTCTTCTATAAAGACTGTATTTCAAAATTGATTTTTTTTGGTTATTTCCTAACTACCTTTATTCATTTGTGAACTGTCAAGATGGAGTTCTAATAAAGACTAAAATCTGGTATTTATCTGGCACGTGCAGAAATTCAGGGTGATTAGACAGGTCAGTGATTAGAGAGTGACAGAGTTTATTCAATCACTGACACAGCCAGGCAAGTAACTACACCCACTGCCTGCTGGTTTAATAGATACCCTTCCTTTCCTTCTCATCAAACTTCCTTACCAGCTTTGGCAGGTCCACGGTCCACTCTACTGACCCAAACCAGCAAAAGGCAAACTAACTGAAAACCTTCCCTGCAATTCTACAGTAATGAGAATCCTGCTATACACTGTCTCTTTTCCGCCCTTAAGAACACAAAATCACAATTATCAGGTAACACACTGTCTGTTTGGGTTTTATAGTACTGTATGCAAAGCTGACTCGGGGCTCACAAGGCGAGAGACCCCAGTTTCTTCCTCGGAAGTCTCTAGCTGTTGGTGGGATCAGAAAGGGAGCAGACACGGCAGCAGCTCCTGCCCGGGCAGAGGCTTCTCTGCTCCAGAGCGTTCTGTTCTACTCAAACCCCGCTTCGCTCATCCAAGGGAGGTGCTGATTTCCCTGGTTTATTCTCCACCTGACCCGCGAGCTGCAAGCTGGTTTTAGAGCATATTAATTCACAAAACCAATTCCTGGAAGCCAGAATTTGAGCTGAAGTAAGACAAGAGGCAACATATGAGGAGAGAGAACGGGTCTGTCTGTCTCGGCCCAATCTGCTGCTCCACTTTCCAGAAGCGGCCAAAGCCAGATGTGAATAATTCTATTAGAAACCATTCTTTCAGGAAATAATGATTATTTATTTGAAATGAAATTTGGAATTGCATGTTAATGAAATAAATGCATTTAAAACAGGAAGATGGTAGTTCCTTCTCAGGCAGTCACTAATTAGATTTCATGTGTAAGTAGCTGAAGTATGTTGGATACTTCTGAGCATGTGGATATTTCTGACACAGGCTATCAGTACAATGACTCAGGCTGTGGCCAAAGCACACTCTTTTAACAACCCCTCCTGTAATGTTCAGCCCTTCCCTCTGACAGCGCAGTCGCACGGTTACTCAGACTGAAGCTGAGCCTCCTGCAGCCGTCTTCCTGCAAAGCAAGGTTCTAGAGGAACAAGGGGTGTCTCAAACTTCTTGCTGGTGAAAGGTACAGACTACACCAGGTCTTCAAAGTGAAAGTCTGAGGTTACTGCACACTGGATCCCTTCACACGGGGCACAATTAAGGCAACTTCTATGTAAAAGAGCAGGACTACAGCAACCTGAGAATATAAAACAGACGCTGACTCACAAATGCCCACTGGACATAATTTAAAAGCCTCAAACGAACATGTCCTTAAAAGAAAAGGTCCTCTGAAGGCTAATAAATAACCTTTATTTTCAAAGGGGGCAGTAGGCTGCCCGAGCACGCAGAATGTAATGTTCTGAGCTCTGATAACAGCTATGTCCTGGTGCTATTCCTGTCACCACAGATCCAAATTGCAATCATAACTGTGGATTTTTAAAGCCCTGTGTGTAAGACGAAAAGGATTTACCCGTATCGTGAGGGGAAGTAATTGCATCATGAGGGAATATATAGCTATACAGGGAGTTTCTGAGCGTTTGAGTATCAGATAACTGGCATAGCTGCAGGGAGGAAAATTCTGAATGGGAAGAGGGTAAATAGAAGGGAAGATGTTAAAGTCGGCCCCATTTCTACAAGCACGTCCTGGTAAAAGGAAATGAAAAATGAAACCCATGCACTATACAGGTGACAACAGAAAATAAAATGAGACCTACTGGTACCGGGTTTTGTCCCTCAGAGAGTTTTTTCTTGAATCACTCCCTTCACTGAAGTTATCCTCGCCCTCCTCAGACTCCAGACTGCGATTGCAGCTCCGAATTGTTTGAAAAATATTGTTTGCTGTCGATTCTTTTTCTGGATTATTTAAACCATCCTGGCCTACTCGTTGCAAGAAATTATCTTGTCCACTGTAATCTGAAACAAACTAGAGACATCTAAAAGATTAGTACAGTAATAAACAGAATATTATGTCCTCCACTTCTCACTGGAATTTTTACATTCATTAAGAATATTTAGCATATAGTTCTTATTAGCTGCTAATGGGATTTTGTACCTGCTTCCAATCCTAAAAAGACCAGATCACTGCATAAATCAAGTAACAGAAGCTACAATATCTCCTGAAAACTTTCTAAAAGCCTCAGTATTAACCTCTGCACTTAACAGGGGTGTTTTTCTTTTAAAACCACAATAATAAAACTCAAAGGAATTGCTTCTTTTCAGTGAGGAGAAGCTTGATCCGCTGAGCATCTGAATTCCCTTTTCAAGGAACTGAAAACCTCCCAGTTCCCAGCGAGTCCAGAAAAAGGTCAGAGCTTTTAACAGAGAGCAGTTACATCTTTCAGGATTTACGTTCTTACTTCACCCAAAGCATAAGCACGAGCCTTTGGTACCAACTCGGCATAAACACCCACGTCTAAACCCCTACAGTAACTGGGAATTCAGCCGAGCTCCAAGTTAACTGAGCAGCCTGGTCCCACTCTGGTTTGGAAAACTTTTATTAGATGATGCCTTCATATAAAATAATAGTATTAAATAAAACAATAGAGAATAGAGCACTGGATGGCTACGACCATGAGCCCTTCCAGTATCAGCCTCGTTTACCTCTAGCGTTTCCTCCTGGGAGTTGTACCGTGGACACAGCCTGATGAGGCTTGATGCTCCGTCCAGAACCTCGCAGAGCTCCTTCAGGAACACCCCGCAGAAGGGAACGACTCTGCAGCCGGGGATGTTGAGGGCCCTGTTGACCACCTTCCTGTACTCGGACGACGACTCGTGCTGTGCCATCGCATCTTTCAGACCGCGCATGGTTTCAATGTCCGACTGGTCCATAAATTGCCACATTTTTAAAACTTTTCTTGACCTATTGCAAAAAGAGATCACAGCATTTATTGAAAAAAAAAAAACCCAAACAATTTACACACAGGTTCAGCACTTGCAGCATATGTGAAACAGAGGAAATTATCCTCGGCACTCAGGAGGCAAGTAGAACAAATGTAGAAAGTAGAAAAGAGAACAAATGGCATCAGAGTCATTATTTTTATGAAAATTCTGGTTGGTGGACCATTTCCCCCCCTTGGAATTATTAAAGAACAAAACTAAAGAGGAGAAACAGACAGTCAGATCTGCTGGAGTGGAATCTGACATTTTAATAAAAGCCCAGCTGCATAAAACATAAAAGCAGGCTTTTAGCATTTTCATTGTGTCATTGCCTTAGATTTGTAAGGGCCTGGGAAAAAATGAGAATAGATTAAGGAAATGGCATAAAGATAAACCAGATGGTTTGCTAGAAATTGCTTTAGCTGTATTACAAACAATCCATAAATTTAGCAAAAGTAATTTTTTAAAATTAAATATATTTAAAATAATTTACATTGGTTTTTTTTCCCATTTCACCCACAGAATAAAGTATTTCTCTTCACGGAAATAAACAGAAGAGGAGCATGTTCCAGCTCTCAGGCCCCAGCACTGTGCTGCAGATGAAAAGAATCTTTGATTTGGAGCAGAAATAGCTGCTGCTGCTCCCTGGGGACAGCGAGTCCTGCGGGCGGTCTCTCGCCTCCGGAGCTGCGTGTCTCTGCCAGAGCACGGCCCTTCTGCGCCCCCGGCCCCCAGCACACCTACGGCTCTGCAGGAATGCTGCCAGCAGGACATCCTCAGCCCTACTGCCTGCCCCAGAAACACTGCTAATCAGCACTACCCTTCCTCTCCTCTCCTTCCCCTCTGCTCTGCAGCTGCATTAGAGATCAAATTAAGCCCTTCATTTTGCTTTGCGTTTCCCCTCCTGACTTACACGGCTCGGGGCCTGTGGACGGTGCTGCTCAAAAAGACTCCCCGTGTCACAGAGGGTTTCGAACATGTTTTATATACCAAAAATGTAAACAAATAGCTCAATGAGAATCCTTACTAAACCACAAAGAGCTGCAACGCAAACACTTTTCATGCTTTGTTACACAAACACCATATACAAGGAGGATCAGAGCCCAGAGATGGGAAATCCGATCTTAACTCTTCCCTGTTCAGTCCAATTTGCTGCCTCTGAACTGCCCCCGCGGAGGCACCGCTTCCCTGCTCCCCCAGCCCTCCACCAACCGGCCCTTCTGCGGGACCGCCAGACGCCCTCCAGCCCCAGACTCCATCCTTCACCCCAAACCTTCTCCCTAACCCCATTCCTTAACCCCAACACCATTCCCAACTCTGAACCCTGTCCCTAACCCAACTCCTGTCGCTAACCCCAAACCTTGTCCCTAACCCCGAACTCTGACCCCAACACCATCCTTAACCCCAAACCCTGTCCCTAACCCCATCCTTAACCGCAAACCCTGTTCCTAACCCCAAACTCTGACCCCAACACCATCCTTAACCCCAAACCCTGTCCTGCTTCTGGGTACTCTGCAGGTCTGGCCATGTAAGACCACGAAACAGGAGATACCAGTATCAGTCAGTATAAGGAAATTGGAGGAGCTAAAAAAAGAGGTTTAGCTCTTTGTTTGGATTTGTGGGGGGTTTGCTGTTTGGGGTTGTTTGGGCGGTTTTTTACAATTTAATACTGACCCTTCCAGAATGCTACCAGGACTGTGTTCCACTTGTGCTCTGGAAACTCCAAGACCACGTGACGTTAGTTTTAGTTCATTAGATAAACCACAACTGCTTTTCCATCTTCTTTTGACACTTCAAAATTTTCTCTTAAAAAAAAAGGTGTGTTTGCTAATGTAACATATTTAGCATGCACTGGGAAAACTGATTAAGCATTTTGAAGAGAAAGTCTTTCAGCATGCTTCGTTTTTCCAAAAGGGGTTACTAGAAAGTCACAGGGTGAGATGATGTGATTTAGCCATGGATTTCTGTTCAGTCCCTTGTTCTCCAGAGACATCTGCTTATCAGAAGCCACAGCAGAACCTACCACTGAAAAGCCATTTAGGAAAGGAGTTGCCAGTACCTTAGCCCTGCCAGAAACTCCATTACAGCATTGTAGTTGCCCATATTCCAGCAGCATTTTGCCACATGTACTAAGTATGAGAAGACTTCCCGTTTCTCCTCCATGGAACCCGCCGTCAGGATCAGCCAGGTAACCCAGGAGCTCACCTTGGAAACAGAAGGGACAGTGCAGTCAGCCAGAGCAGTGTCACTCGGAGCATTCATCTGTTCTTGGTGGATAATGAGGGGTTTTTGGCCTCCTTCCATCAGGAGGGCACCCCTCAAAATTCTCCTCACCCACTCACAGCACAGCCACGAACGCAGGGCAAACACACCTTACACAGACATCCTCACAACAGGTACATCGTTAACTACTCTAGAAACACTCAATATTAAGCAAAAGACTTCTGCACCTTAACAGAAACTATTCCAAATATACATTCAGGCCATGGAAGAAAACAAACAGCTTAAGCTGGCACTGCATTTCCAACTTCCCAAGTGTAAATTCTCACTGACACAGCTTCCAAACCTCAGCCTCGCACTGAATAACCCCTGCTCTTACAACAGCTGATAAATGACAATTTTTATTTCTGCTTCATTTCACAAAGCTGGTCCTTGTATTTAATGTAAACATCTGCTAATTCCTATACGCGCCAAGCGTTTCAAAGAATTCCCATTATCTATTGGCAACATCACAAATGAAGTGAACAAAAACCCCACCACTTCCTACCTGTGAGCAAACTGCAACTTCTGCTAGGTGATTAACTAGTGCCAGAACCAGAAATTAACTTAGTGCACGATTCTGTCTGTATTTAAACAAATAATAAAAAATAAATCAAACCCTCATTTTATCCATGTGCAGACTTTCTTCCCAGTTTATGTTCCCACAACATCCATAAAAAGTAGCTATATTTCACATGGAAACCTAATTTAAACCAACTGTTCCTTTTTACAATATGATTCCCCGGGGGTTGGGTTTTGTCGTTGTGTAAACACTTAGGAAGCAATAAATGTGATTTGTTTACTGACACCGAGGGCCAGTTTTTGGTCCAGAAGGATTCAAGTGTTTCCAGACAACACCCGTGCGGGGAGAGGCTCCTAAGAGTTGGAGAATCTTAGTTCACCCCTGGGGGGGCACAGACTTTGATTTAAAAAAATCAAGAATGAGAAATGTGCACATTGTATGGAAATGGAAATGGAAATGGAAATGCATTCGAACTAACGGAGAAAATCCGGGAAAACGCAAAGAATCCCAGAGCACCCTATGACCCCTATGACACAAAACCAGGATAAAAGGTGATAAATGCATTAAAACACCAGAATCTGTCAAACAAAACAGTTAAATCCGTGATTCAAGGTTGGCCTGGACTCCTTTGTGTATGCTGGAATAAAATTGCGTATTGGTTTTGGCTACTATTCCCCTTTTCCAGAAGTGGCTCCATCAGGGAATGCAAATGCTAAACATGCCATCTCACCAAAACAATCAGTACTTGTTTGGTGTGAAATACCGAGTGTGGCAATGACAGTTTGATTAATATGTGTTTAAACACTTTAAAGAATAAAATAATTGTAAATAGACATGTTTTAACCTAAGGTAGGAACGCTGTAAAGGTCGGGAGAAACCAGGATCCAAATCGAGAAAGGATGTCTGCAATGGCACTGGCACTGGCACTGGCACTCCCCGTTCAGAACCAGCCTTGAACCCAGGACAGTTTCGGTGCAGGAGGTGGCAAGTCTCCCAGGCAGTTTACGCTCACTCCTCGTGCAGGCCAAGACCAGAGTTATGGGAAGGGTAGAAAACACTTTAAACAGTCGTCCACTGAACAGGAAGGAACTATAAATTGTCTGAATCTCTAATTTTTAAAACAGAACGGGCAAAGGGAGATACAATCGATGGGGCAGAAAGGGGCAGAACCCAGCGTCTAAAGATACAACCCACTCCTGAAACACCAAGAACTGCAGGATTGTCACATTTCCTGGAGATGAGGAAAAGCGTGAGGAGCAGCCTGGGATACCTCGGGCAGCTGCAGAGAATGGACAGTCTCATTCATGTTGGTTTACGTGGTGATGGACTTGAGAATGAAACAATCCCGAGAGAGGGAATGGTTCCTCCCCATGTGCTAAAGGCTGCTTTGACTTACCGTTCTTTTATGTCCCCCCTAGCAGAAGCCAGGGGTGTAAACTGACCTTTCTGGGGTTCTGAAAAGCATCGAAAAACCATAAGGTTTTTCCATGAATTATTCAGAGGCGGTTGGCTGATGAACCTGGCTGCACCACACATGCCCCAGAAACCAGGGCTGTGGCCTTCTCTAAAAGCACAACAGCCCCATACCCCATAACTGATTTCTTGGAAGGTCTCACAGGTGTGAGACTACACCCGGGGGGATTAAAATGCAGCAGCACTGTCAGAAAGGGACGCTGCGAGCGAGGGCCACCCCATTTCATTCAGCGAGGTCAGGGCCGAGCGCTGTGCCCAACAGCTCCCAGCTTCTCAGTGCGGCCAGCTGGGAGCGGAGGGGAACCCAGGCAGGGAAGGGAGCTGAGGGGGCACTTCCCCAGAGCCGTACGTGGTGCTGGAGCCCAGCTAGGAAACACACTATACTCAATGAGCACACTCGTGAACTCTGTGATTTACTGACAGACCCATGAACAGCCCAGAGCACGCTCTCCAAGGAGAGAGCAGAGCACAGCCTCCAAGGAGAGAGCAGAGCACAGCCTCCAAGGAGAGAGCAGAGCACAGCCTCCAAGGAGAGAGCAGAGCACGCTCTCTAAGGAGGGAACAGAGCATGCTCTCCAAGGAAAGCCTCCATAGGAGCCACCCACATTGTGAAATGACTGTACAGCTGTCACCGGATCCCCAAACTCCTGATAATGCATACACTACATTTTGGCTGCCCAGGTTGCACAAAGCTTCCTCTGCGCAGATGCTGGTCAAGAAATAACAAACTTGTCAAGTTCTTCACTGAAGTGAAAGCTGAGAATCGGGGTTCCTTGGGCAGTGTCTGTGTCCCCCTGTGCCAGACGCAGCTCACACCAGAGCAAGGCGGAGAACAGCTCTGTGGACACCCGTATTTCTGGGTGACACACAGTATTGACACATTAATCATTATTTCCTTGGTTTACTTTTTGTCACACTCGACTTACAGAGCTCTGTTTATGTCACTCGTTCTGAACTCCCTCCAGAACAGAAATCATCACAACAAAGCTATAATTAGATTTCCGCTGTGCTGCTGCTGAGTCTGAGAAGTATGAGAAAGAGCATCCTGGCTTCACCAGCACTATCCACCGCCTGCGAGACACGAGAAGAGCCACGGACTGACAGGGAACCCACAGCAGTCCCTAACAACATCCCTCTGCCCATTCAGGCGGAGAGCAACCAGCGGCATTCGGGGTTACTGCCTACTAACACCCAGTAGTAAACAAACAACATCAAATCAAATAGTTGAGACAGAAATGTCCTCTGGTGACCTACTACAGAGAAGCACCGACAACACTTTGCCAAATTAATACCGACTATGTTGTCAAGTGGCCTCATTTGGGAATTTTCAGCGGTCCAGGAGCCTCCTCCAAACCCCGGTCGGGGCACACAGGATCTGCATCCGTGTCTGGGAAACCCAGTTTGTGACTGAGCATGAACCCGGTACATAAAGCTCTGTACAGCTTTGGGGGGTTGAGATCAATCTATACGTCACCTCTGAATATTTTAACTTATTATTTTAACTATTTAACTTATTTCTTACTTATTGAAAATAAATCTATTCTTTTCAATAAACTTTTTAATTTGTATTTTTTTAAAATGGCAATTAAATAGACAGAAAAGCTCCTATAACTCAACTGTTAGAATTAATAGTAGGAATATGGTTTTTATCATCTTACTGTGTTACCAAAAAATAAACTCCTAAAACTAAAGTTTATAAGGCCTTTACAGTCATTCCCAAGCTACATTCTTCAGTGGGTGATGCTACGTGGAAGAAATGATGTCTTCTATTTTTATATTCTATTTTTTAGGAAGTTCATAGTAATGCAGAGGTGAAAGGAGCACACACAGCTGTGCACCTGAAGCTTAACATTTACCAGAGCCAGCAAGGAGAAATAAAGTCTTTTGCTTACCACAAACTAAGATTGCAGCACAAAGAACTTCTCCTTACAGAGAACACTGACCCTTTTAAATCTGATTGAACACTACTCCAAACAAGGACTGGAAACACTGGAAAAAATTGTACAAACACAATCTTTTTTTTTAAAGTATTATGCGAACCCATTTAGGCACTGCAAAAAAATGCTGAACTAAGAGACAGCGCAATATTTATTTACATTCCATTATTTCAGTAAAATGACATGTCTCTGCTTTGCTAGTGAGGGTCTGAATTTGTGTTTTGAATGAACAATGAAGAAAACTTATGAATTAGAACCATTAAAAATAAAACTATGGCTACCATTTAGCCTCCTAACCAGCCGCATTCTTGATTAACTTTACTGAAGATCAGGAGGCCGCAGGGAATGCCGAGAGCAGCCAGCAGCACTGCACCGCTGCAGCAGTTCAAACATTTTGACCTTCTTAACTTATTTGTTGCCAATTCAGTCTTTCCAAAAAAATTCACCTTATATATTGAAGTCCTTGTTTGGCATTTCCAGTTCCCGAGTGGGAGCCCCCTCAGACGGCTGCTGGAACGGCCTTTCGGTGAGAGCCATCGCCACCGCTTGGTACCCGGACCTCAGCGTGGAAAATTAAAGGCTTTGTTTTAAATTCTTACGGCTTCTCTTTTACTTGAAGCTGTGGCCAGAAAGATCAAGTTACAAGAGACTCTTCATGTTTATATTGAGCAATGCTTGAAATTATTTAAAGTGTTTACCTAAAAATAAACGTTTACAGCTGAGGTTTCTGTGGTGGCTCTGCTGGGCAGAGGCAGGAGAGCGGCTGGGAGTAACAGCCATCAACAGGCGGGAGCCGGGGGTGAAGAGATGGAAGGAGATGCCCAGGGAGACCATGGTATCAGAGGGTACCATACCCAGTACTGCAATACACACAAGAGCCAGAGAAAAGAACTCCATGGAGAAAAGAAAGGTGACAGGACAGAGGGAAGATGTTCTGCAGGCCCCAGGCCACACTGAGGGACCCTGTTCCTCATCTGTCCCAGCCCCAGGGCCCTGCGAACTCCAATCTCCTCGGCAGTTTCCTCCCACAGTTTTTATACCTTCAGGAAAGTGAAACTTGTGGAAGTCAGTGCTCTATCAGGGCAGGAAAATACATCACTACTGCTCTTTTTATTATATGCCCAGCCTCAGAGAATCCAAAAGCCAATAGTTTTGCGAGGCCAGATGTTACTGGGTCTCACTCTCTTCCTCCCTCGGAAGCCACTAATTCACAATCAGCTTTTAATTAGGTTTAGTACCAGGAAAGAATACCTGTCTGTAGCTTGATCCGCTGCCTTGCTCTGACAAGACCCTACGATCAACTGATATTATTAGACGCACATGAAATCCCGTTGGTGCCTTGCTGACGAGAACATGTCGTGCCCAAGTCTCCACTATCACCTAACTCCAGTTTGAATTCAACTTTCAAAGACTGCAGGCCCTATTTACAGCTGGTGATACCGGATGTGTGTATCTTCACCATCAATAAAACCTGAATCCATCCAATTTTGTGGGATTCATGAATGACCTTTCTCAAAAGATGTTTTTGAAAAAAGTCATTAGGTGCTTGAGCTCCTCGCAGCAGCCAGCGTGGAGGGAGTGAAGGGACTCTTGGAAACCCATGACAAGGAAAGCCAGCTGCGTTAATTGTCTTCTCCTACCAAGTTTACCTACCAATTAGCCCTAATCAGAGGGCAACTGGTTTCTGAGGGAGTTCTGCAAACCCCCACACCCGCTCCCTCGCACACGCTCCCGGCTGACCCACCCTCAGCGCTTCCCCCGGGGGGACTGCCCCGTACCCCTTGGACCCCATGGAGCTGTGAACGCCATCCCTCCTAGCCAGGGCCACCAGCCAACAGGAAACAGCAAGGCCTGCACGGGCCATCGGAGACTCGTACTCTGTGCGTGTCACCAGTACCGGTAGGTAACAGCAGGTGCCTAACAGAAACCTATCTGATGGACAAGGGAACCAGAAGATGTTCCCCGGTATCCACTGCTCCACCTCGGCCCTGCAGTCACGGGGGGCTCTCCTCCGGCCAGAGGCGGTTCTGGGAATTTAAACAGGAAATAATACTAGTAACATTTACCTCAATAACACCATTTCCCCCTCTATTTTTCACTTAAAATCACTTTTTAAAAGATATCTGAAAATATTTTATTCTTCATTATTTTTAATTTCTTTCCTAATACTCCCGCAGCCCTCAATCAATCTCAGCTTCCATGAAAATGCCAGTTTTTTCTATTAAATAAATTCCTTTATGTAAGAAAACAGCAAATATTGGCTACCATTCTAGAGAAGTGTTATAAAGTGCTCCTCATGAGTAACGTAGTGCCAGAAAAATTACTAAAAGGCATATTGCTTTATGAAAACTCCTCTATATACTGTAATTGCTCATTTAACAAAACAATGGCATGAATTTTTTTTTTTCCCATTATGGATCAGGAGCTTGTTTCCCCAAAAGTCATCCTGGCTCCCACATTAGAAATACACTTCAGCATTTCTATAGGCAATGCCAAAAACAATCAGCAAGTGCTCCCTGACTTGTGCCAAGAAAAGCATGACTCTTCGCACAAGAATTTTCTTGTCATTTATAAACAAAGCCATTTTGAAAGCTCACGCTTGTGACTGGCCATGGCAACCCATGCACTGCACCACAAGAGCAAACACTGATTTATCACAAGCAGTAAGTATTGTACAGTAACTCCATTTAAACATCTATGTCTAAAAAAAGTTATTCCAAATCATACTTAAAATAATGCGCTGCACTAAACATTATATCATCTATGCACCAGATAGTCAGGAATTACATCAAACTACATGAAGAATTCTCCTGCAGCATGACCGAACCAGCAAAGCAGGCTACGAAACCTGTAAAGTCACAAACCTCTAATACCAAAAGATAACGGTGACTATTTTACCAAGAGGCAACTTTCACGTTAAAGTTCTCATTGAGACAGAACCATCCCAGCCATTCCTGACGAGTCCTGTGAGCGCTCGGTGGCAGGACATGCCATGGTCAATCCAGCTTGTCCAGGTGACTGCTGAACGTCCCACCAAACCGCAGTGTCCCGCTGGAGCTCTCCCCACAGCCCCTGTGGTGGGGGATCCCCGTGGCAGAACCCCGCTGGGAAGGTGGGCAGCCGGACCCCTCTCCAGCTCAGCACCAGCCCCACTGTCTGCCCACAGACAGGAACTAGAACACAGGGAAACCATCTTTGGCCCTGTCTAAAGTCTGCATATTGTAGTTCCAACCTTTATGTTCCCACAATAAGAATTAGGCGGGAAAAGCCAACATATTGACGCTATTTCAGTCCTAAATCTCAGTAACGTGCAAGAAACAGGAATACTTCTAAACATGCTAAACATTTAGTCACTGGTTCTCATTTGCCCAGAAAGTTCAGGGGGGGTTAATGCATATTCTGCTCTATCTACTTGATTTTGTGCTGTCTTTTTGATACCTGCACAATTTTGCTCTCTATGAAAGCACAAGAATGCAGCAGATAACAGACTAGAAGAGCAAAAGTCAAGGCTAACTTCCTTTTATTCCTAGAAACTGCTAACGTTGTATATGGTTCACACCAAAAAGGAGGAGACTGCTCCCTTTTCCTGCAGCTAAAACCTGAGCTCTACTTAGGGTTTGGGGTTTTTGGTTTGTGTTTTTTTTGTTTGGTTTGTTTTGGCTTGGAAATTTATTTTACAGTTTTATCATCCTTGATCAATTTTCCGTTAAACTCATCAGAAGACCATGTTGCTAAAAATAAAGTAAAATCTCAGTGAAGAACTCAGGATTTGGCTTCTGGAAGTGTGTCACACCAAATGACACTTTGTTTAACAGCACTGGGGACGCACACAGTGATTAAATACATATATAAATAGTGCAGATGAGTGTAGTTATATTGTACAGAATACAGGAACTTCTAGTTTAGAATACTTCTGTGCTGACTCCTAAGACCGTGCTTAGTCTACAGAAATCCAAAACAAATAAATAAAACTCCAGCTCCTGAACAAAATAATAAACTGACTGAAAGTACACCCCATACTGTTGGTATAAATACAAAGCAATACAAGCCCATAACTTTTTCCTTCCTGTTTACTCTACAATGTGCAGGAAAAACTTAGGCTGCAGTTTTCCAAACTGACTGAGCAAATCGGTCACATAACTCCTATCAAACCCAGTGGAAGTTATTTAGCTGAATGCCCTGGTCATCTCAACTTTCGTTTCAAGAATTTGTCATTCCAGCTAAATTCAGCTCTAAGAGATAAAGGACATAACAGACCCACCACCAGGTAATAACCCCCAGGAAAAGTCATTGGGAAGTTCTGTCTTACCTCATTAAACCTCGTCACAAGATCCTCCACGGCGTTATGTTCCCCGTTGGGGGAGAGAACAGTAGCAGATATGGAAGCTCTAATGGAGGGCAGCTTGCTCTGGCACTCGGGGCTGCCCAGGTCCCTGGTGAGGAAGCAGAGGTAGTCGATGGGCAGGACTTTGCGGTAGAGGTCCTGCTCCTGCTCGGTCAGGATGCTGGCCACCTCCTCCGGGAACTGGATGAGGTGCTGCAGCTCCATCAGCTCCTTGCTGATCCCGGCCACGCTGGAGGGGAGGGCGCTGGGGCCAGCCATAGATGTACAGGCTTGGCGTTCTAAACCAAAACAAACAAAACATTTAGTAGGTTTCGCCTTTGACTCTTGAGCTGGGCTATGCGAGAGCAAGACAACTCGGTACTTTTGCGCTGTTGAACCAGTGCGTTGTCTGTTGGGCAGTACACTGTACCCTAAATACACCTCAACAGCCTCCTGTGTGCCTTTAGCTGGGGTCTCTCAGCACGGGTCGATAAAGGTACAGGTGGTCTGGGCTATCCAGCTGGTGAGCAGGGCTTCTGAGACTGCTCAGCAACCAGCCAAAAGTGGTGTTTCCGAAAAAACAGAGTGTAAACTTCTGCCAAAATACAAGCAATACAAAACGCAGTGTCCACGTTCTGTAACAGGGGCTGCATATTCACACGGTGCTCTGCAGCCCCGGACTGACCCGTCGCTGCCACAGCCTGCACCAGCTCAGACACAGAAGGGCATGGAAAGCACGACCCATGTGGTCGCTGGAAGTCCCTGGGACACAGGAGGTGCCCAGCAGCCAGAAGGCACAGCCTGTACCAGGCTCTGCTGCGCCTCACCACTGACACCGAGGGGGCGCAGGCTGCGCCTACGTTGTTGATTTATTTTAGGTCACAAATGCACTTTTGCAGCGAATCTCCCAAACGCCCCCACCTTCTGTGCTTTGGTTTAGTCCTGGAGCACACCATCTGGATCCTTTTCAGGTGACACTGCTCCAGAAGATGTGCTCCCAAATGGCAACTCACGCATCCCCGTGGCCATGAAGCTGTAGCTGCCAGCGGCACCCAGGCTCTGGCTGGACACTGGAGAGGGGACAGGAGGGCTGGAGCAGATGGCTCAGATAGGGCTTGGCTGCAGGTGAGCACACAGCTCAGGAGACAAGACAGCACGTAGCTGCAACGCCACAGGAATCCTGGTGCTTTGGTAACTACAGTTATAAACACCCTGCTCTAGCAATAGAGTAGGGAAGGAAGGCGGAACTCTGGAACGAATGCCCAGCGTGGTGGTGACTGCTGGAGGAGGGAGAAGGCGAGTGAAGATGAGCTGTGCCTCAATGCACTACTTGCTCATGAGATTTAGGGGCGCATCCTCAAGAATCCCCCTTTTCTATTACAATATCAATGGCAAAACCAGCCCACATTGACACTTTGAACAGACCTACATTGCACATTGAGCAAAGCTGAAGTTCTGAGACCAAGACCTCAAAGACTGGGGAAGGCTGGCACTGGATTCATGATGGGTGAGGCCACTGTTGGTGACCGCATCGGTGACGCCCGAGCACCATCACCCCTGAGGCTCTGCTCATACAACTCTCACATAGAAGAACAAAGCCCAACACACCAAAGTGACCAGAAGTGTTGGCTCCACAGCGTATCTCTGGACTGCCAGAAACACTAATGGTGGGACTTGGAAAGCCTTTAATGAAAGTAACCGGGAGATAGCACCATCATAGAATCATAGAATCATAGAATCATAGAATCATTTAGGTTGGAAGAGACCCCTNTCGATATCTCTCTTGTGCTGAGGTGCCCAGAACTGGACACAATACTCAAGGTGCGAATGTTGATGCATCCTCTGCATCAACAGCCTCACAAGCCAGCGTCACTCTAACAGAAAAATGAAGCTGTCAAAAGGGAAACCTTTCCGTGGGAGCTGAGCCAAGATGATTCAAGTGACGAGCCAAACAAGATCAGGCACTGGCATGGCGGGATTTGGAAGACCAAAAGAAATATTAAAATCGTCCTGATTCAACGCTGGGGCCTCATCCGCACTTCTCTGTTTCTGCTGTAGAACCCCTGGACCAGTCTCTCCCACAACTCCTCCCGCTCTGCGTGGCCAGTCGATGCTCTTCAGGAAACAGACCGGATCTTTTTGTGCTTCAAAGGCTGGGCCCTTGGATTAACTTGCGGAATGGAACTGCTTCCAGGCCAAAATCCCAGCAGATTCCACTGTTGGAGTAAAGGCAGGACACAGCCCTGGCTCCCATCAGCTGCTGCTGCAGTAAATGCTGCGCTGCTTTGTGCTCTGCCACGTGCCCAGCATTGCTAAAACTACTCGGGGAATACGTGGACCATGACTATTGATTAGCAGTTGGCTAACCCTGGAACTGATTGCTTTGCTTATCCTGCTGATAACCAGCTGGAGCAGGCCATCTTTGCGATAGCAAGCACTGCTTTTATTAATCAGAACAAGATAACCTCTGCAGAGCGTTAAAAAAATGACTCACGGGTTGAGCTAATCCTTCCCGATACACACGGGAACAAAAAGTCTTGTCTTCTCTAGCAAGAGAATAATGTAAGAACGGGAGAAAACTCCAGAATGCCTGCTTCAGGATGTAACTCAACCTCCTCAGGCTTCAGGATGTAACTCAACCTGGGCTCCTCATGAACTCGCAAAAACAGCCTCAATAACTAGTTTTTTAAAAAGCTTTCTACGAGGTTTAGTAAGAAGCTCTTTTATCAACAGATTAGTTTCATATTAACTCAGCCTTTACCACTATAGAACTTAGAATTTCCTTACACCTTGTGTATGTACAGGCTCTATAAAAGCTATACTGAAAAAATAAATTTCCAATACAGAACTATGTAAAAAGCGTGTGTGCATTCCTGTGTGTGCATACAAGGAAGTTCCAAAACGGGCTTGAAAAACCAAATGCAAGTACTGTAAATCCCTGGCAGGGGAGCTCGGGAGCTCTAGGCCGTGCACCAAACAGAACTGGAGCTCAGGATGACGCGAGCAGCCAGAGAGCAGGAGATAATGCTCTGTGCAAAGGAAGGTCCCCTGGTGACAACCTGAAGAAAAGACTAATTTAGCCAGGGCCTGGATGGAAAATAATCCTTTATTAGACCAAAGAATAGGACAGGCACACGCCAAACCTTTTCAGGATTGGGACAGAAACTGCAAACTTCCAGCTAGTTTGGGAATGCCTACTGTGAGGAAGGAATGTATGTAAAGTCTCACCCGATTTTCCCCCACCAAGATGTCCATGCCCAGTGTGCAGCCACCCACCGTCCTGGCTGGTACCCCGGGGCTTTTGCCTCCCCACTGGCAGAGTCCAAAACCAGAAGCTGGCTGAGTTAACAACCACGTCACCACATTTAACCAGCCCTTTCCTGCTCTGAAGGCGGTTGGGCTGGTGCCGCTACAGCTGAGAGAAACCATCACAGACCCATCCAGATTTAATGGAGCTGTGGGGTTTGCTTCTGGCTCTGGGAAAAAAGATCCAGATAGGAGCACTGTAACAGTAATTCTGACTCTGCAAAACCAGCAGCAGATCTCAGACCAATATTTATCCTACTTGGTGCCGATTTCCTGATTCCTTTCCATTTCAGGGCAAGTAGCAAAGAGCCGGGACTGGATGCTTGTGCTGACATGGGATGACTAGCAATTCCCAGGATGACTACCAATGCCTCCACAGTGTCTGCATAGAGATCTGTGTAGTATTGGGGTTAAACCTAGCCAGCAAACACTTCTGCTGCACCTGACAGGGTTTGAAGGTAGTGCCTGAACAAACAACCTGGAAGCTGCCATGGTAGCAAAGACCTCTCAGCTACAGAGGCCACCTCATGTTAGGCAAGGTTTGGCTGAACACCAGTGTTCCTGGGCATTATGGAGAGATGGATCAGCACTGGATATTGCTAAAAGCCTGATGAGATCCACCCACACCTTTGGTCAGAAAGCAGCCTCATTACATCCAGTCCACGTCAGGGCCACACAGGCCCTGCTGTTTTAGGGGACCTTCCCCTATTGCTGTAATTCATGAAACCATGCCCGGATTTCAGGACACCTGCCCGGGGGGAGGTTCAGTTATCAGCTGGGTCAGCAGACAGTGAGTGTCCCATCAGCTGGCTGAAAAGCTCGCTGAGGAGCTGTTTGATAGCACCAGGCCATCTCTTCTGCAGAGCGGGGACAAGGTCTCACTGCTTGGGAGGCAGCAACCACTGAGACGGCTGGCTGAAGGAGCTGCAGGAAATAATGGCAGACTGTACATCTGCACCTTTACATCCCAGTGGGAAGGCTGTAAAGCGGCTGATGTGACACCGCCACACTTGCTGATGAACCATTTTCAGA
Source organism: Jacana jacana (assembly GCA_013400555.1). NCBI lineage: Eukaryota > Metazoa > Chordata > Aves > Charadriiformes > Jacanidae > Jacana > Jacana jacana. The sequence continues at coordinate 513,670 of VZTM01010324.1, read as the reverse complement.
TTTTCCATTGTTTTCCTGCAATGAAATCCCGTCTAATGAATCCCTTGCTCTGCCAACCTCCTGGAGATGCGATCAGAAATACTCCATTTTCACGTACAAGTCACAAATCCTTCTCCTAAAAGCTGGGTAGAACCTTGACTTGAGCAATACATCCGCTGGAGGACTCTCTATGCAACATCTGTATCCAAGAGCTTTTAAAATACTGGCTATAAATACAGCACAGCACATGGAATGGTAAGTTGAAACGCTGAATAAATGTATATATAAATTACCAGATAAATTCCAGCACATACGAAAGAAACGGTCAGAAGGGAAGATTTACGAGTTGACTTTAGAAGAAAAGAGTGTTCTAGAATCAGAACGGTGTAATTCTCACTGCAAAATGAGCAAGTTACTGCCTGAGTTAAAGCAGAGCCCAAGCTTTAACCTCACCCGCAGACACTGACACAGAGCACATCCCAAATCAAAGCAGGAGTTTCTGTGCACTGATGGAACAAAGCTAAACCAAACCACGTACAGCTTGGAGTTAACTCTGCCGTGGAGAAACAGCCAGCGGATAAAGAGCATGCAAGAACCTCAGAGCAGGTTCCAATATTTGACTATTTTGATGAAGACGGATCAAAATTAAATTTAGTTTTAATTTTTTCCATCTGCATAAAAAAGAAATTAAGTAACCTTTTCAGTTTTAAAAATAAAACAACTCTGTTATGAATCAGTGAGACAAGGAGAAAAGTTACACAAAAATGAAATTTCAGATTACATACATACCTATGGAAAGGAAGGGTGTCAAAAAGACCGTGCAGGTGAGGGTAGGTACCTGTTAAAGCAGAGGCTCATGATCTCAATTTTTCCTGTTCTCTTTGGTCTGTGTTAGGCACTTTGTACACTGGAAAGACTATACCAACCGTAGCTGCAGTAAAATACAGCGTTCAGAATGTAACTAACTGGGAAACCGCACCAGCAGCTATTTCCAGCCTTCCAGAGCCCCAGGCCTGGAGCTTTCCCTTCCAGCCCCAGGGCAGGAGCCTTCCTCTGCAGCAGCCCAGCTCTTCACCACCTCCTGCAGGTTGCCCCTGCACAGCCTCTAACAATTACCACAAACACACAAATTGCATTTGGGGCTTTAAGATCCTCAGAAATTGATTCTGTAGCAAACATCACCGCCTTTCCTTTGGTCTCCCCCTGAAGGCCAGATCCCCTGGGACAAGAGTCCCTTCCAGGATGGGGAGAAAGAGCAATGTCTGTTCCAGTTACCCCAGTAATGAAGGGAATAGGAATGCCTAAATTGAAAGGCCTGTTTCAAGGAAAATGGTTTCACATGGGAAAACAATCATTAGATGTAGTCCTTTGAGATAAAAACAATGGTTGCAGTGTCACACCAAGCAAAGCCACACTAAACCTGCCATTGATGCTAGTGGTGTAAGATGAAGAACCAGCTGCCAATCTGAGAAATTAAAGTGGAATTATGTCACAGAATAATGTGCTCATTAAGATCAGATACGTGTACAGTGTTTGCAATTAATGATTCTTGCCTTGGGAATCTTCACACAAAAGACAATGCTGGGCGTGCGTTTCCACGGAAAGCAAAGGAGGCAAATCCGCTGCTTATGCCATTCTCAGGGTTATCCCTACCCAGCAGGGGAACAACATTAATCCACCTCACATCCAGTGAAAACCACAGCACTTGATGAAACGTCCCCAATTTAAGCCCCACAGCTTAGCAGTGAAGGAATCCGAAAGGAACGTGATACACTTGAAAATCGTTTGATGGATTGGGAGGTTTCATCGCTCCGGCCCGTGCTGAGCAGTTTCCTCAACACAGTCCCAACATGGCGGCGCTTCCTTTGAGCTCCCTCCTCGGCAGCGGGGCTGCACAGGAACGGACAGGGTAGAACCAGTGCCAGCAACGCTGCGGGTCGGGCACTCGTGTTGGGAGTATCCCTGTGAGTTCTGCTGAGGAACCTCGCTCCCTTCTTTCATCTCACGCCTTGGGTAACACAAATTCAGCTCCTTATCCCCGTAACTGCAGCCCAGCTCCTTCACTCTACACCTTCCCCGCCCGCCTTTGGGGCGGGTTCCACCACTCCCTCTGCAGAGGACTAGGAACGCTCCCTGACGATGAGAACCTCTGGGGAACGGGAGAATTACTGCATCCACTATAATTCAGTTTCACAGACATGATTTTTAGATTTCAAACAAAAATAAATCCCAGGAAAAATACCAGTATTTAAACAAAAATACAAATTTAACATACACAAGGAAACGCCCTACAGAGAAGGCAGCAGGACGTACTATGGCATCTGTCAGAAAAACGTAGTGGAACATCACCAAGCTCTTCCAGTAATATTTTTATATTACTCATGTCAGCAGAGGACAGCATGAAGAACATGGCCTGCAAAGTGCTGGCAGAGAAAGTACCAGGATTTAGAAAGATACTTAACAAAGAGTTCATAAGAACAGTGAAATCTGTGCTACTATGAAGAAATAGCTGTCACTGTGCAGTAATCCTACCCCGAGTCCAAAATTCACTATGCAGAGGAAAATATGAAAGGACTGTCTCAGACAAGAATAAATTAACGAACCAAGGACACATATGCTTATAAAAGGTTCCAAAAATGGGAGAAAAATTATGAACCAGAAATAAATGCAAGGGTTTCACAACAGCACAAAGGGCAAAGAAAACTACCCTTCACTGACAAGCACTTAGCACTTGTGCTTCCCCACTGAGGAAGCAGCATGCATGTACTAGAAGAGAATTCACTGGAACTAGTCAAAAAGAGAGGGGGACGCTTAAGATAAATAAAGAAAAAGCAATAAAAAAAGGATCTAAAGTGAAGCCAATCAGAAGCGGGATTTACCCTTTCTCTGAGAAACAGGGCATCACAGTGTTCCACGTCTGCCCGCAGCTCAGCCAGCCTGTCACTTACCAGATCCTTTAGGAGACAAGTTTAAGGCCAGTACAGTGACAGAAGGTGTCTCTTCCACACACTCTGCAGGAGCAAAGAGAGAAGCAGCGGGAGATGCACGCACCGAGGGTGGTGTCCACAGTGTGGGGACCAGAGACACCTGGGGACAACCTCTCCTACCAAACCCCACCACCGCCTGCCGAGGGACCGGGGCAGCAGAAGGCACGGGGCTTCCCTGATACAGGGGGATTGGCTGAGCCTGGGGGGGGGTGTTAGTCTATGCTGCTTTTTCTTCCCCCAAACACAGCCTTTTCTCCACACTCGCTGGTGGTTACACAGGATCTGAGAAAAGTGGATTACTGTAACATACAAAAAATGCCAGAGGAGTATTTTTCAGGCAGGGTTAATGTCTAACCCAGGAACCCAGCCTGAGGAAAGGACAGGCTGTAGCTACAGAGGAGTGAAATCCCATTTGTGCCTAGCATTGTTTGAGAAGGGAAGCAATTCAGCTCCTTTCTTGCCTAGATTACTTCCCCCTCTGACTTGGGCAAAACAAAGCCAAGGTCTCAGCCCGGAGCAGCCCTGTCCCCTGAGCTCCCCTGGTCTCACGGCTCTGCTGCAGCCCCGCGGCAAGTGCCCAGAGCAGGGCAAGTCCTAGCGGTGAGGAGCCATTCCCACCCCCAGATTCACTGGGTGAAGGAAAGGGCTGCACAATGAGTTTACAAGGTTAAATGAAAGCAGCTATTCCTCATCTAAGAATCCAAAGTTTAGAAGGTGTCTTTTAATGCAAGTATCTACCGACGACAATTCTCAGGAAGGCTGTACCAGCAGGCGTCCCCAACCAGCTCCTCTTTCCCAGGAGGAGGCCGATGGGAAGCGAAAGGAAGTTCATATACTATTTTTGTAAAGGATTAACATGGTTTTACAACTTCCCATCCTGGTAAGTCGTGTCTGTGATGTTATATAAGTATTCCTGCATGCCAGCACTGCTTTTAACAAAGCCTTGCTACCGGCCAGCTATTCTGAGCAAGGGCTGTGGCACCACAGCGACTCTGCCAGGAGCCCAGGGCACGGGCTGCGTGCAGCGGGATTAACAACCCCTCCAGATGGGCTCAAGTGAACAGAGCACAGCTATACCCATTATACCGCTCTAACTACTCACCTCCTTGCAAAAATCAAACTATTTATCCCGTTTGGTTCTCCCAGGATTAATACACTTACTGCATAAAAGCTCTTCTAAACAGTCACAAGACTTTTTCATGAATTGTGTCTTTGTCATTAGCTTTAGCAGATTATGCTGGAAAACATGTTTGCAGCCCTTTTCCAACATGAAAACTTTTAAAATTAATGGCTTTGCTAAAAAGCCTCCAAACTCAGAATTAGTACCTCTGAGATTACTTCCTCAGACTTTAAGATATCTCTCTTAATCCGAAGGTTTCAAATGCAACGAATTTGAAAAATACCCTTCAAATGCAAATGCATTTCAAATTTCATACCCTTCAAATTCAAATGCAACCCGCTCTCTGGGGGTACAGAGTGAAAATTACCAGTTCTGTCTCCTTCCCTTTCCTGCTGGTGCCACCTCTGCCTGTACTGGGGCGATGGTGTAAAATGGATTTGGGGCATACTTGTCAACAACCCTGTTCAGGCAGTAAGAAAGCAAAGTCAGCCAGGACAATCCATCAGTTCAGCCTGGCTCTGGGCAGAGCGGGACTAAACGGCCAGCAGAGTCACCGCCAGCCCGAAGGAGGCCAGGGCTGGCAGAGGGTGAACGCTGTCCCTGCAGTGGGGAGGCAAAAAGCAGCCGTGTCCGCGCACACGTTTCAGACCTGCGGGCAGTAGGAAGTGTTCTGGACACGGGAAAGGCGGCTCCTGGGGATGACAGAGCTCTGCTTTCCCAAAGGCTCTGGAGAAACGCGGAGGGATGCTAAACCCAATCGTTTTCTATCGGTAGCTTGAAGGGGGAGGGTGGCGATAAAGGAGGTTCCAAACCCGGGTCTTCCCACAGAAATGAGCGATGCCACCAAGAACGCAGCATCCCTTCGAGGTGTTTAAGGGCCCAGCCGGAGCCCAGGGCGTGCAGCAGAGCTGTGGAGCTGTCCCAGGCGTCACCAGTGAGACCTCGTTTATTGCTGGGTGTTGTGAGGCCAAAGCATTGTCACTTTCTGCTTGATAAACCTCACTGACAATTTACTTATTTCAGAATTATTAAAATGTGCATTAATGCATGTGTATACATAACAGCCATTTCCAAAGCAAATACTTAAACATTAGAGAACTCTGTCAATAAGGAGCCCCTTAAATAAAACCTAAAGAAATTATGCATTAACAGGAATTCTCATATCAGCTTATTTTCTAGAAAGTGCTCGCATTGTTCTACCTCAAATCAAGGCCAAACAGGTCCCAGGTGATTTTTTTATTTTAACACTTCTGCTCTTAACTAACAGAATTTTCCCTCTGTCTCCTGTAACGTTACTGGGTACCTCAGATTTGCTATCACTGACCTCATAGAGGGATTAAAACCACCCGTATTTTGCGATTACTAGAGACACAATGCATACTGGGGCTTTTTTCCCATGTTGTCTAAATCACTGAGGTAAAAATCAAGGTGTTGACAACCGATAGAGTCTTCTCTTGTGGTGGGAACCCGTGGAGGGTGGATGTCAGAGCCTTCAGCCAACAGCCAGACAGGGACAGGGAGGGTCAGCACAGAAAAGACATTCCTTTCACAGAGCTGATGAACGTTCACTTACACAGGCCAGTTTTAAAAAGAAGGTACATATATATAGGTGCTTCTCCATGACCAATTAGTAGCAAAATATTTCTTTTCCATGCTGCTAGGTGCTCATGTCATTCTGAAAGGGAAAAAACCACCTGACTTCAGCCCCCACAAACCACAAGTGGTTGAAGTTACAACTCCGACACTGAACCTCCAGGAGGAAGAGCTGGCTGCAGCAAAGAGCACAAGAGGATTTACCTTCAGAACTACGTTCTAGCTTGTAACAGTGAGCTGCTTCTAACTTCAGGGAAGAAAAGGATTACCTGATTCTAGTACTTTCACAAACTTTTATTATAACTGATATCCCTATTCTGGCCAGGCTTTTTCCTAACAGTCACTAATTTTTGTAGAATATGAAAGAAAGCCCCACAGCATAATTTGATACCAAACTAGTTGCAATGCTAAGCAAATAAATGCAAAGTGTACCAAAATTACTTATAAGTATTTGCATTACATTTAACTTCAAGCAAGTTGAAATACAAGAAACAGACTTGAGACTGAGAGAGGACTTTAAACTCCTCCTGTTTATATTAAAGCCCTACTTCATTTTCCACCCAGCAGCAATTCACCTTAAAGCGCTGATATTCAATGCAGAGATTATGGATGCCAGAGGAGGTCAGAACCCCCCTGCCCACTCTAACCCTGGCCCTGGAAACACAACTAGCTCTCCCAGTACCTGCACGGAGCCCCAGCTGGGTACCTGGGCCACAGAACCCCAGATCTTACCAGCCAAAGCGTCCTCCGTGGAAGCCCCAGTTCCTCCGAGGAAGGTGGGCAGAGCAGGTCCCTCCGGGCCAGGGACACCCCGTTGTGCGACCCAGCGCTGGGACAGCACTGCTCGGTCCCAGGGCAGGACAGCCGTGCCTCCTGCGAGCCAGAGGAGACAGGCACTTGGCTGGCTCTCCCAGAGGTCAGGTTACCCACCGGCCTTCCAGTGGAAGGAAGTTTAGAAGTTAAGGATGAGCACACATCCTGCGAAGGCTAAAAGCATCTGATTTTGACAGCAGAGTTATAAACAAGAACGATTTAAGTTCTGCTGGATTTCTGTCTTTAAATATATTAAGAAGTAAGTTAGCCTGCACCCCAGCTTTTGTAGGAGTTATATTTATATCAGTGTTGTTTAAACAGGCCAAGAGCAATAAACGGAGCTAGTTTTGTTTTAGGAAACTTCAGCTGAAGCATTACAAACGCCGTGCCATGGATTTCTTTATTAGCAAGTGCTGTACCTTTACACTCTCCTGCGCTGCGCTGGAGCCTCTAAGAAAAGGCAACAGAACAGCATTAGTGTTAATGGGACACGGGCTGTGACTTCAGCATCAGTCAAAAAAAGTTTCTTTGAGAGGCAAAGAAGAAGAAAACCTCCCTGAGGCTTCCAGAAGTGTAATGAACCGTAAAGAAATTACCAATAGCGGGACTTACACAGACAGCACAGCCTCCCAGGCTGCATCTGTGTCAGCAAACTCCACCGACACCAAGCCTCTGCCTTCATCCCAGCAGCCTGTCCCATCAGGCTCCGGCGCTTTATCATAGCTCTTCTCTACTCTCACCTCAGCCTCGTCCACACCCCACGTACAGCACTTCTACCAGCAGCAGGATTGCAGCAGTGAAAAGTCAGTTATGAAATTTGCTGGAGTAAAGGAGGCTGAGACCCAATTCACTGCCACGAGAAACCTCTCTGTCTCCCCAGGAGCCCGATCCTCGGGGAGCTGGATGCGAGCAGCGCACTCCCTGGCACCCTGTCTGTGCAGCAAGAGATGTCCTGTCTGAAAACCCTCCACAGGAGGAATGACCACGGAACCCGGCCGGCACACCCTCGTGTTTCATGGACAGCACCAGCACATTCCTTCTTAATGGGAAGAGTGACAAGTTAGTGCTGTTCCCAGCTTCCAGCTGGAAACGAGCATGTTTACATTTCTGAAGAATTCGTGTTAAATATGATATCATACAGACCCCTTATGACAATGCAATATAGAATTTAAAAATTGAATCTATAAATATCCCTCTTATCAATGCTATGTCCCTACAAAAGTACAAAATAAACCATCAGAATTAACATTTCTCATCATTATAGGATCAATCCTAAAGAAATTCCCATGAATTATAAAAGCAAGTATCTGAAAACCTATATTCTTGATTCTACAAAGGAAACTGTACAGTGTCTCTTAGAATTTAACCAAAAACAATTGTGTCTGGATATAAATAAAACAGCTTTATCCTACAAAAATTGCTTTTCTTCCAATTTGTTTCCTAGAAACAAAACTTCAAGGGAATCTTTAGAGATGACTCTTGAGCCATCTTGAGGTCCTTGGGGGATTTTTTGCTTATGATTGACATGCTAAAATAAATACACCAAAAAAGTTCCATTCTGCACTTTCAAAGTTCCCATGGACATTACTTTTACAAGGCTCATTCAAACAAACACCCAGATCTTTAAAATAATAAACAATAATAAGCAGTTTAGGGATTAACTAGCTGCACTTAGAATCCCCGTTCAGTTTTTCTACAAGTTACTCTTCATAAAATAAGCTTGATTTTAAAACTAGCATCACTTTGCACAAATTCTGCTCTTCCAGCCCTCACCCAGACATCAGTGTGTCCTTCACTCCCCTCTACAGCCCAGACTCATTCTCTAGGAAAAAGAGTTTAATTCATGGAATGGGTCTGTGCCAAGGTTGTTGACCACAGACCAGCAAAAACACGTTGGCCTTCCTCAACCTGTGTGCATGGGGTTTGTATCACCCATGGCTTCTCACCGACAGGTGAGGCCAGCTTCAGGGGTTTCTCCAACCATTTAGCAGTGAGCCTTGGGGAGAGGGTGGGAACAACAGTGGGAAAAGCCCCAGAGACCTGGGTCCTGTTTGCGGCCAACCTGTGCTGAGGCAAAGTCTGAGAAGAGAGAAAGGACAATCTCTGAACACGGAGGGATGAAAGATGCAGGTTTTCTTAAGCCCAATACAGTCTGGCTGCACATTCAAAACAGATTCATTTCCTTCCGTTCTTGGTCAAAAAATGCTGTTGTCTTCTCAGCAAATCCTCGATAACCCTTCTCTGGCAGGTGAGCAACAGTGACCAGGGATGGAGTCTGACCTAGGTCACCGAAAGCGGCATCAGACTTGAACAGCTTGGAAAGATCCTGAAGCGAAAGGAACACTGATGTGAAATGCTTGCTGTCTGCTCCGTCCTCAGACACCTCTTTTCACTTCCTCAGATTACACGTTTATCACACTGGACACTTAGATTACACTTCTACTGCAGTTTACACTTCGCTTACTCGGTGCAGAAGTTATCCTGGCAGTGGGGCTCAGGGCCGGGGGCACCAGGAAGGACTTTGGACACAAGCATCAAACGCAAAGCACAGCCGTTCTCAAGCACCCTGCTTCCTTCTGTAAGACTTAAAAAAGACCCAAACCTTTTTGTCACTTTCTGTGAAAAACCCACCACCGCCACATGAACTCTGACGATGACTGAGTCTTCAAGTTATTCCAGTGAAAGTCCTGGCCCGCTAACAACTACGAACAAACCTCTGTAACAATCCGCTTTGTAAGAACCAGAACAGGATTTCCTTTCCACAGGAGGAAATCTGGTTTCAATCCAAATCCCACTGAAAGACATCGTCAAATGTCTTTCTACTAACCAGCGGCTCTGAGTTACACAGGGAGGTGCTAAACCAGCCCAGCCGAAACCTCTCCAGTATTGCACGTGGCAGTTGTGGTCTGTGTAGGAGCAGAAGCTGACGAGGCTGTGGCTGTCACCCAGCAGCTGTGGGAACTCCAGGCAGCTGTGGTTCCCGGGAACCCACTCTCAGACCGTCCCTGTGCTACCAGGAGCGGAGCGGCAGCTCCTCAGCCAGAGCCCACTGAGAGCCGGGTCTGGAGGCTCCCAGCTCCCCACCCGAGAGAGGAGTCTCCCACAGAGCAGGCCCTACAGGAGCTTGTAAAGGCTCTCAGCCCCCGTTCCGTGTGAGTGGGAATTCTGGCACATTCGGATGCTTCCTCTGGAACGAGCAGCGCTGGCGGCTGCTCTGCCCGCCAGACCCCTCCAGCCCTGGGGACCCAGAGCAGCCAGGGTCCTCCACTGCCGAACCCGCCGCCAGGGGAGTGTTTGCTGGAGCTGGACTGCTTGCACTGTGAGGTTCACTGCTCAAGCCACCCAATGACTCCTGAAGGGCTGAAGAGGAAGAACTCACAATGTGCTCAGTGCCAGAGGGACAAAGAACAAGGAGCCCGTCCCAACATCTGGGACACTGCGTTTGCAGGATCCCTGTTTCCAGGGCAGAGACTGCAAAGCACACCCCCCCCCAACAGGGTGTACAAAGGCTTTGAGAAGTCTTCCTTTCAAATCATGAAGGACACTCCCCATTAAAGGAATGGGCTCCTCTTTAAACAGATTATGCAAGAGAGTGCTGAACTGTATCTCCGGGAATTGCAAACATTTTGAAAGAGAAGTAGCAGAATGTCATCTGGTCCAGAAGAGGTCCTCCAAACATAAATCCAACAGACCTTGAGCTCTTTTCAAGACCAGCTGATACAGACTGGTTTTAATAAACAAATTCACTTCCACTTTTGAAGCTTTTTAAGAACTGTTTTGAAAATCATTCCAAGAGCAGTAGTAATTATTCTAGGCTTGACAGCCGTCTGAAATCGTGTCCACAGTTCCATGTCTGCACTGAGAAAGAGCTTCCAAAAGAACACAGTCAGTACACAACACTCCCCAACCTTGAAAAAAAGGTTTGACCAAGCTGTTTCCTTAATTTGGAACAGAAACAACTATACTTACTTTTTTTAATTAAAAAATAAAAGTCTCAAAAGCCAGTAAACCACAGCCTACAGTTTTAGGTTCCGTTGCAAGATAAGCCATTTAAACTAAATCTGGTTTCATATACATTATTAAAAGACCTTTTCCTCCTGTGGAGTGAAAGACGGAGCAATCACACTCTATCAGCCACCTTCTCAGCTGGGGCCATCCCCAGGAAGAGTCACGTTCTGCAGCTTATTAACCAGGGCTGCCTAAATTGTTTTCAGACTGGCGGCTACAGGGGACTAGACCGCCCTGCAGGATGAGAGTACTGCAGCCCAGGCCTGAAGGAGGCAGGAACAGGTTGCGGGTCTCCACACTGCACTGTCCTGCACAAACCAGGCGTCTACACGTCTGTGCTCCACTGCACTTCCACCAGGACCGTTATGCCAGGACCCTAGGTTGTACTCTGACATCTTCCAACACTGCAAATCCTTTTTCAAGTACAGCTTTAAATCCAAACCCGTAAGGCACATTCTACTACAGAATTAAAAAAAATTAAATACAAAGACATGAGAACCTATGCTCAAAAGTTTCTGTGGAAGCAAGGCAACACTGGAAAACCTGTCCTGCCCCAGACTGTGAGACACAGGAACACCAGACACCTGCTATTCTTGATCACGACAGTAGGAAGAGAACCAGAGAGGGTGTTTTCTCTCTGTTCTTCAACAGGCTGAGCACGGTGGAGAAACCTAACCTAGAAGATGCAATGCTGACTTCCTGCTGCTGACACAGCACCAAAACGACTACACGGGCACCCACAGCCTCCCACCCTCAAAGCAAGTATTTATTTTCATCTCCCTGGTGTCTCTGCAGCACATGATACCCTTCACTTAGGGGAGGGGACACAGCCTGGACAGCTGGCCCCAGCTGAGCCAAGGGATATCCCGTGCCATCCAGCACCGGGCTGAGTAATAAAAGCTGGGGACAAGGAGGACAGGGGGGTGTCTGGAGTGAGGGCGTTTGTCTCCCCAGGCAGCCATTCTGCCACGGGAAGCGGGAAATGAGTATCTCTCTTGGCCTGTATGAGCAGCTCTTGGTTTATCCATTGAACTGGCTATATCTCAAGCCAGGAATTTTCACCCTTTTTCTCCCCGTCCCAGGGCAGCGTGGTGCCTGGCTGCCTACCGGGGTTAACCCACAGCAACAGCATCAATATATTCCCTCTTCAACACCTCCAAAGAGCTGCTAAGTGAAGTGTTCCAATGACATGCTGTATCCCGTGATAAATCCTCCACTCCATTTGACTTACAGCATCGTTATCCATGTCAATTAACAATTCTCAGGTTTAGATGAGGTTAGCTTGTGTTTGCAGTTAAATCCTGCTGTAAGAGAGGATGCTGGACAGATGAAAATCACCATAACATGAACATCCAGAAAACCTTAATATCCTAAAGCTGCAGCTCATCTCTTCCTCAACAGAGACCACTGCAGGAAATCAGATCTCTACTGTCCACACAGCTTCTCTGTGGAATCACAGTGCTCTGCCTTTGCTTTAAGGTCTCACTTAAGGCTTGGGGTCAGAATATGAGCTTTGGTATAAAGCACAAACTACACCATTAGTAGTCTGTAAAAATGAGGTCAGTGTCTGCAGTAGTCAAGGAACTGTACTGAGAATTCTGCACTGACTTTGTCATATTCCTGTAAGATTTTGGGCATCTGTAATATCCACATACTTCCATTCTACAGTTGTACAACTGAGATGCACATTCTCGGGTTACTGCATATGCTGATGATAAATCCCAGAATGCTTGAGCACCTTAGGAAATATTCTAGACGTTAACTAAAGATGAGCTTAAAATGCAGTTACTATTCTGTACAAAATCCCGTTTTAATGCAATGAATTTGTACCAAGAATGCCTTTGTGCTGTTTAACTTCCCAAACTGACCGACCTAAATCACGTAACGGTGTTCTTATTGCACCTGAGGACGACCAGCACGGAACAGCAGAATGTAACATCCATCCTCCAACAGGCATTTTCCACCCAGACAATACCCGTGTCACTTGAAATGAGCCAATACTGGAAGGCTGGCGGGTCCCAGCAGTGGATCAGCAGTGAGCTGTAGGTAACTCTCCCCGGTGCTGTGCCATCACACCTCCAGCCACCAACAGATACACCTTTCCCACCAGCAGAGGTGCTGGGTAGGTGAGAAATTCTACACAAAGGAGCAACCTAACAACATCGGCGCAGGCACTGACTGCTGGTGCAGACAGAACACTCCTGCACAGAACCAAGTCCTGAAAAGGTATCTCTCCAGTTTTGATGTATTTTTACCTCATTAAACAAACATTGCATGAGGACACATAGCAACTGCGAAGAAAAGCGTTGAAAGCCTGAAAATCTTTTCATCTGTTAACCTTGTATATCAGCACATAAACCACAGAATATTATAGAGGATTATGTATTTTGCAATACACCCTTCATTTAAAGTGGACAGGATTCCAAAAAATTAAATCTTCTTACCTTTAAGCATTGTTTTTCCAGTTGATCCTCCAAAGATATTTAAAAGCCCGCTCCTTGCTCCTACTGATGTAGTTGCTTCCAGCAGAGCACCAGTGATGTAGTTAGAGAGTGGGGTCCTCTGCGCAGTGGCTCGGTATCCACAGTGAGCACCTGCTACACATGCTCTTACACAAACCCCACCATCTCTGCACAAACAGCCCGGACTGAATGTTGGGAGCATTCTCAGGAGGTGAGGGAAAGAGTCAAAAATATCTTCTGCTCCTTCTTCTCTCACTGTACTGAAGATCTGTGAAGAATGCAAATCATCAACTCTTAGTTCAGTTACTTAAGATACAACACCAAGAAATTCCAAGCACTGTGACCTGCTGTAAAGTCCAACAGCCTCCGCCGTGAGGCAGCGAGCTGAACCGCTGCGCTTACACATTACACCCAAAATAGCCGGGGATGTGTGGAGATCGAGTTGGGTTCCCAAACCAGCTCCTTTAACCAGGGTGCTGTTCTGCCTAAAGGCTTTCTAACAAAAAACGGTCACTAGGATGACCATCAGAGCAAGTAATGCCACAGCAACACACCTGGGCAAGTTTAAAATGAAGAACAGGCACAAAATTCTTGTAGGACTCTCAACCCTACCGCACTTTCCGTGAAGCCTTACAGAAAACCAGACCTGCGCAGGGTTTGCCCTTCTTCCTGCAAACAGAAGGGGTTTTAATCCCCGTGAGCAGCCTCTCCAAGGCTCTGGTGTCACGTTCATTGCATTACCCCCAGCCCACGCACAGCTCCTCCATCTAATATTGGTTTAGGAGCCGTTTTCCAATATTTGTGCTAACACACTAATGAACTGCAGCCCGTGGCTTAGCAACTAAGTAATGTTTGCTTACTTAAGAGAGTCTAATGATCAAAGCAAGAATCTGGGAGAAATCTTTTCATTTGGTATACAAGGGGAGCCTCGGTTCTTTGCATTCTCCTATGCTGATTTACTGATTAGCACTGGTAATCTGTTTCAAATCACAAGTGTACACCACCAAGCTAAAAGCGCACACAGGTCATTAGCAGCGTTCGCAGCAGCGTGCTGAGAAAAGCCTCGTGGGGCTGTCCCCCCTCGGTCACTCCTCGCGTGTGCCCCAGACACAAGCTGATGGTTTAAGGTGTGATTAGCCGCTTGTTTCTCACTGCCACCCCTCCCCACACATACCCCCACCCAGCTCTGACAGCAGGATCGCATCCTGTCCTACGGCGCGGGCTCGGGTGAGAAGGCTGTGCTCACCCCATGGCAGAGGCACCGGCACCTCATTTACCCCCCAGGGGACGGGGGGCAAACGCCCAGTGCCCACGAGCACCCCCTGCTCACAAAGAGCAGTTGTGTGCAATGGTGTGAGTCTTCTGTCCAGGTAAAGAAACTGGGCACAGGAAACGCTTTGGTTCAGAATCTGGCAACCTTTCTACTTCTTTCTTCCCATAAAGCAGAAAATCAAATCCTGTGCAGTGCTCGTTACAGCACGGATTTCCTAGCTCACCTTTAATCGGCATATTAACAACTTCTTGGGGAAAACAGTAACTTTTTACTCAAAATACAGTAACTCATTAACTTGTAAGGTAATTCTGTGATCTGAAAAAGAACACTGAAATATTTATTAACATGGAATGATTAGAAAATCTTTCACACCTCGACTGGGACTTTAACTCCATTCCATCAGAAATATGCTCTCTGTGATCATTACACAGTGAAACTCTCTGGTGACTGACTTTATTTGCTCCTCTCCCTGCAAATATTCTAGAATTTATTTGGTCTAAGGCTCCTAGGACTGTTAATGCTTTCTGTCAGCGGGAGAGGGTGCCCGCTGCCCGCAGAGGACACCAGAGGACCCGGGGGGATGCGCAGGACACCCACCTTCCCAAAGGTGGAACACCGAACCTGCCTCCTGCAGGGACCAGGTCACACCAGCAGGCAGAAGCAGTCTTTTCAGCTTGTTTTAAAAAATATTTAGCTAATGAAAATAATTTAACTCCCCAAAACTGCAGTTACCTTCCCAAGTATTTTTAAAATTGGGTTCTGCAACTTATAAAGGCCATTCTGTTGCCTACACTACCCCAATTTCCTTCAGCTGCCAAAGCAAAGAGACCATTTGTTGACAGAAATGGGCGACAGTGTTTTGCTGGAGAGATTATACATAGAATAATGGTGTTAATCTCTTCTGTGTGAAGCAGACTGCAGGGCACTACCCGTCTCCAACGACTCTGCGCTCCATGTAACATTTCCAGACGCTGTTTGTGTGAATGCGTGTAAGCTCTGGACACGCTGCTGCTGCCCATGCAGCCCAGGTGACAAATCCCCACAGGTCTACAGTGGGTATGTTTGTCAGCCACTGAAAAACATCAGAACGGGAAGATATCCCTCAGGTAAGTGAGAGGGAAAAGGGGCTGCCAGTGAGACCACACCAGGCACTGGGGACACTTAACCTCTCCTGGGGGACAAACCAGTTTATGCCAAGCCAAGGCTTCCAGTTCACCCCGGCAGAGGTCCTCCCCCCGAGCTGCATCACACCGAAGAATGGTTACTGTCGTTAGAAATGAGTGGGAACCAGAGTGAAGAGCGGCACTGACCCGACCGCTACCTGCCCAAAACCAAGGGCTCCCGGGCCGCACAGACCTGGAGGGTGCCCAAGCACAGCCCGCGGCACCCAAGCACAGCCAGCTCCCTGCAACCTGCAGGAGCAGCAGGCGTTCAGGTGTCTCTTCAGCAGTGCAGGCACTGACCCCCGCAGGGAGTCTGGGGTGAGCTCTCTCAGCCCTGCTGTGAACCCACGGGCTAAAGACTGAGCTCTCAGAGAGCCCTCCCAACTCGGAGGATGCCGTGAACGAGCACAGGTGTCAACAGCAGAATTTCGATGCAGTTACAGCACCTCCAGATTTACTGTAGACAATAAAAGCATACACCCTAAGCCATTTTTAAGCTTTATGTTTGTTTGCTTTGTAAGGAGACTTTTGAAGTAACAAGAGGGCTGACAGATGTATCTCCATACGCTGGCACTCCAACCACAGCACACGGTGGCTTTGAGAGATTTTTACTGCCTTCTGGCTTTTTAAAGAGGTTTTAATGTTAAGTAAAAAGAAAATAAGAATTACTTGTGACATCAAATTTTGCAGAATTCTACAGAAGAAAAACATGTCCTCCAACTCACAAATGAAAATTAGCGTTCAAATAAAGATGAAATTCAGGCAGAATTCCAGCCTTGCACTTTTATGACCAAGTCCGTATTTGGAAAATAAATGGAAACAAAATAGATTTTTAGCTCTTAATAACATATGCAATAAATCATAAAAGCTTTACTTTAAAAAGACCTCAGCTTTGCTTCTAGTAACTTAAAATGGTATCTGCAAGTTAACTTATCGATAACCTTCAGGCAATAAAACTTTCTCACAGTGACGACAGCCATATTTTCCTAAGTTATTTTTAAAAAAATAACTGTAAGGACAAGTAACTCCTGCCAGCCCTGAAACTATTCCACCATTTCTCCTAGAATCCTTTCTGCTCGGTCATCACTACAGCTGCAAATGGCATCACGTCCTCTTCTCCCCACACCACTGGGTTTGCTGGGTAGAAGCGGCAAAGACCCGACCCCCAGGCCCCTCCTGACCCCACAGCTTGTGGCAGGTACTCCCCCCAAAACTACACTGGGGTTCAGGGGTGCTGCTGTACTCCAAATGTTGCATATACAGTTCATCAAAATAACTGCTCTGATCTCTTGAACTCAGGTGTATCTCTTCCTGTTCAATCTTTCATTTGTTTGTGTTTTTCCTGCCCCAGGTATTCAGCTTAGAACTTGGGGTCCCCCTGCTGCTTCACCAAACGTCCAGCCGCTGCTTGGCTCCTGCGAAACCCAGAAACCAGGATGAAGAACAGAGCAAAGATTCTGGTTATTAGGAAGCAGGCTTAATTTCTCCAACTTCATTATTTTAATAAAGAATATGTGTACCCCAAAAGTTCATTGTAAAAAACAAGAAGGAAGCCATAGCCCAAGGAACATGTCTTTTGGATGTAATTATTTTTAACATTCATCCCTTGATCTGGGTCACTGTGAGAGCCAGTCGTCCCCTTCTGAACAGTGCCAAGAGGCTAACTTCATTTTCAAAGATGTTGGAACAAACGACTGTTGATTGGGATCTGCAGAAATGCTGAAAAACAGACCAATCTGGGAAAAAGGGTCTGGCATCAGTCTGGGATTTAAAGTCAGGTGCTGTGAGCCCAGACAGATTTCTAAACCAGTAATTGCTGACCTCGGGTTTAACCTGGCTCGTATTCTCCAAAAGAACTTCTGTGCAAAAGTGGCAGTGAGTTACGCTCCTTGGTACAGTCAATTCCCCACGTTAGAGTCACAGCTCTTTCCTGAGTCGACACTGCAGGTACAGAGACACTTGGCCAGCTCTGGAGAAGCACTGGCATCCCACCCAAAGCCAGCTCCAAGAAACGACCCGTTTCTCAACGCTGTGTGTGCCACACACCCACTGTCGAGCAGGCTCACTGGTGTGTGCTGGTACCGCTCACCGCACCGCAGAGCCTAACCACTGCCCAAGAGAAAGGGCAGAGAAGTCTGCTGGATCAGGACAAGTTCTCACTTCTGGTCCCTGGCACGCTCATGTCAGCAATCAAACAGATGACATCTTCAGGAACGCTTTTGAGACAGTGACCTGATCTGGAGGAGTTTTTGTAAGCGTTTTGCAGTGTTTGGAAGACAAGAGCTGGAGGTTCAGACTGCTAGAACGTTATCTTCTTGGTGGCAGTCATCAGCCTGTGACCAAATAAGCACATACACACCAGAATGGCTGATCAAATTTCTGCCTACGTGTCCTACCATGTTGTGGTGTTTTACAAGACAAGTCGGGCAAGGCATAAAACCTATGGTCAATTAAATTCCATTCCTAACCAAGATGAAGGAGATGATGACAAATATTCATCCACAAGCTGTAGTGAGTTGTACTGCCGCCCCAATTTGTGCGAGATTCACTACCTATCACCAGCTTCTCCCACTTCTTGTTTGGCACGACACCATCGCAGCTTCTCCCCAGGTACCCAGCAGGAAACACAGAAACAGCTCTCTGGAAGCAACTGCAGATTCGTGAGTTGGGGTCAAACTCCAAAATTCCCATGAATCCTCTCTCAGCGTCTCATGATCCATCTTTTTTGGCTAACAGGCAACATTCTTAAAGGATTAGCAACCATCCCAGATAAAAATAAAATAAAATGAAATAAAGGGTTACACATCATGATGCCCTTCTTCATACTCAGCACATTTTGGAGATGCATTCAAGAGCAGTTTCAGTGACGGCCCTTGCCTGCCTGCAGCTTTACTAACACAGATAGAACCATCACCATCTGAAGGAACTTCTGCTGAAACACAGGCATTTGGTGCAGGTTTGCATTCCTGTTGATGCAGCAGCAAAGGACTGTTGTGGTACAGCGTGACACAGTCACCACCCGTTCCAGCATGTCAGGATGATGAAGAACAGCCCTGGGAGCTGCGGTGATCCCAGAGCTGCAGCAGCAAGAAACTGGAGCTGAAACACATCTGCAGTGAAATACAGGCAACTGTGCCCAGACTGGTCAGAACACCAGGGGTTAACAGTGTTCTCCACAGATTAAATTGCTTGTATCTGTGCTCTCTATGTATTTTCACATGGGGCTTAAACAGAATGTCTTGACTGCTGAGATGCTAATTTTCGTAATGGAAAAATTCCTTAAAATATCCCTAGACTGCTGAAATGCTGGTTTGTAGTTGAAAAAATGCCTAGCAAATAAGAGAATACAGTGCCAAGGTACAATGTGAAATGTGCCTCATCACACACTGGAAACACGGTTATCTCGGGGGGCGGGGAGTAAACACACAGAGTAATCAATACTGCTATCGTCTTGCCCAGTACTTGACAAGCGCAGCATTTACTACCGGGAGGTTCAGGCACTGCTCATCTCTGGCCTGGGACACGGCAGAGAGGAAAGCCAGGAACTCTTTGAGAAGACAAGAAGTGGAAAGGCTTGTTTCTGCAGCAGCAGACCAGCATGGAAGCAGCAGAGAAGACAAAGGGACGATTTCCAAGAGCAGAGGGAGAAAGAACTCGGGTGACATAGCACTGAGGATGCTGTCAATGCCGCCAACGGGAGCACAGCAACCCCACAGCCCCCTTCCCACACCGAGCAACAGTCAGTCTAAATTTCCTCTGAGAAACACACAAATAAACAAACACAAAACCCCCACACACCAGAAACAGGCAGATTTTGGACCTTACTAACAACTGTGATCTTCCCACTTAGGAAAGACTTCCAGAGAACTCATACATTTAGAAATAACTGCGTTCCTGCACATGAACTGATTATTTAAACTACTTCAACAGATAAGCTTTGCTGCGTATTTCTGAACTACAAACTGACTGTAAGTCTGAGGGTAACCCACAGTACACCAAAAGATCTGCTGTCAACAAGAGCATCTTTAAACCAAAGAACCAAACAAAAGACCTAGCACTAACGGCCCTTGAAGGCCACGTCTCACCGGCTCCTACATGTTGGGTTTGTGCTCCTCCTTCTAAAACCTCATCTATTTGCATCTGGCTTTACCTGGTCTGTTAAAGTCTTCTTTTAAAACAGGTACTCAGACAAGTGATTCAGAAAGCACAGCCTCTTCCCTTCCTGCGTCCCTGCCATCGAGAGCCAGAAGCCCACCGAAGCTGACAGCGCTGGTAATTCCATTTCCACCCAGCGACGTTGCACCACTGCCACGCAGGGAGCTGCCCAGAATTGCTTAGGAGGGTCTCGAGCTCAGACCAAACCCGTCAAAGCCCAGAGACAAAGCGCACGCAATAAAACTGTCTTTGTATTTACACAGTCACTACTATTATTTGTATCAAAGACTGGATTTAGGGGTTTAGTGTACTATACATCGTGGATTTGTACTGAAAGAATACTGAACTAGTCTTCCCAAATCAACCCCAGTCGCTCTGCAGTTCAGATCTACAGGCACAAACATACCTGTCACGCAAACATACCGTGCAGCAGAACTTTATCTGTATGTCTGTATCTCTAAGGATCTTCATTTATAACCGGTTGTGAGTGAAAGATCAGGAGCCTATTACTCCAGCCGTGCCTTCACGCGCCTGCCCACGGCACAGAGCAAAGAAAAGAGCAACTTGGGGCATTTTCCGTAGCACAGGAAATGGAGTTCTCATCTGCTAATTTTGTAGACGCTGAATCCGTGCCTGCTCGTTTGCTTGTTCTTCAGCTGTTGGGTTCAGAGGGTCACATGAATAATTATAAGATTATTTTGGATAGTACTTAGGGGCCAGGAAATTCTCAGAGTTTTCATGACTGCATTGTTTCATAGACGTTTAGGTCAGGCTACAGAACATGATTTCATGACACAAAACAACTTTGTTCTATAAGGATGCATTTTCCACTTCCAGGGTTTTGTGAATTACCCAGAAATAGAAAAGGCACCGTTCCTGGCCCAAAGGAACAGCGAGATATTGATAGCCTGAACTTCATTTTTAAATGATGGGTTTAATCTTAATTTACTGGTAAAAAGTTGAGTCTTCATTCACCTCTGCCGACAGTGAATGTTTCATAACTCTCCTAAGAGAAACCCTTAGGTGCTAAGGAAGCTGAAGCTGTACCTATGGAAGGTACCTCACATCTAGGGGAGCTGAAGCCAAGACCACAGCGTGGATAGGTAACACTCACTGCAGTCACCTAACGAGATCAGCTCCCCTCGTCCTTGTTCCCAGCTGGTGTCTGCAAACGCTACTTTAAACTGAAGAACTGTCCTGCAGAAAACTGTACATTCAGTTTTCACACCTTAGTTTTATTTTAGGACACAACTTTGATGATAGATACCTAAACACACACTAATGTCCAAACTGGTACCGAGACAATTGCATAATGAGAGTAAAACTGTTCACCAAAGTAATTGTTACTGGAAGAGGTTTTTCATTTCATCCAAATCCGCTAAACAGATGAAATGATGGTAGAACTATGATTACATTAAAATTGCTAAGTTTATTTTTGCTGTCTCCAAGTGGAGTTTTGGAAGCCAATTCCAAGACCTAAACACGGGGCAATGATTCAGTAACTGCATTTCCAGTTCAGTTCTACTCTCCTGAAATGCCCAAGGCAGACTCCACGGCTCTGCCACTTTCAAAAGCGCCCATTCCTCCATCACAGTTAAAAGAGGGGGGTTTTTAAAGTACATTTCCTTTTTTTAACAACACAGTGACTGAACAAGGGGAGAGGGAATGCGAGAGCATAGCACAGTACTGAAACAACACTTTTCCATGAAGTACATCCCATTCTGCAGGAGCAGAGTGTATGTGCTCCTTCCTATTCCCACTGGAGTGGAATGTCACTGGAGGCTTGATTTTCAGAATTTAAGGCATCTGGCTTGAGACCAGAAGAACAAAAATATGTTAAATTAACTTTCCTTGTTCTCTGGGGATTGTTAAGAGACCCAGGGACTTCAGTTTAGTCATCCATGAGATTTAGTTTGCCTTAGCGCTAGCTTCAACTAACTTTGGATACACCACGGCTTCCTTCCCAAAGCTCAGAGCCGCTCTCCCCAGGGCAATCACTTTCATAAGCTGCAATTCGGTTAGGCAGAAATGACCTATCTATATGCTTTACCTCTCAAAGTGAGGGATAAAACTGCAATTCCTACTATGAGCTTCTCTTTCCTACCATCACACCAGTTTGGGAAAATTCTGCATTCATTTATCTATAGTCACACATGCCAAATTTAGGATTTTTTAAACTTTTTCAAAAGCTTCATCAACAGCTTTGGGAGAGCTGGGGACAGATTTGTTTTGAATTAACTGCAGCAAGTTCTCACATACATAATATTCATGTACTCAAGGGAGGAAAAGCTGTAGTGTCGGTTAGCTCCCGAGCAAACAGGGGTGTCTGCTCTCATTTTAAATAGTTATCACAGAAGGACAGAAACGCCCTGAAAAGCACCGTACGGTTCCATGAAGCTCCAGTAACAGCACAACGTTTTATTGAAGCCTCAGATACTCTACACCTTGACGAGTACACTCTCAACATCCTTAGAGGGCAGCTTTGTCACAGTACCGTCATTCTGAGAAAAAGCAAAACACCTTTTTTGTTCAAATAGTGCTACACTAAGAATTTGAGATGGCATCAGGCACAAAAAAAAACCAACACTAAAAACTCCCTTATAAAGGTTATACAGACCCAGTGGATCCTTCCTGTAGCACAGAACAAACACACAGAGATGATTTCCAGACTCTTCTCTCCTCGGGAGCGTATCAAGGACAGTCTATTCCCACGGCAGGTAAAGTTCTCATATGCTTTAAACACCAGAGGTCCCCTCAACCCCCAAATCCACAAAGCATATAAACCTATTCTAATACTAGCACAGAAAAGGGCAATGCTGTGATGGAAAAAAAGGCATTTTCATCCAAGACACATTATTTTAGAACAGATTTTCCAAGTGAGTCTTTATATTCCAAACGTTCTTCTACAAAATGTATTAATACATATGTTTACAATGAAAGCTGCATATGAATATTTACCTAAGACCATATAAACACAAAAAATGAAGTAACAATGGAAGTTTAAATGCTTATCAAAATTTAAGATGGAAGGTTTGGGCACTAGTTTAGCGTTATTAAAATAACTGACAGGAAAATTATGCTTCTTAAGAGTCACAGCCTCTCTCAGGATTATTAGGAAGGAAAGATGGCAACAAATTCTATTCCATAAACTCGGTTAAGATGGCTCTGCTAACTCTGCTCCCTCGCTGTGTGCTTGACAAACGTGTGGCTGTAGTTTTGACTCGAGTCTGGCCGTTCTCTGTCTCCTGACTGACCATGTAGTTACTTGCTTCTCGGGGCATTACTCCTCTGCACCCCGTGACCCATCGGCCCCACACTCACATCCATGCTCCTTAGCAATACAGTCATTTCATAACACATTATATCTGCACATCCCACAGCTCACTTTTGTTATCACTGTGTACACACTTGAAAACAGGAATTTTATCTTCCTATGCATTTATTTGCTCCTTGGAAAATAAGTCCCCCAGGCTAATGCTGCCAGACATTATCACAGTAGTTGTGACTTTTAAGACTATTCATTAGGCATCAACCTTTGGTCAGCTTTTGTTATTTCACGTTGTAGAAACACAAAGAAAAAGGTAGATATTTCAGCCCTTTGTCATAGTGTTTCCAGCCTATTTGCTTTTAACATAGTAAAGCTGCAACCTTAAAAAAGCTCCAGAGGTCAAACTCCCTCTATATAAGTGAAAGCACAGCAAGCTGTCAGGGGTGTAGAGTTTGAGATCATTAAGTAGAACCATCAAACTCACTAATCATCAGAGCTTACATACAAAAAAGAACATTATGCTGTTATTTTTACAAGTAGGTACGTGGATTCCTCACCAACCAACCTACACGACAAAGGTTGGGCCGATCAAAAGCACCGTTCCCAGCTGAAATTCCTGAAACACAGCACTTCACTGGAAGGCTAGTCCAGCACACTCCAACATGGCACAACTCTCAAGTTTTTTCAACTATTTAAGAGTAAAACTTAAGTTTGAAAAAAGGGAGCTTGTCTCACTATCATCCCTGGCGTAGAGGGAGCTGCCTGCAATTACAGCTTCGAGTGCTTATGACGGGAGAGTAAGACAAAGCAGTATCTTTAGTGTCTATTAAAGCACCCATACTAATCAAACACATTGCATTTCCACTGAACATCTCCTCTTGATATCACTGGGTGAAGTGACAGGCACTGAATTTGCTTTCAGTCCTATTCTTTGGTATTCGAAACACCAAATCTTGGATATTCACTTTAGGATTTCATTATACTTTACTAAAAAGTAGCTAGCATTTTTATGCACCCTTGCTGTACACACAGTATTTCTTCAACAATTTACAGTTATTGCAGAAATGTCATGGTTGGAAAGGACCTCCAAGATCACCAAGCCCAACTGTGCACACACGACAAACCCCTGCGGGTCTAACGCTGACTTCACGAACTGTGCCCACGTACTTTATCACAGCACAAAGTAAGGAGAAGAAAAGCCTGTAATTATATGACTTCATTTACAGAGTTAGAACTCAATACTAAGCTAACAAGTAGACAGAAGTTCATCCAAGTTTCATAGCTCCAAGTATGCAAATTCAGTAAGTGGCTTTCCAGCCAATTAAGCACAGTAAGCCAGTAAAGGTCCGCACGCAGCACGCTTAACTGAAATTAAAAGGAAACAACACAGACTTTTAGAAATACTAATTGTTTACATCTGCAGGATAAGTACTGACTGAAAAAGCAGCATATTCCAGTAAGAAATATCCTGCTTAATACACCAAGAATATATTTTTCTGCAGCAGTACACTCTTCTGCCTGAAGAAGGAAAGCCTTCCTGTTATTCCTGCTGTAAGACAAGCTTTGCTGTATTTTAGCTTACATGAGCCATACCTTCTCCCTTTGCATCTCACCGTATCCATATCCACACCACAGCAACTGGCAGGAAAAATGATAAAACTGTGTAGCCAGTGGAAGAAGCCGAGGGCAGCAGAAGGCACGAGCCTTCCAGCGCTGGGAGCAGAGAGCCTGTTGTGGTCCAGAGAGGCTGCCCGAGAGCACAGCCCTCCCTGCCAAATCTCAGTCCCTCACTGCCTCTCGCGCCGGGCTGCCTCACCTCCTCAAAGCCTTCTTCTGCAGCAGCCCCAGCAAACCTGCTCTGTGAGACATCTCCCCAGCATCTTACTTCATCCTGGGACGGGGGGATAAGAGAATCTGAAACATTTCTTACTCGGTTCTGCTGACGTACCAGAGCTTGTGTTTACATTGCTGCAACTGAAATGAGGTAATGCTCAATTTATCTGAAAGCACTGCCTGAGACTGCTGGTATTGTATGAATTCACAGAAAAATATTTTACAATGCTGGCAATTAAGTAATTTCCAAAATGTATTTATAATACAAAAAATGTCACTGGCATCATGTAAACTCATTGAAGTAAAAGAATTCTTCCCACAGATGTCTCATCTCTAATCTACTAATACAATTATATTATTGCAGAAAATACACAGATTAATAGGAAAAAACCTCTGAGCCAAATTAAATAAACAGAAGCAGATTATTTCTCCTTACTGTCTTCTCGAAACAGTTCCCCAGCAGCCTGTGTGCCACGCTGCGGGTCTCCCCCACTGACCCACCGCCTCTCCACACGAGGGGGCACAGCTTAGGAAAAGAAGGCCCGGTTCACAACACATTTCAGCAAACCTACAGATTCCAAGGGCGACCCCGTGCTACTTCACAAGGGCTGCAGAAGGACACAAAGTGGCTGAAAGAGAATTTTACTTGGTGTCGGGACCAAAGTACACAGCCTTACAGATCCCTGTTCTAGAGGAGGGAGCCATCGGGGATGCCCCAGAGCACAGCGGGCATGCTGCGGCTCCACGGCCCTACACGCCTCAGGAGGGCTCTGCAAAGCTGGGCACACGGTAAATAATAAACCTGTAGCTGGAAACCCGGGTAGCTTCATCCCAGAAGCAGGCGTCGTTACTAGGGAGATTACCCTCCAACACTATTCCTGAGTAACTCCATCTGACTGAACAGCAACAATAGCAGAGAATAACAAGTCAGGGAAGAGAAAAGAAAAAAGAGATCAGTAATAAAGGTAATGAGCGATGAAGGTAAAAGCAGGAGAGATCCTGAATAGCAGAAACCGTGCAGTGAATGAGACCGCTGCCAATCTTCTGAAAACAGATTTTAAATCACCTGACTCACCCCTTACTGTCTTTGAAATACCTTCCCTTACAGTTATGGGGAAAACTAGCACAGAAGAAGGATGAAAAGACTTCACATCTCTATGTCTGTATCTACCCTCGTAGAGGGTACAGGGCAGGGAGTGGTGCTCCTGCATCTCCCACCACAGAAAGCGCACGCAGCCATTTCTGACAAACCTGCACCAAGAGCTGTAATACTATTGTACTGGTAAGACTTACCAGGACTAGCATTATTAAATGTAACGTGCCATCTAGCAAATAACCCAAACCCAGCAGGAAATAGCTGACTTCTATAAAAATAAATTTACAAGAGTTCCCAAACCTTTGTCATTAGCCCCCCCGGGACCCCCGTCGTGCCGGCGAGGCCCGGCAGGCCCTGGCACCGCCATCACTTCTCTCACTGTTCCACAACGGAAGCAAAGACAAGGTCACACACGTGCTTTGGTCAAATAAGACCTTCTGGAATCTGTTAAGTCTATTTTCCTACAGAATCTTTACTTTTACTAAAAATAATGAAGCATCATACAACTACCTGTGGTGAACTGTTCTTTAGAAAAAGCAGGTTGTCTATCTCTGGTTTTCTGACATTACGATCCCGCTCTGGCTCCCCGAATTCCTTGCCACCGAGCTGGGGCTTATTCGCTCAGGTGCTGGATAATTCGTTTTAATTACTGTTCTTAACCACAGGAGAATTCATTCCAAAATAAATATGAAGATCGTTGGCAAATGCCTGTGTGCATTTTGTTCACACAGTACTGACAATTTCAAGTTTATGGAGATTTGAAAGAACAAAAAGGGCATTAGTTAGCAAACTGATTTTGAAAAAAGGTAATTGATAAGAAACATGACTAAAGTAAAAAATAATGGCTTAAAACCATGCAAGGGCTTTAGCTAAGCAGCTCTAGACCCCCGAGCTGTACCTACATTTCTGTGCTGCCGAGGTTCAGGGTCTTTCCTAGCCGTCACCCTACAGACACTGCAAAAGTGTTCTTTGACTATTTACAACACAGCACCCGAACAAAAGTCATCTGAACCGAAAATTCCTAACTCCTGGAGTCCACAATGAAATCTTCATTCTAAGTGCCTCTGACCACGTCATTATCCAACCAGTGTGAACCCTGATACCATCGAGTACAGAAACTGCTTTACTCTTTTAAGCTTCTTTAATGTGCAGCATGAGCCACCCTGCGAAGAAATACTTTGGGACAGGCAATCTGTTCTTGGCAGCCTCAGCAAAACAAAAACCCAACAGATTTGTTCAAATACAATCTAAGTGCACTTCTGGCAGATAAACAATGAAATTCTCTTTCCTCTTTGGGGACTCAGTGTTTTGTTCTTCTGCACAAACTCTATCTAAATTCCTGTATAGTTTGGTAGTGCTCTCTGGCAGTTCAGTTTAAGATCACCACGTCCCCATGGTCCTGAACGCGCTTCTACACCACCCGGCTTGTGGAACTAAACCCACACCACCCTCAAGTGCCTCCCTAGACAGAAAAAGGAAAGCTTGGAGCTGGAGGCTGACACATCTACATTCACTGAAGCTTTCTATCCCGAGCCGTTCCCGAGATCTCCTCAGGAACTCCAGGTGTCGTGTGCAGGACACGAGTTCAGTACTGACATGCCCAAACCAGGAGTCAGGCACCACGAGACATCCTCGCTCTCTTTATCTCAGCACAGACTTGGCAAGAAAACCTGCCCAATGTCACTTCCGTGTGTTTTCCAGTGCCACCACATACAGACCCAATAGGAGGAGGAGGTTTACAGGAGACTCCACTCATCTGGGGAATCCAACAGATGAGCAAGGTTGTTCCCTCCAATGCACATCAACAGTATTTTTCTTATTTGTTGTTCTTCCAGGGTAAGGAAGAAAAGCAATGTTTTCTCAATAACGTCAAGGAATCCGAGGTAAACAACCCACTGCAAGATGCCTGAGGGATGAGAGTTTAGAGTCTATCGTGCCAGCACGAGGCACAAATGGTGCGACCTGCTTTAGCAGAAGATGACATTCTCCCCAGCTGCAGGGTGTTATTGACCAAAGGTGAAGGTGCACCAGTACACAGCTTTGTTCTCCTTCCAAAGAGAACACACCACTCTGCAGGAGACTGACTGTGCGACCTCTTAATTAAGAGCTTTTCATTTCTAGGAGAGTTTAATTTCACAGGGACCACCTTTGACACGGCAAAGAGCAGAAAATTTGTGCTATAGCATGGAAGCAAACTCCTTAAACACCTCTCTCATTGGCGTTCTGCTCCTCTGCACGAATGGAACTGGAGAAGCACAGACCTGCAAGGAACCGTGTTACAGTGCGCAGCCTGGGGGAGGCGGGGGGGAAATGAAACACCGAAAATGCAGACAACATCCACCATATCCTCCTTGGTCTGCCTGCCAAGCCTGTCCCTGAGCAGAAAAACCCAGATGAGAACTCTAGTGTGACGAGTTCTCCCACGTACCTTCCATGAAATCACTCTGTGTAGGTTTGTCCCACAGGGCTTTAGCTGCTTAGACATTTTGGAACCCGCATCTGCACCGAGCCATGCCTTTGAAATGCATTCAGCTCTCCAGTCCTTCCACCGAGAGTGGGTGAGCTCCAGTAACTTATGCTTTTCATCACAAATATTCTGTGTGATTTGATCCAAGCCATCCCTGGAAAGCTTCTCCTCGGTGAAAGGAGAAAAACATTCCCATGAAAAATTATTTCCTCCAAGAACATAAATGGGAACTCTCCAGCTCATAAAATTACTGGTAAAAAAGAAGGAAGACAAAAATTCAGAGGAGACCATTTTAGAGGAGTTCAGAAAAACAGACTGAAGTCTTGCTTGCACTTTTTGTACCTGGAAAGTCTACGTTAATGCCTTCTCAAAAATGTCCATCACTACAGACCTTCATATTCTCTTTTCTGCCTAACTCCTGAAGTTTATTGAGAAGTTTTACTAACACCAGGTAGGTGAATTTTTCTTACTTCCCAAAATGCCCAGGAGGGAAAACTATACCCCCAAATCAGTGCATAATACTACTATTCTTTTACTAACCCAGCAGAAGGGGAGAATCTGAGTATGGAAATGACAGCTCCAGAATAAGAACTGTTTGGAGGAAGAGTTTGAAGGAAAAATCTGTAACTTTTACTCTGCGCTGAAGAGCTCTCCCTCCACAGCCCCGCTCCAAGGGGAGGCAGCCCGCTGCCTGCTGCCTGCCCCGGCCACCTCCAGGAATGGGCCAGATTGCTGGCACAAACTCACCATTTTTCAGAGGAGATAGAAATATATGACATTCCTGGGATCTTAATAATTATACATAAATTAACAATGAATCAACACCGCCAGAACTTTATACACAGAAAGTAGCTGGGAAACCTTCATTCCCTTTCACTTTTTTTTTTCTTTATTTCTGACGAGTAGTTCCGAGACATATAAAGAAAGGAAATCACAGGCCAACTTCAGTCACAAGAGGTCTGAAAATAAACCTAATTCCAGGAAACTAGAGAGATGATCGGAGTGATTTTCTGAAATAGCATCTACAAAGTTAAAGCAATCCTTAGTTTTTGCATCATATAGGTCAGTATTTGTAGTTTGAAGATTTTAATTCTACATTTCTATTTAAAAATTAAAAAAAAAAAAAAGCTTGCCCAGAAGAAACTGGTCAGCTGTGGATTTCAATGAACAACAGGATTTTCTTTCACTCAAACAATGCAAACATACCAGGACGTGGCTATCAGAAGACATCCAGGAGAAAGCTTTAAGGCAGCAGTAAACATCATACAACACTAGAACATTTTTAACCCGTCCAGGAGTACTCTCCAAAAGCTCACACAGGGATCCAGTCTCATATATCAAGACAAATGTATGAATGCTAACTTTGTATCAACCTAACCTGAAATGGTTTTTAGAAAGCTGCTATTATTGTGACTTTCAAGACTGGAACCACTCAGATGAGTCCCTTTGGCAGATGAGGGACCACAGCCACACACCGAGGTCAACAGTCAAGGTTTTCACCCGACTCCACTGGTGGGACCGGTCTCCCATTGCCACCCCAAGGGGACAAACCAACAAAAAGGGTTTTGCCCACAACCTCGGTCAATTAGTAGAATGTAAAATGGGCAATGGGGTTTTTCCAACGAGGAATCCAATACCCAACATTTAAACATCTGCAAGTGAAGGAGCAAGAGTCCCCTGATTTCTGAAATTCACGGACTGTACCGAGGCATGACTGACGTTTCATAAACACTTCCATTTTAAAGCCTAAACTTGTTTGGAATGCACAGCCATGAAGACTGAAAAAAAATAAATTAATTGTAAATTTTTCTTTTCTGTAATCTATCTTATTTAGTGTTTGCACTGCTCTGTACATGAAAAAATGTTTCTTCTCATCATTTTGCCAAGAGCAACATTTTCATAAATACAGATTTTAAACTGTTTTTCAAATATATATGTGAACACAGATGACATTTTGAGCAACAAAACAAAGCAAACTGAGTAAATCTTTTCTATTCAGATAATTTGCTCAGAATAAATCATCTTTTTGTTTATATTCTTATAAACATAATGGTCACGACATAAGACTATCCAAGAGAAAATATCTCCGTTCAAGCCATATAAGCACAAAAAGCCAGGGAGGTTGGCTCCACAATGGGCAAATTCACCTCAGGGAAAGATTATTTTGTCTGGTTCGTAGAACAAAGTCAGCAAAATACTAAATCCCAATTAAACCATTTCATGAGGATTATCATGCTGGTTAAAAGGGTGGTTTTACAGAAAAGTAAGGTTTGACATACACATCAGGGTCCTTGTTCTTCTACATCAAAAGTGGTTTCTAGGCTCAGTGATCAACGAGACATGAAGCCTGAGAAAAGACCCACCTCTTCTCCTGGTTCCCCAGGGTGGGAGATGACCTGCCTCCCTGCCCAGGCTCTGAAGCTGGAAAGGAAAATCAACATTTCTGTCCGGCTTTGCAATGAAAGTGGAGGAGAGCCTTCAGCATCAGCACAGATTGCTTGAAGGAACCCTTGAACCTTTTAAAAACCATACAACACTTCCCTCCCACTCTCACACGTTAGGAAAACAGACCTACCCCCTCCGGGGCCAGAATTCCCTCATTATTTAAAACTTACTTACCACCTTTCAATCAGATTGGGAAAAACAAGTTATAAAAAATATAATATGGCAAGAGTCATTCAGCATTTCACGAGAAGACAACAGCACGTGGAAAACGTTTAACAAAACTGATGGGAAAGGATCCTTTCAAAGCAACTTTGGACACCGGCGTTTGTTGAACCTTCTGAAGTGCTGTGGGCTTTTTGAGGGTCAATAATAACAAGGTACAACATTTTAGACACAGTATGATCCCTAGCACAAAGCAGATCATTCACTGCCCATGCAGCATACAGAGCAGGACGGTGTGAAGGAGGATAACCCTGCAGTGGACTCAGCAGAGCGCCCCTCAGCGCGTGCTCCCCCCGGGACACAGATCATCGCGGGGAAGGCTTGGACATGCTGTTCCTTCATGAAATACTCGGCACAGAAGAGTGCCAGAGCAGCTCAGCTCAGGCAGCAGCTCTGCTGCACTGCACTGCACTGCACTGCACTGCCATTTCAACTGTCATTTGTGCAAATAACGGGAACGCTTTTCTTCTGAATTTTTAAACACTGTTTATCTTCTAATGTTGAGAAACAAACTAGTTACAAGAAGAACAACAGAGCCGTGAGGTTTGGAGTCACTCACAGTACGTCTGTTGGGTCTACTGGAAGTAAATCTACCATCAAAAAGAATCTTTTAAACTATTTCTAAAGTAGCCGGTTGCTTCCAGTAATAAAACAAACTGTGAATGTTTCTACGTGCAATTAAATTTCCCTCTTGTTTGTGCCCCACGACCGAGCTGCTGCACCTGCAGAGCCGGGAAGGTGGAAGGTGGCACAGCACGGGCACCCGAGCCAGCCCCGGGAGCGTGTGGAAGCAACAGCCTTACCTGCTGTTTCCACCGGCTTGGATTTCGGCTCTCCCCTGGCCATGCCATTAGCTGATGGAACCGTGACGACAGTTCCATTTCACACGTGCATCGGTTAGTGTGTTGGAGTAATCCATCCCTTTCCAGACTGTAAGCACAAACTTGCTTTTATCTGACCCGACCTGGATTAAATCACGGTGTGAAAAACATTAAGTACTTCTTCAATTCTTTTCTAATATGCTGAGAATTAGTTTAGAAGAAATTAATTCATTATATTAGGCTTGAGCACATTTGAAATGGAGGTTTTTCTTCCAATCATCCAGGTTACTAACCATGCACCACAGCCAACTTTCAGATCCCGTTTGGTCTTGAATTCAATTTTCAGGCTGGTTTTTTTTTCCTTTTCCCCTTTACTTCTGACTAAAGAAGTATCCACCAGTGCCAATGAGAAGTGACCTAAAACCGTAGTGACAGCTACTTGTTCAATGCATGACTACCAGCCCAGCTGTATGAATAATTCTATCCACCAGATGGCACATGGCCTCACGTTTTGCTTCAAACACAGTCAAACTTCAGTGACATAAGACTTTTGCTTATTTCATTAGAAATATTCCTATTTCATAAGAGGAAGTTTTCTACTTCATTAGAAGAAAAAGGAATGAATTTCCACAACTACCAATACCCAGAGTGGTCTCTGAGCTGGTTTGAAACCTCAGCCTTTGCTCCCCTCACAAGGAGAAGCTGATGCAGTTCTACCAGGAAAGTTACACCTGTAAAACTAGCCCTGCAGAGAGATCGACAGCGCTGCAGTTTCCTCCCATGTCTCATCTCAGTCATCTAAGAAGCCTTGCTCCTCTAAGGCTTTCCAATTTTTTTTTCATTTTACTTCCTTATTTAATTTCATTTGTCACCCAGACAAGAATTTGAAACTGAATTTTCTCAGACCTGGGACTTGCAGATTTGAATTTTTTAAACCAATAGCCATTTTTAAAAAGCATGTTACTTTCATTGGATACTTTCCACAGCAGAAAATATTCCCCCCCCAAAAGAACCCCAACATATAAAACATCATCTAATGAAAAACCCAAGAGACCAGCAAAACAGCCCAAGCGCTGAACCCGCCACACAGGCTTGGCCTGGCCACATCAAGCCTTGCCAGAGCGCTGCAGAAATCAAGCAGCAACTAACCATCTCTCTCCAAATTCTTCTCGTTCTCTTTATATTTCTACTTCAAGTGCAACCTCTGGCCACAAGCACCTCTGCAGTATTAGCACTGCTTTACATATGTCTTAGTTCCATAGGAAAACAGGAAAACCTTTAGTTCTGGTTAGGTTTAGAAATAGGATTTTGTTGTTGTTGTTTGCTCTCTACATTCTTAAAGTTCCAAAACTCAAAGGACTCTTTGTCAACTATCTCTTTTCTTTTCCTTCCAAGTTTTTCATAGAACACTGGCTCCTTTTCACTAGTTCTTTCCACTAACTACCTTTCATATCTCATTAGCAAATCCTGCCCAGTACTGTTCAATCAATTTCCACTTTTACTTAATGAAAGAGGGGAGTTTTAGGGTTTTGTTCTCTTGGATCCACTGAGTCACAACCCCACGGGTATTTCCTGTGAATCTGCTTTCATCTCGGCTGTTGCTCTCCTTGTGTTTCTTTGCAGAGTGGAGAAATTAACATTCATCACAGAGCAGCAGAATCTGGTCATTAATGCCTAATATAAATATTCATTAGCAAATAGCTCTTTTTCCCGATGAGTACAACAGAAAACAGTTACAAATGTACTGTTCTCTGTGACAGTTTGATGAAATGGACATTTAACTTCAGCCAAGACCCCCAGCTCTTTTGGAGAGCCCATTTCAGCCTACAAGTGTAACACTACAAGCATGTGGGTATCAATCCACATCCATGTGGATGTGGAGTCCCTTCAGAGTGAACCAAAGTGCACGGCACACGCCAGTCCTGGCAGACAGGTAACAGGCCAACTGCCCTGGTAACCCTGCCCTGCTTTGCTCTGCCAAAAAATACAGACACAAACTCAGCTCTCAAATTCCAAAAGAGCTTGTACGACTACAAGCAAGAACACATCCTCTGCCCAAAGCAGCCCAGAAACCAGGGGGAGGGGGGCTGAACGGCACAAGTGTGATGTAATGGTCAGCTCATTATGTACAACACAGATCAGATAAATCATAACAGTCTCTCATGAACACAAAAATTTGGAACTGCTTAAAAAATTCCATGACACACCCCCAAATTCCCCACACAAAGCTTCCTCTGGTGTCTCTGATGCTGGACTGATGTTCTTGTATTCAAAGAGTTCCCTGTGCAGCAAAAGTTTTCAAACCTATGAAAAATCTAGGCAGAGCAAACAGTACTTCACCTTCTGAATTTCACTGTAACTTTACTAGCAATGGCATCCAACCTCTTTGCTTTGATCTTCTATTGTCCTAAACTGGTAATTTTAATTCTGAAACAAGCCATTGATGCGTTTATCTCGTCAGCAGCTAAACCACTGGGAGGAAAAACAGGAAACAGCTGGTCAAAGCTAAAGCAAGATGAGAAATGCCTCCAAAAGCAGAAAAAAATACTCAAAACTCATTATCCTTTACAAAGGCTGGATTTGTAGTTTGTCCAAACCAATGGCAAAGAAACACTATGCAAGCAAAACTGAATGTGCAGTGATTCACAAATGCCTGCTAAAGATGAAAGCCTAAAGAACTTGGTTGCTCAAAGGAAGCATTTCCATAAAGTCTGTCTCCAACCTCTTGGTTAAAGGAAAAAAAGAAAAGGAAAGAAACAAAAAAGCTCTGAAATGGCAGAGAACCAGAACACTAACATGCTGTGCTTCAAATATGACCCATGCTATATTGCATTTCCTGCTTGTGGGTCACCTCTACCTACCTCTCCTACAGCTTGGACCTCCTGAGTGCGTTGGTGTTAACAGACCAAAGCCTCCTGTATGCTGATGGAAATCACCTGATGACAATGAAATCTCAGCACAGCAGAAGAGTTTGCACTCCCAGAGTTCTCCCTGGCTGCATTTTAAGTCAGGTAAGTTTGAAAAGGACCCATAGGTGAGCCACAGCACGAGTTAATTTCATAAAAGGGAAATACTCTGAATGCTCATGAAAGTCTATTTTTCCCTTTAGAATACACACATTGACATTTACACACAGCAGGCACCCAGTGCAATCCCAGGGCTGTGAACAGCAGCCAGGAAGGCCAATGCTATGGTTCCCGTGGCAACTGTAATGTGCTTATATAAAGTAAAATATCTTACATATGCAGAGGGCCAGAACAGCTTCAAGTTTGCAGCGTGAAGCTCTAAGTCTGCAAAGTTACTCAGGATAAATTCCTAATTTAAACCAGAGAAGACTGATGACAGTTTTCTCTCAGGAGTCTTTTTCTCGCTCCAGCTCACAATCCCGTTTAGGACAACGCACAGCTCAGACACATTCTTGTGTTTTTGCTGAGACACAGACCATCCAGGATTATCATTCAGACCTTCATTCAGGCTACAAGTATTTCCATGTTGATTGACTACATACATTGAAAAAACCCACAAACTTGTTTTTTCTTCACTCTTATGCATATAACTGTACAATTACCAAATATTAACAGCTGGAATTGGCAGGAGAAAGTTTTTCTGGGTTGTTTATTTTTTCTCCCCACTGGAAACTTAGGCTCTGTCTCCTCTGCAGCCTACGGTGCAGCACACGGCTACTGAGCCTGCTGAGATAACCGACCACTCAGCCACAGCACATGGAGAGTGTCTGGGAGAGGTTTATCTTCCCCCAAACCTGGGTGAGCTCACTCCTAACTCACCGTTCAGAGTCTGCAGCAGAGCTGAGATCACCACTGCTCTGTAACGCGGCTCGGACAGCGGGGTCAGGCCCACCAGAGGACTTCCCACCAGCATGGCAACGTGAAAGCTTAGGCAGCCCAAGGCTCTAAGGAAGTTTTATAGATCAAGCTAATGACCCCACCTGTATTATACACATTACACATATTTATATAGACAACATTTTTAGCTTAAAGCTGATTTTAAAAGTGCTTTAATGTAAGTTTGGCATATGTCTCTTTATTAAAGCGTTTGATGTAAATCAGGTTCCCATGAAGCCAGCAGCTCCATTTCACACGTGCTTTTTCGCCCTCCAACTCCTGTTATCCCCATAGACTACAATGTGACCAGAATTTCACCCATGCTCTAACACCTGAAGAACTAAGCCTGCTGTAACCTGAAGCTAGAGCAGCTCATAATACAGCCGTTGTTTTGCCCCCACTTTACTAATGAAGGTCTGTATCAGCTGTGATTTATTGAAAACATTTTTCACAGGAGAACAAAAATAAAAGTACATAAAGATCCCTTTTAGTCATCTGAAAGGAAGCTCACATTATTTTACTGCAGAGTCCAAGTCCCAGTGTCTGGATGCCAACAGGCATTACAGTTACAGGAAAAGCTAAAGAAAGAAAAAGCACCCTCCTGTGTTTTCACAGGCGCTAATTAGATCAGTCGGAGTCCTGCAACAAGTGCAAGCGCTGATGCCAAGAGACACCAAGCACTTCACTACGCCTGCACGCTCCCATGCTCTGACAGCAGCTTCTCTGCAGGTACCTGTCTGTGAGTACCTGCTCTGCTAGGAAAACCTGGACATTTTACAGTAAGCGCTTTAACCCCAGAGACAGACCCTTCTGAACTCCATAGAAATGGGAAGGCAAGAATATAATCCATAAGTAGGAATCGTCACAAGCCAGTCTAACAGATTTGTGTCTCTCACTCAGGTAGGGGTCAATGAGTGCAACTCAAAATGGAGTCTTCAGCCTCAGCTCAAAAACGATCGTACCTAGTTACAGCTCAAAGTGGTTTTAGAGATTTCTCACGATTTGCAGGGCAATATGCACACTGTCCAACACACTTGTTTTGCAGTTAAAAAATAGCTTCTAAATATCTAATTTTCTAGTGACATTTTTAGGAGAATAAAACATGACACAAAGAAAGACAGTAGTTAGAAATGGCATGGTCAAATGTCCGTGTTTCCCACCTGCCACAAGCCGTGTGCTGTCACTGTCCTGACGCACACAGCTCCCATGGGGTGAGCTCTGGGGGGCATGGGAGCACCCTCCCCGCCCCAGCACCTGGTTGGTACCTAACACCCACTCTACATTCAGTTGTTACTCCTTTGGTTAAGCAGCATCAGTCCGTATTTTCAAGCAAACCTCTTCATGACCAGAGGCTCAGAACCATACTACAGCAAATCCCTTCTCACAGAGAACCCCAGCAGCCTCGAGCCTCACGGGGAGCACCTTAGATATTGTGGCAGATGCAGGAGATTTTTTCTGTAAGCCCCCCCTGCAGTGTCACTCCGACACGACCTGTGCCTGCCAATTACTGGGAACCCACGCGTTCTTCTTTTTAGAAAACTTTCCTCTTACAAGATCCTGAAAGACTGTAGAAAAGCAAAATAATTTAAAGCCTAGATGAAATCTCAACAATTCAGATTTTAATTGTTCACTCACCAACAGAGTGATCTTTGTATGGCACAGTTTTTATTCACTCATACCAGAGCAACCCAAACTTTTCAACAGTTCATAGTGGTAATGGAGATAACTTGGTTTCAACTGAGAAAGAATTTAGAAGAGTGTCCAATTCTAACACTCTAAAATGAAGTCTTTAACGTGCTGCAGGGAGATTTTCTAAAACAGATCTTCATGCTTCTTTACAGTTAATGAACAGTCACTAGAAGGAAAGTCAGAAAATGTGGAAAAACTGAAGGCATAATATACTGCTCTTGCCAAGACTCCCACACTGTTGGCTCTAAATACCTAAGTGTGCTCAGAGCTAAAACTCATTGTTCATAATTTGGCCCCAAATTGTTAAAGCTATGAGACAACTACAAAATGATACAAAGTATTAAGAGATTGATCTCGAATTCTATCGCGCATTATGGTAACAAAACTGAATACTTCCACAGACAGAGTGAATTTTCTATTTTTAAAGCTAGCCTTTAAAACTGGAGTAACTCAACCCAAAGCAAATATAAGTACAGAGCTTCATTTAACAAAGTTCAATTTATTTTTACAGCACTTACTGAAGGGAAAACATCATTTCATGCCTATTTGGCTTCTCTTTTGCCTCCCTGATTTTTTTCCAAATAGTGCTCGTGAACTTTTTTCTTTAAACAATAGACTGCAACTCTTATGCAAAGAAACAAGAAGCAGAGGGTCCAGGTAGAATAAAAACCAGCTGACCTACACCTACTTTAACATATGAAGAGAAACCTTAATGTCTAAAAACACAACAGCATCAGTAATGGCCAAAATACCCCTGCACAGTCAGATTAAAAAAATTAAATGGTTGGAGTGGAGGAGAGCCCCAACCACTTGCAGGTTATTTGCTTTGGGTCATGTTTTCCCCACAAATTCTTTTCAGTGTGTTGGACTAGGAATTTCATTTCAAAGGGGAAAACGAAAAAATCTCAAACTCCAAATCTGTCTGTAGTCCACAATACAGAATCACAAACTATCTTTATCTATTAATTATGAAACACTCCAACAAGATAAACCTATAATAAGTTATAGATATGGGTATATACAGATTCTAGAAAATGATGATGCTGTCTGGAAACACGTGGGGGCAGGTAAGGTTTTCTTTTTTCATCCTTGCCTTATCAGTATTTGGCATCTTGGTAGTGCCTCGGTAGCTCTGAAGAGGGAAAGACAAATCCATGTGGAAGCCTCTAACCCAGCAGGACTAAGCAAGCCAGAATTCTTGCTCCTCACAGCTCAAACGCCGGACACCAGGAATGCAATGACACAGCAAGGACGGCACTGCCGCCTCCAAAACAAGCTGAATGGAAGAATTAAGCTGTTGTGCATTGCAGCTCTGTTGCCACAGCCCTCACCTGGAGGTCACCTACCTGTTTTGGGAGAGTTAACCCTGCAGAACCCTAGTGAGCTGCTGAGATTTAATATCTCAGTCCATGGCAGACCTGGCTACTTTTGTCACATTATATCACCACTACTGCAGAAACCCCATCGTGCCAGGAAGGCAAACAGAGTACTTCAGCACTGTGACCCTCTCAGACACAGGTGTGTCAATGGTTCCACCAACTCTGACTGTTGCAATCAGTGAGACTGCTAACAGGACGCAGCTGAGGTGAGCCCAGGCAGCAGAGCAGGCAGGCTGTGCCGCACCAAAGCGCTCTCTCCCGTTCCTGTGGCCAGTTTTGCTACATCTATATAAATATTTTCTACATAATCCAAAGCCTCAGTCCCACCTTCCTAAGCAGGGAAAGAGGAAAGAAAAAAATATTCAGCAAGACAACAGTTCAGTGCCTTGCCTTTCCTTTATTAGAACTAGAAATTTTATGTAAGGGATATGCACAAGTGAGACCCACATTTTCCTACTTAAAACATAAAGGTCTCTATTGTTCCATGTTTCACCAGTACTGCTATGAAAACTTAATTTCTCCAACTTTTTTTTTCCTCTTGAAGAACAGAACTACTGTTTCACTTAGCTGTTCCAAACAGAATGCATGCTCAAAGGGTGAGATAAGGGGAAAGAAAGAACAAATTACCACATTCATTTGCTACTTTCTCCTTCTTCCTTTGATTATCGGCATGAAAGCCTCCTACAAACGCCCATAATTCATTAAATTATTTTAACCCAGTGCATACGTTCAACAGGTCCATACATTTGTCACATCCACTGAGCTACTTTCTATGTTTGTATGAAAGCTACATATATTGCTAAATAAGCCATAAACACATAGAAGTATTATTGCAGAAATAATTCTAAGATAACAGAAAAATAATGCTAAGAGTGCTTGATGCATATTACACATAAAGAGGTTAAATACAGTGGTTGATAAGAAGGAAAATATTTGTAGTCACCATTTCAAAGAAGAAAGACTTGGAAACATGTGGTTTTAAACTTGTTCTGACCATGAGCAAACACTCTGTGCATGGCAATTGCAGAGAGCTGTATGGTGCCAATTACTCTTTTCATTCGTAGGCAGAAGTTTATCTATTGAAATAATTGTTCAGTGGGTATTTATTACATTTCTGAGATTCTATGTGTACTACAGAAAAAAATCTTCACATTAAAGCCCTCACCCCAAAATGCTAGACACTTTAAATCCAAATGAATTTCAAAGAATGAGAGCCCATTCTTCTAAAAAGCAGCATTCAACACCGGGTTTAGCGTGCTTCAGTGGAACATCCCAGTCAGCGTTACTGAGTGTTTGCTAGTCCAAGGCACCTTTATTTAATGAATGAAAAGGTTGTCAGGGTATCAAAACTTAAGTAAAAAAAGGAAAAAAAACAACACTATGGAACTTACCTCATGCCATAAAGGCTTCTGAAGAAAGGAATTAAATTCCCATTTTATTAAGGACTGAATTATGGTTAGCTGGTCTGTCGTAATCCTAGAAAGCTTCAAGGCACTGTTGTTTCTCCTTTGCTCAACGTAACTCCAAGCAGCAGTTCCTATGTGTCCTGAAGGTAAAGTCCTGACAATTGCTCTCGTTCCAGTATAAACTGACTTTTTAACCTCTTTATCATTTTTACAGAAACGTCTTATTAACAAAGTAGAACGTTCCTTTTTGTTTCTAAAAAAATCCTCTTCCATCTCTTCACAGTTATCGTTGCAGTCTTCAAAGTGGCTCAGAAAGGGCTTTGAGGGCATTCTTCCAGTAAAGTTATTTCCACAGAAGCTGTGGCCTGCACACGCCACTTTAACCTTTCGTGGTGCTCTTTCCAGACAGAAATACTTATCTTGCACAGCGTCCTCACACAACTGCTGCCCGTTTTCATTCTCACAATGAGTTGCCAACTCCATTAGCCCGCAAGTGCAGGCCGGGGGAGCGGTGGTGCGACCATCGCCCGCGCTCACGGCCTGCAGGCACTCCCCCAGGGTGAAGCCGTTGTGCAAACCGCCCAACGCCGGGGATACGCTCCTGTCGCTAGCACAGTGGAAGGGAAAAAAGGCCACTTTATCAGCATCCTCGCTGTCATGTACTGCTGTCCGGGTTCTTAACGAAGGTGCGTTCATTTTCAGCTGGATTTCAGCAAGCATGGCTCTTTCCAGTGACACGGGAATTCCAGTTTCCAGGCAGGCCTCTGCCCCTGCTAAGGGATCACAAGGCTTGTACAACTGGCTGCACGGGATAGTACTCTTGTAGTTCTCTTGTACAACGTTACAGTTAATGTTAAGAAGTTCCACCGACTCGGGGACGGAGCTGCTCCTCTCCCAGAAGTTCTCATTGCCATTGTCATTAGCCGGTGGCTCTTTCGCCAGAGAGAGTATTTTGGGCAGGGAGCCCTGAAGCCTTTCTCCTTTGAGCCTGTGTGAGTAGGAGAACGTGCCTGTGGTTCGCTGTCCTGGGCTGCCGGGGGGGCTTTTCATAACGCTGGTGTCCAGGGCACGTTCCGCATGTTCATCTCCAGCTGATGGAGCGGGTATCGCTTTACCCGCCGCCGCGGAGACGAGCACAGACGCCGTCATCTCCTCCGAGGTCATCCTGACTCCGTCTTCTGTTGGGGATGAGGGGGGCAGCCCTTGTCTACCAGTCCTCATACCATGATTTCAGCATAATAAAAGAGTCAGTGCTAAATAAATGGGGAACACAGTAAGATATACATTGACTGCTTGGCTTTTTTTAGCTGGGTTTAAAAAAAAAAACAACAAAAAACGTGTTTCCCACCGCTGGGCTACTCGGCTTCCCCAGCCTTGGATTACCAGCACGAAATACAAGCATTTGTAAACCAGCTTCTTACTGCGACGTAGCCACTCGCCTTGTCTCTTCCTGCAATTAATTCCTCTATCATTTGCAGCACACACACTGCTGCCTGGGGTTGTAGAAGATGACCAAACACATGCTCCATGTCAAAGGTGCAATTTCCCATCGGGCATCCAGAAAGTTGGGTTTCTGTTAAGAAAAGAAAAAAAAATATATATAAAAATATTGAACAGAATCCACAGCACAAAAATCCACCATCACAACTACAATAGAAAGAATAGGGTTTTTATGTAAAGAAAAGAAACACAAGCCAATAGAAGTTAATTATCCAGAGACCTAGAGAATTCCAAACACACGTTTAAACCTGTCTTAAAGCCCCACTTTACAGTTTGGGGAAATCAAGTACGTTTTGCACATTTAAAGAGCTGTCTTCACTTCACTGTGGAAAGCTACAGGACTGCAGAAAACTAATTTTACTGAAGCTGTAACACTGAAATTGAACCCACAAGATAGACACAAAGAGAAGAAAAGGAAGTGTCTTTTCTATCATTTTCCTACTCGTACCCAGGATAAGTTAAAACATTTTGAAGAACAAGAATCATTTTTCAACCTACACTGTCATTTAGAACTAATTATTTTCAGAACTGAACTCTATCACAACTACAACTGTTTCAGTGCCACACACCCTCAAGTTGTGAAGAAAATACATGCTTTTGCCAGAAGTTTATGACTGAAAAAGCACGAAGGCAGTGTAGGTTAAAGACTGAAATTATTATTATTTATTAAAACCACAGGAACCACGGGACACAGTACTGCCACAGCACAACGATACAGGAGATAGGAGGAGAAACCAACACCCAAGCAATTCTTTAAGTCTGTATTTCCCAAGAGTCCCTGTGTCATCACATTGTACCCTGAAATTCATTTAAATTACTTTCTTCAATTTTAATTATTTCCCTTAAAAAAAAATAATCCCCAAACAGCACACACACACACAAGAGGAAGGTACCTCAGCAATTAGGTTATTCTACCACTTCCTACCCTTCTTCCCTGCCCCTCCTCCCTCTTCAAACCCCCAGATAACAGACTCCCTAACCTTTTGCCACTGCACACTTGAAGAAAACTGCAGACAATCCATCTAGGAATGTCCCCATCTTATTTCTTCTGGCACCCGTTCAGTGCTCTCCAGTCCAAACCTACAGACGATAACGCTGATCAAAGCACAAAGATCTAGGAGGAGCTAGAACAAGCAGCAGCTGGGTTTTTCCCTCCTTTTCTTACTCCTAAGTTTCTTTTTCGCTCTATCAACTTGTAAGAGGTCTAAAACACGTACATGTCTCAGCAGCAGTCGTTGGTACTGATTTTTGAAGTATTTCCCTCATCCATCAAAACATCTCAGTCTACTGATTCATCTTTCCTGTCTGCACCAGAAAAATTCCAGGCAATCCAATGAAAATACAAACCGACAGAATATATTCATAACCGTACTCCCTGTAATAAAAACTCCTGGAACGGACTGTCACTGCAAAGAATACACTGCTCCTTACACCGGTCCCCAGATGAAATTCTTACAGAACAACGTCACTCCACAAGGCGAAACCCACCACCTCGTCACGCAACGTCAGCATCACACAACGAGCCCGAGACTGAGAACTGACAGCGTGTCTTAACGTTGGGGTTTTTACATCATTCTTTATGGAGAAACTGAAAAAAGAAATTGTACTCCTGATTTGCTTCTGTAAACAGAAAGCTGCTAAAATCTGCGGTGCATCGTTATCCGAGACTGTACACAAAGCTCGTTCCGAAGCCAGGACTGCTCCTCCACACTCCTCCCTCCTTCAGTAGCACTCTCACACCTCTATTACGCCAAAGTCTCTCAAACTGCTTCTCTCAGATCTTCTTCCTTTCTCTAGAAACTTTATCCCACATCTTCCCCACCAGTGGTTTAGTGGCCACCTGTCTCCTCCTGGTTTAGAGGCCACACGCCTGCCTGCCTCTACCACCATTGCTCGCTCTCTATCTGAGCCGATGTTTGAAATCCACCCAGTCCAGAATAACGTCTGCCTGAGAAGATCTGTCCCTGCCCAGCTGTTCCCACCCTCTCACGATCACCGCAACACGATAGGGAGCTCATCCGTCTCAAGAATGTTTTGCTCAAGTTCCTTCCAGATCATTTCCCGAGGCAGTTCATACATGGTTGTACTGGCACACGCGCTACAACAGCACGGGGAGGAGACCAGCAGCGTGGGGATGGGAAGAAAATGCCGCTTAAGTCGATTTACACATTTCTGCAACCTGCAAGTTTAATTTGGTGTTTCAGCCATGTCAATCTAGCAGGTGGCCCCTACAAAGCTGGCAGGCTCGCTTCCCCCCTCGCTCTCGATCTTCACTCCCCGTTTCCCACACCGCGAGATCACGAGTCCGCAGAGCCAAGTCGATTCCGCTGGCTGATCTGTCAGGAAACTATTGCTTTCATCCAATTCACCTTGTGGCCACATGAGCAGTATATTCCACAAAAGGAAAGTATTAGGAATGCCTGATAGGGACCACGTGTTTCAGTAGCAGCTTCACTGGAGATCACGTTTCCTATTATGCCTAAATGCACCCCGAACATGAACAATGAAAACAGTTACCTCACGTACAAGTATACAAAAGTCTCATCAAAGAGCAAGCAGGACCCATGATGGCAGAGCCTCTGATCCATGGACAACTGCAAAACTATCTGAAGCTGCGGCTCTGCTGAACAGATGACACGGGTTTCATGTGTCCCTCACTACACCCCTCTCAGGCTCTGCTTTCCACTGCCACCGACAGATTGCAATTCACTGGGCCCAGCCAGTTCTGAACTCTTGGAATTCACAGGACAAGTTACAAAGTGCATTAACACGGTGTCGTAAATGCTATCAAGTGCAAAGCCCACAAGCTCAAACAATAAAACAGTATTTTGTAACTTACTGTAAAATTGCAGATTTATCCCTGCCTGTGGCTTCCCTTTCTGGCCCGTCTGCACATGGGTGACCAGAGCTGGGATCCTCAGATAAAACCCTCATCCAAACATATACAGGCATTTGCACATAACAAGGCTGAAATCTTTCAAGATCATGTTCTTCCTGTTGC
The DNA here is from genome assembly GCA_013400555.1 of Jacana jacana. NCBI lineage: Eukaryota > Metazoa > Chordata > Aves > Charadriiformes > Jacanidae > Jacana > Jacana jacana. The sequence goes on along the minus strand of VZTM01010324.1, from coordinate 469,148 downwards.
ACATTCGACTCAAAACACAGTGATCCCAGTTAAACCTGCACATGGGAGCCCATAAAGCAGAGCACTGAGCCCACACTGCACTCAGCACACGCTGACATTCTCTACAGCCGCTAGATTAGCTGATGAAACCCATTAATAACTGCACTGGTTTGTTTTACAAGGCTTAAGTTATGTCAGAAATGCAATGTGGTCCTTCTATCAGTAAAGGAAAGTAAAAATGCAAGGAACTAGATCCAGCACCAGTGAATCATGCTGGATGCAGGGGTCAGCCAACAAAGACAAATGAATAATAAAAATAAACAATCTGGCAACCCTTCTGCACACACATTCACAAAATGCATCAACTCTGAAAACATGTCTCACAAAACCAATTTGTCTTCTACTTTTTTGTCAAAGTGCAAGCTGGTTCTAGTTAGTATTAATACTAATTAATAATGTTTAATAATTCCTTATTCCCCAGCCATCTGGGATTAAAGTCTACAACAGTGGAGGCAAAGCATCCAATATAACAAGGACTATAAAACTCTATTAATTTAGTGTCAGCTTAAGCTATAAATCATTATTCAAGCTTATTTCCTTTTGAAGTCAGCAGGAATTCTGCTTCAGAGGAAAAAGAAGCCCAACAGAGCATGGTAAAACTTACACTATTATTTAGTGTAAGAAAAGGCATATGAAGGATCAGAACCGTCGCACGACTGGTATGTGAGAAAGCCTTTCAACTCCAGGCTGTCCAGGAAAAGATGACTGGATAAACACTGGAGGATGCTGCCTGGACTGTGGGAAGCAGCAGCAGGAGGGACGGCAGGGGACAGACCTCACAGTGAGAGTGGGGATTACCCGGAGAAGTGACCTGCTGCCAGGGACACCCAGTGCCACTCGGTACCTCGGGCGCTGAGGGAAGCTTCACGGACGGCTCTGTGAGCCCTTGGTAGGGGCCAAGATTATGGGTGCAGAGAACAAGAGGGATACAGATGGGTGACCTTACACACCCTGGTAGCTTCCATGGGCAAAACTGCTACTGGGCTGGGACAGAAGGTGGCTCAAGCCAGTGAAAGGGCAAAGGAGGGCAGCCTGGCTATCCTCCCTTCTGCTGCTGAGACTTCCATCGCGGTTTCTCCAGCTTCCATCCTACATATACACGGTGACTATCTGTCCTAAACAAAAGACATTCCTGCACACAAAAAAGCCACCCAAGAAACAAATAATCCTATTAATTAATTCAAACCAAGTTACACAGCATCTAAGGCATAAGGAATCAATGAGTAAAAGATTCCTGAGGAACAGTAAATTACAGCAATAAATTGGCAGGGTAAGTGGATACAAAACCATTGATCCTCTCACATCACCCCAGCAACCCTGTTTAAACGATATAATCCCAGTTCAAGCTCCTAAAGAAACAACTGATTCATGAGGGAAGTTGTTTGTATACTACAACTATCCATTTACAATGAAGAAAAAAGAGAGGCATCATTCTTAGTAAATAAACTACAGTCTGTTCTAGATTAATTCTTGAGGAAAATGAAAAACCCACATTTATTACCGTCTCTTTATTTTATTCTGCATCATCCACACTACTAAGTCTCCACCACAGTGCCTATCTGGGAAGCAACAGAAGATACCAGTACAAGAAGAGGGCACCCAAGTGCCATCCTCAGTTTTCCAAACCTTTCTTCTGCCCCGGGAACCACACGGTGAGGAGGAAACAGCCAGACTCTTAAGACTTACTCAAGATGTGCACAAACCCTATTTGAACAGTTGGAAGCAAGTTACAACAACATTTTATTTGGCAGAGAGCACCCTGTGCAACCTCAGATTTACCACCAGCATCTGTGTTTCAACAACAAAAAAATCTTGAACTACAGTATTTATATATCCTGTCAAGTTAGAGCCTTTTTTCTAGTTTCTAGAATACTTATCTAAACACCATCAAGTATTAGATGTCCCAAACTACACAAACGTCTGCCAGATGGTGAACCCTCTCAATTGCCTCAGCATTCATCACTGCATCAGGCAGAACCTGAAGCCACTGCCAGATACCAGCCCCACTCCCCATTTCTTTCCAGCAATTCCTCCTCTGTACGAGGAGACGCACTGAGAGAAACCATGACTGAATGCATCTTGCTGCCAGGGTCAGCCCTTTATTTCTTTCTAGACCCAATCTGCAATAAGATGTTGAAATAAACTTTCTGTTCTGTGGTTAACTGAATTGCACACTAAGTCACCTTATCTGAAAGCTGTAATTTCATCATCGACACAGACGAACGAGTCCTTCTATCTGAGATGCATGACGACTCCAACCATTAAAGTGGGATTTATCCCTCTCCCTCTTTGGACAAGTACTTCTGGAATAATTTCCTTAACTTTTTGAAGAACTGTGAAAACAGTCTCACACAGTGAAAAAGATTTTGGAGCACAGTCTCACGCTCATAAGAAAAGGGAGAGCAGAATTTAAAACAAAAACCTTCAAAATGCAGAATCTGACAAACGTGGCACCAGTAAGTAGGAACTCTTGGAAAGATTAGATAAAACTATAAAGGAACACAAAATAACTGACAATAAAAGATACTATATAAAAAAAACAAGGACAAATAACACTTGTGCAAAACAAAGATAGGAAATACAGTAAGAAATAAACAGTAAAAAAAAAAAACCAAACAGGTAAAGGACAAATGGATGGGTGCATCAAGATTTCTTTTAAAATCTGAGAGTCTGAACAGGAATCATACAAACCATGCACTAAAAGGCTAAGATTAAGAATGAGGTTTGAGGTTGAAACCAACCTACTGGCAGGGTCCAGCCAAAGTAGCTGATCCCTCACTCCCTGTCGCCTTCAGCGAGGTATTTTGAGTGTCTCCTGCACAGGAACTCCTGCAGGGAGAGAAATAAATTGATCCAGAGGAAAACTAACCCAGGGAAGAGGAAAGACCAGCCTCCAAGCAGGGTTATCCGATGCCACCCACAACACCATCACACAAGGTGACGAGTGAGACAAGCACAAAGCAGGGTGGGCACCAGCAGGAGAACCCAAGCCCAGAGCAGAGACTTATCTGCAGCATCTCATGCTGAGACAGCTTTAACCAGTCATTAAAATGCATCCTAAAAATTAATCCACAGAAACACAGACATGTAAGGGTAAAATTCTAAGAGGTTAAGGCAACACAAGGTACAACTAACAGGAAAACACAACAAAGCAAAGACTGTAAGGAAAGTTCCATTTCTTAAACATAGTAAGAAACAGTAAGATTGGTATTACCGATTAGAGGTCCTCATTACTCTCCTTCTCTGCATGATTACCAGCCTAAGGAAAAGGGGGTGTCTTTTCCAATGTGAAAACACCAGGAACCTCAATAGTCCTTCCCAGCTTCTGTACAAACTACCTTTTTGTAAATTCACTCTATCTTCACTTTAGCTGTGAGCTGCCTGCTGTGAAAGAACATAGGCACCGGACACAACACAGGGAGACAAGGGCAAGTAACAGGCTTGTCTCTTTGAACCCCAAGGAAGTAGCTGGCTTGTTACTCAGCATTTAATATGGGAATTAACTGAGCCCAGTGATACCTTGGTCTTGCCACAAGTTCAGAGCTGCCTCACTCATGCCCACCGAGGATCCTGTCCACCTCAGGGTCCTCGTCGTCTGTATTCTTCCCCATGGCATTTTTCTCGTATAAGCACCCCAAGTCTTCTCTCATCTCCCTCTCTCTCACTGACCTGCTTCAGCTGTACTTCTGATTCCTGCTAGGGTAATTACAGCCACCCAGCCGAGAACAGAACCTGTAATAAAAGTACTCCTGACTACTAAACTGTCTGATGGCACGTTAGAGGCACATCCATCACTACAGTTTATCTTCTACAAACCCAAGTCAACACTTTTATTCACATTATGCTAAGCTACAGTAGTGCTACTTAAAACAGTACTTGAGCAATAATTTATATATTATTGCTCAGCTGCCGTAACTGCAACAAGAGTGAGTCTGAAACCCCAGTATGTTTCAAATATAAAAGAAAGCTAATCTGTAGGTGAACAAGAGTTCAGTCATTTGTCAATCCAAGCATTTACACTTTAGTTCTAGGAAAGAAAAACATTTCCAATGAGGTAGACTAACATCACTAAATTGTGGCACCACTCTTACATTTTCTCAAAATACATTTTCTTTGTATACCATTCCTGGCCTCTTCATACCATTCATTCAAGAATCATCATATTTAGTAGTCTCTTATTATTTTTTCTCTTTTGAACATGTTATTTCATTTGCATATTATTATCATGCCTAATAGAGAACTGGAGAGAAAAAACCAAGATGTTTTGCTTAGAGAGCAATTAGTTATCTGCTTGAGAAAGATGTCATGTTCAGAAGACAACTGATCGAACAACCCTGAAAATACATAATATAACTCCTATACTACTGCTGCTGTTCTAGCATTCCCAGATATTAAGCAGTGACACTGAAAACAGCCCCACACAAGCGCAGCAAACAATCTGACTCATTCGAGCCATGAAGTAATCTCTACAACTGCGGCTCTTCCCAGAATTACGTGTGCAACCTGCTAATTATTTTTTCATGATGTTGCAAGATATTTACTATGTTAACATAAGAGGTCATTACCAACACAATAATTTTAAGTAATCATTTTAAATTAAGTGTTTTAATATTTTAAAATGTCTTGTAGGCATCATTGTAATTGGCATTGTAAATACTAGTAATTCAACATTATTCAATAAATAACTAGGATGGAAACACACCCAGAGTAAAAATTATGAGGTTTCTTCTGTAACATACCATTGTGTTTTTAAAATAAGTGGAAGCAAACACACAGGAAATTGTATGTTCACAGCAACTCCCATGTTCTTTAAGCTCCACCTGCATTTCTATAACAACTTATTTGGAAGCAAAACATGCTTGAAGATCTATATAGCATCTCTCCACATAGGATTATGACACATTTAAGTGACCCTTCCTTTGAGGATCTTTAAAATCACAGCAGTGAATGTCTATATCCTCACTGAGCAAATGCAGATTTATCTGCTTTTCTCGGTTATCTTCTAAGAGCCTCTATGAAAGTAGTCCCTTAAGCATTTCTGACTACTGAGATTCCCATTTAGAACCTGTGGCTTATGATTATGTGTTTGGACTTCACCCTTTCTTTTGGGATAGAACCTTCAGCAAGTGTTCAACTTGGGTGCAGTCATCATAAACCAACTCATTCTCAGGTAGTATAGTAGAGCTCCTTGCTTCAAGAACAGTAAGAATTTGGAGCTCTAAACATGAAAATTTGCTCCCTTGCCAAGATGTCACTTTATCCCAGATTTTATTCTACTGCAGTCTTCACAATACAGTTAATTGGGATAAGAATGTGTGGCAAAAGCTAATTCTATACTTATCTAACTCAAACAATCATTGTTCAAAGTTTGTTACATTTCTTAAAGGTTCTTGTACTTCCAGCTGAACAGATGGAATGCAATTTTAACACAGTGAAGTTGTTGGTAGAATTAATGTACAAGTATTTCAGAGGATACTTAATGTCCACGTAGAGTATTCAGTAGCCAGAGGTACACTGAAAAACAACAAACACCCAGTAACCAAGCATTATACACCTTAGTTAATTCTAGAAGTAATGAATTCTGAATTATCATGATGTCTAAGAGATGCCAGTTCCAACATAAGCTTCTCTTACAGTTGGGGTATGACTACAGACTCTCTCATATACTGATCCTCGGCTAATAAAATCACAGAATGGTTGTGTGAATTCTCAGAGCAACTTCTTCACAGATTTACAGAACTTCTTTTCTGTACCTGAGTAAAATCTGCATGAAATTTGTTGAGTCTTCAGCATATTTGAGATCTGCACTTCTGTAATAAACCTGATTGCTAGATGCCAAGTTAAATGTTGGAAGAAAACATACAGTCACACAGTGTGACTTTGCAAAGTTGTTTCCGTAAGAAACCAGGCTAAAAAATGCAGTCATAATTTGGAAAAGGACGCTTCCTTCTCTGGAACACCCTTTTTTATTTTGACATAACCAGCAACATGTGCCAGAGACCCAGCTAGTATCCAAATAACACTGCCTCATTAAAATCTGAAAATGCTACTAGGGAATCTTGATGGACTTTTTTACCCTAAACAGATACACGGACGTTCCAGTATTCATATGCCTCAGTAATAATGTATTATGTAAAAATGAGTGTTACATATACAGGTGACACATTCTCAGCCAAGCAGAAAGATTAGTTTACACCCATTTGATTGTGCATCCCAGCTGCTATCAAATTACTTAACATCCTTATATTTAGCTCAACAAGGTCCTAGAAATGAGGAGGTTTATACATATGCCTGATATACACACTAAGCTTGAGGAGAGGAGAAAGGCAGAAGGGAAAGCACCAGAAAGGAAATTGTTAGTGCTACAGTTAAAGATGCCAAAGAACCCAAGCACAAAAGGGCTGTAAAAGATAAGGAACCAGTGAACATACGTTGAAACACTCAAGGTTATTTCTGCTGTAACAGTTAAAGAAAATGAAACTACTTTGTTTTCTGTAACATACTGGGACATGATAACAACAAACTGCAACTAGCACAACAATACGCAATATTAACCTGGGATGGGATCATCCTGCATGCCTGTCAGGAGGGTCAGGGCCCTGGGGACACCAGGTTCCTCCATTTTTTACACCACGACAGGCCCTTGCCTGCGACCCTCATCAATGGCCCAGGAGCCATTTCAGCTCAGGCTTGTCCCCCCATTCCTGGACTTGACCCCAGGCCCTGTCCCCTGCAGCTCCTCACCTCTCCACCATAGTCCTGGGATGGACATGGGACTCAGCTGAAGGAGGAAGCAGAGCCCCAGGCCCCGGCTGCCCCTCACACAGCCACCATGGCAGCCCCTGACCAGGGAGAGCACTGGTCTCACGGTCAGCCATGGCTGTGCTCTCACCGTGAAGGGTGAAAAGCAGCTGAGGAAATTTAACCACCAAGTAACAGCCCAGCAGCACAGTAACTACAAGGTTTTGCATGTCGCTCACAAGGCCAAGAGCAGGGACAAGGAGGTTACTCTGAAACACGGAATAAAAAGCGGCAGGGCCAGTGCTGAGGCAGCGCAGGGGAAGGGACGGAGCAGGCCTCGGCCTGGCCATCGCGCCTCTCTTGGGCAAGATGACCACGCTGACTTCATCCCACTGAGGGGAAACCCTGCGGAGGAGATGCAGGAGGCTCACCTGCGGGACTGATTGCTCAGCCATGACCTGAGCAGGCGGCTGAGCGCGTTATGAAGTAATAACTGGCAAGAGAAAAGATCCCCAAAGGGAGGCCCGGCAGCAATGAAAGCTAATGGTGTGTGCACCTTGCCTGGTTTTGAACAAAACTGGGGCTGGTGCCAGCAACACTGCTCTGTGTACATCAGAAACCTACTTAACATTTCAAAACTGTAAAAACAAAACCTCATTTCAAGACAGTGTGTAAGGCAATGGGTATCCATGCCTGCCACAACTGATCAAGTTCATTGACAATATGTAGAGAAAGTGTTAAACACTAACCCAGCGAGGGCAGCATCCCCTCTAACAGACTCACAAGGTGCGACGGGCAGTCTGAAATCTCCATTTTCCCAATTAATCATGTCATACGTACCATATGGAGTTCTTTGCATTGCTCTCCCACCTTCTGGCTGTCAGGGAGACAACAGGGAAGAACCAGATCGTGTGTGAGGACTGAGGTGAGGAGGAAAATAACCCAGTAAGTATACATCTAGAATAAAGTTCACTGATAACAGTAGGTGGCCTGTGAAGAAGCACCATATAAAACCAGCATACGTAAATGAAGCAGACTAACCTGTCCTTTGGGAATTCAAATTAAGTATTGTTTATTGGTCTTCTTAGGCATGCTACTGCCACACCTCAAAACAGTTACCTCCTGCTGCTGCAAGTCTTTTTCATTTCCGTCTTTTCCAAATCAATTGGCACCCCTTAATTTCTAGGGCTTGTTTTGTTTTTCACTAGTCCTCTCATTTTATTATGAACATATCTTACAAACTTCTAAGTGCCTCCTCAGACCTGCTATTTTGCCTCTGAGACATCCAGACCCCCTATAAACTCAAAACATCTTTAATTGACTTCCAAAGCTATCAAAAATTACTTATTGAATACTTCTTTTCCTTTTTACCTACCTTTAAGAAAAATAAAATCAGTAGAATGAAATTTAGTTCAGGAAAGGCAAGCTTTACCTTCAAAATCAGAGTCTACCATAAACCTCTCAAAGTGTTTGACAAACTCAGAACAGTTCCTGAAAGTAATCCAGGAGCAGGTTAAATTAGATACAGACAGCACACTGCCCACGCCAAGGTCTCCATGGGTTCTCTATAGTCTTCTGGCTTTATCAACTGTTCATTAATGCTGGCTGTTTCTATTTAAGCATTCTAACACTGTTATAAAAGCAGAAACACCTCCAGAAGTAATAACACTAATAGTACTGTAAGGTTTCACCACACCTTTGAGAACACGATATATGCATTTCATCACTTTTTATTTTCCATGTGACCTCTCCAAAAGATAAAAACTATACCCACTATGGAACATATGCCATAACCACAGCGAAAAAGCCAATAGTCAGGTGTGCATTATTTATGTAACCATATAGTGGTTGTATGACATTCAGGTGTGCATAATTACTGCCTACAATGACCATAAAACCCAAAACACTTCCTTGATTTTCATGATCCACTCACCAGAAGAAATTGGATTGTAACCTCTATATATTCTGAGGTACAGTTACGGTAAGAAGAATGTACAAGAGATATTACTACTATAAATCTCAAGAATCTGATTGTTAATGCTTGTATTTTTTTATATATAATAATGAATTAAATAATTCAAAAACATACCAGTACTTACTAAAAATAAGTCTGAATCTTACTGATAATTTCCTTCAGAACTTAATATTCTTGCTTTATTTTATATAGTCGCAAATGTTTCAATGGCTTGTTAGATTATCTGAATACTGAAGTTTGAAAGCCCTGTATAGGAGATGACCAGGTACTGGAAGTGCCCACACCCACAACAAATAGCGTGATAGCAGACAACAGCTATACACTTCTATGTACATCAAGTATTTGTAAAAATGGAGCATGCAGGCCTTTAGATTTAACAGAAAGAATGTCAGAGACAAGCCATATGCCTAAGAGCCGTCTTCCTGCAGAGATGGGATTTTCTTGTTGAGATTTAACACTGTAACTACAGGGGAAAACTACAGTCAAAGCAACAAGGGGAGGCAAAAGCCCAGGCTGATCTGGGGGTGGCTGATCTTCCAGGGGACTTTGGGCCACATCTAGGAGGGAAGAGACAGACGAGCGCTCCCAAGAATAGGGCAGGGACTCAGTACTGGCAAAAATAAATCTGTATGAGGAGAGGTCAGAGCTTCCCTTTTTCTTTGAGAGAGGAAGGGCCCCAGCTTTCATGCTTTTCTGGCAAATAGGGGGGAACATGGCCAACTCTTTGCATTCGCTGGCCAAAAGCTGAGACGGTCTCTGTCTCAATTCAAGCTTTAAAACCTTTACTGGGATGCGTATGGCTGCTCGCAGAACAGAGCTTTGCTGTAAGCGAGATGGGAAAGGCGGCAAAACCAGGATAGAGAGGCTACTTTTTTTAAATTATCCATGGATTTCATCAACTCAAATGCACCTGAAACGTTTGGAAGAGTTTTGCTAAGTGTTAAATCAAGCAAAGCAGCAAGTGAAGAGGCTTTTTAATTTTATTTCGTTTGGAGCTTTCTGCTCCCCTCAACATCATCCTCACAGCTCAAGGGAACAGAGAAAAGCTGAAAAAAGCCCGAGAAAGGCATTATAAAGCTAAAGAAAAACAACTAGAGCACCATGTCAAGCCAGAGGAAGGCAGATGAGTTCAGAGCAGAGCGACTCGTGTACAGGTCAGATAGTTTACTGGCCAGCACGGCTCCCACGCCGGTATGCCAAACCATTTTGCCTTGCTTTAAATCTGTGCACTCACTGTACCAAAGCATTTTGCCTTGCCTTAAATTTGTGCACACACCTTCCTCAAATATTTTTACAGCTCTCTCGGTAGCTCAGAAGTCAGCTCTGGGCAGCTCTGCATACAGCACGGGGCTGAGGCGCAGCTGAGGGGTGCACAGGAGCTGCGCTACGGGGTAACACCGTGCCCCACCAGCAGAACTGGGGAACATTATCTTTCGTCCTCGGGAATTCCAGCCTCAGTAACAATTTCTGTGCACTCTGACAACAGGACAACCGACTGTTAAGGCTGAACACTTACATTCTCAAACTGCATTAGATACTAAAGCGTATATATGGAACAAACTGAGGAGGTGACACAAACATGGAGATAAGCTTTTTTGGCAAAGTTGAGCGACATTTGCACATTTTAAGAGAAGATGCAAACTGCCTCTTCTGAAGAGGTTTCCAGGAGATTTGCAAGTCCACCATTTACTGTCTCCCCATCTCCACCACTCCTGGGCCTGTCGGGTAACAGAACTCTAACCAGATGTTATGGTCTGAACCTTGAGAGATACTTCAGGCAGGCAGAGCAGCCTAATGCTACGGAGCCATTTGAAAGATCTCACTGCATATTTTAACACTGACCTCTTTTATAGCCTGCTGTCTAGGGAACTGTTTATTTCTACAAACCACTACTGAACCTGGCTTGCAAATCTAGAATCACAGTTCAAATAGTATGGAGAATTAATTTCTAACCAGACTTCACAGTATCACTAATTCTTACAGCCACGTGTTCTTCTAGAAGCCCCTAGTCAGACCATTATATAATCACTCATAATCTCAGCTTTAAAAACAGACCACTTAATTATAAAACAAGAGGAAAATGGAAACAAAGACTTTTAAGACAACAAGGCAAGTTCAACATTTATTACTTTCAAGCCAAACTAATGACAGAAGGGAAAGGAGAGTGAGGGCTCAGGGCGTGATGCACTGAACAGCTGGTGCTGACACCACCGTTTTCAGAGAAAACTCATTTTGTTGGCACGGCCCCCACAGGGATTTGATTGAAGTGACCACAAAAACCTGTGAAAACAGATTCCAACTGTAGATCGTATCCATTTATTGATATCACCTATTGACATCACTGCAGAAAGCAGTAGCTACTCTGCTACGTGGCCCCTTTCTACCTTGCTGAATTCCAAAGGGAAACCAAGTTGGGTTTCCCCAAATACAGCTGAAAGAAATCCGCACTGCTACGGAGGGAAACTAACCTCATCCAAGCAGTGTTCTGTAGGTGGAGTGAAGGAACATACTGTGGCAGTGTCAGAAAGGAGGTGCAGCCTAAGGAAACCCCAAATACCAGAGACCCCTGCAGCAGCACTCTCGCTGTGCGCCGCGGCACGGACAGAAAACACGGTGGGAGGAGAGGTCTCCAAGCATTGTCTGAAAGAGCAGACAGCAAGGTCAGTGCAACTGGAGAGGCATCTGTTTAAGAAAACACACTATTATTAGATGCAAGTTATGCAGCACTTGTGCATACTAACCCAGCAAAACCATTACCCCAAAAATAAATGTTTGCAAACGGTCGCTTCGACTTTGCAATCAAAGCTTCCACTTTTTGTGTCTCATTTAAAACATTCACGAGTGACAAAGAATATTGAAAATATACCTGTCATTAAAAAAATACGTATGAAATGGTACAACAATTGAAAAATACTGTAATCTCTTTCATTACTTGCAGGGAGGTGGCTCCCAAAGTGTCGTAACAAGCTGTCTGCTATTACACTGCCAGCAAGGCAGGATGGAAGGCGCCCCAGAGCCGGCAGCCCAACAGAACTCCTGCACTGGGCCCGGGACCGCAGTCACCGCTGCAGAACACACCTCCCTGCACGAGGCCAAGCCCGCAGCGTGCCCGCACACCAGAGCCATGCTGGGAGCCTTCTAGCTCCTGGCTTTCCCCAGGCTCCACAAACCAGGGGCACGTCCAGCTTTGGCGCCAAGGCGCTGCATTGTTTATGACCGAGCGGGTGGTTTGAGAGCATTGTGGATGGCCTAGTTTAAAATCCGTGACATTCATTAAGTCTTGCAGAGGGATGTCAGCACGGTGGAGCGTATGAAACCACCAAGGACCAGGCTTTGATCCCACAGGGACGTATTTACAAATTAACTCCGTTGTTTCAAGTAAGATCAAGACTCTGTGCCTCAAGAACAGAAGCAAAAGGCTAGAGAGCTCCCAATACGGGAAACACAAAGGAAAACTGTCACGGCTTCATCCTCAGCTCTTGCACACCAGTCCCATTGCAGTAGATGGACATTTTCCTCAAAAAAAGAATAACTCAGAGTGAAGTATGAGCCGCATCTGGCAGAAGTAGGGCTGTGGAAACCCCACCCCCAGGCAGACAGGGGTGCAGGTTTGCCAAGACAAACACAGAAGGATGCGGAGGAAGCGGGACTGCTCCCATGCAGCACGGACTCGGTCCTGCAGGCCCTCGAGGGCACGTAGAGCAACTCTGCTCAATGAGATGAAAAAGGGTAAAGAAGGGACAGTATTAAACCCACAGAATTCAGGTTAGCATGCCAAGAGCCTTCTACAACAGAGCTTTGCTGAGAAGCATTATTTCAACATCAATCTGACTGCATACTCCAGGCACAGAGAGCCGAGAACCTGCTGTCTGCAGAACCAAATGTTCCACCACCCATGGAACCATCCACACCCACACTGCCCACAGCCAGAGCGCCAGCCCATCCACCCCAAGCTGTGGGATTCACTCCAACCTCTCACTTACTGGTATTTTCAAAAAGTATATAACAGGAAAAAAACGGGGCAAATTATTGCTAGTAACACTAACACTGTCCTTGTCCTTCACAAAGCTTAGGGCTCGTAGTCATGAGCCAGCGTCCATTCTGCTGGAGGGGCTGTACACACAGAAAACCAAATGCACCCCTTGCTTCAAAGTGTGGTCTTTAGTGTTTTAAAAGAAGAAAATCTTAAAGAAATACTTTTGTAAATGTGCAGGCAAATTCAGCTGCTCACTAAAACCCACTTAAAGTGTTTAATGAAAAATCACAGGCTTCTACTGATAGTGTAGGTTAACTGCTTTTTGCCTCCTTTATAACTCAAGTCTTCCTCTAACTCATTCTTGTTTCAAATCCAAGACCTATTGCTAAGTTACAGCTGCTCTTCTCCAAAAAAGAAGAGCTGCTGCTCCCTCGAGCTGACTGCTCCCAACCCCGATGAATCCGCCGCAGCCCTTCAGGGACAGCCCCGACTCCCCAGTCTCCCTGCGGGGTCTCAGCGGGTTCCAGTCACTGCAGCCCCATGTCCCTACGTCCCCAGCCCTCTCACACCAAGCAGCCCCTGGGCACGAGAGACACTCTCCCCTACAGGCATTTACAAATTGCGCTCTAATTGTTTCACAACATTCTTTTGGATAACCTAAACAGAGAGAGTTCCTCGTTTTACAAATCTCCCAGACCTCAATCATCATCTCTCACTAACTTGTTCTGTGGTTTCCAGTAACTAGAGTTTTCAGAAATCTCACATTCTGCAGCACGGCTCTCATCTTCCTGGAACCCAAAACTCTGCTTTGGGGTTGTTTTTTTCCATATTAAATGGTTGGAACTCTGGCTCAAACAGCACCCCTTTATTGGTCGAGGTGCATCCTGTTAAATTAACGGGAACCAAGAGGAGAGGAACCGCAGCCCGGTCTGCTCTCACAGAGTCTTAGCAATAAACTTCTGAGCACGTGTGGAAGGAGGAGGGAGCTCACTACAGCACACTGGATTAACACCTCAGTGGGGCAGAACCTGGACACGAGTCTATTTGCATGACTAAGACAGAAGGATTTTAGTAACCCTTGGCAAATTTATGCCCAGGCTGGACACGCTCTTTCATGACCTGGGCATTTCTCTCTGAAGCGTTCCCTCAGGCACCAAACACCACCTCTGTCTCTGGTCTCACCCTGATTGTTTCCTTGCTCCCTGGCGGGTTCAGGTGCTCCTGGGTTGGTCTGTGTGCCCATCACAAACACCAGCTGGCTTTTCACGGGAGGAGACACCAGGGATCAAAGCTGATTATCTGCAGCTGGAAAGGCACGGCTGCTTAAACCACACAATGGCCACTCGTTGCTAAATGGCTTTTTCGGACGGTTTTCTGATCCCCTCTCAAATATGCAAATATATAAACCACACAGGACTGAAATGTTTACACACAGGATAGGACAGCAAGCCCAGCGCTGCTCCTCACACCAGCGCCAGACCCTTCCCTGGAAGCACACCTGGTTCTTAGGCGTTTTCCCCCAGCCCTTGCACTGCCTTCCCCAGCACCCCACTTGGCTGCCACCTCCACGGGCTCTTCTCCTGCGGCCGGCGGCACCCCGAGGGCGGGCATTGCCCCCCGGCACCGCGCCCAGCCGCTCTGCTCCCCGGCCCGCAAACACTCCAGGGAAGGGCCACGACAAGTGTTTGCGGACTCACCGGCCTGTGTAACTCAGCCGCCCTTCACCCAGCGGAGCCTGGAGCTGCAGGAATGCGTGCCCCATCCCTGCCCGGGCCCCCAGAGAGCGCTCAGAGTCCCCCGAGCCGGGGGAGACACCTCCTCACCTCCTGCCGCTGGCAGTCGGGGGGGCTCACTCCAAGGCCTGGACCCCCGGCAGCCGCACCGGTGGCGGGTCACCACAGGGCAGCCTTTACTGTAAAAAATACCCGCAACCATTTGTATCATCACAACGGGTGAAGAAACAAAAAGCGCAGCGTGAAAGTGCGGGACGGACGTCTCAGGACTGATAACACGTGGGGTAAGGGCAGCCCCCTCCGACCTGCTCCTGCGTTCGGTGTTCTCCTGGAACACCCCCCTCCCGCCCCGAGGCGGCAGGGCAGCCCCCCCGGAAAGGTCAGGCGGGGAGGGCGCAGGCAGCGGGGGCCAACGGGTCCCGCCGCC
>VZTM01010324.1:433664-453548 GCA_013400555.1 Jacana jacana | reverse complement strand
GGTTGAGCAGCGCCGTGCACGGCCCACCCCCCGGCCAGCCGGGCCGCGCTCCGGTCCCTGGGGAGGGGGAGCCGGGGCTGGGACGGGGTGACGCGGCGCCGTTTTCATCGGAGCTGCGGAAAATAGAGGGCTTCGGTGAACGCAGCACCTTCTCCGTGCGGGACACGGCCAGGAGAGCAACAGGCTCAAAACCGTCCATTTAGGAAGCGTTGCCTTTTTCGTTTTTTGGGTTTTCACCCGGGAGAAAGCTGGCCATAGATCATACGCCTGCAGTTGGACATTTTTGTGTGGCAGGCACCGATTCTCATAACTAAGGCATGTGGAGATGGTGTGCCAGGGCAGGGCTGTAAAACCTACCGTCAATCTACTTCGTTCCTTCCAGTGTAAGGACCTTGTGCTGCTGCTTCCTCAGGGGAGAGCAAATCCCAGTGCTTGGAAGCCTGAGGTATTCCTACCCGTTCCACTCGGTCACCTCGGGAAACGCGGCCCCTCACCGCGAGCCCCAGCGCGGGTGCCCTGCAGGTAGCCATCACAGCGGAGATGGTCCAGTAACAATTCAATAAATACCACCCAAAAGCCCGTCAAGCTGCCCATGGAAAGCCTACAGGAGTTAGGTGCTTTCAAAGAGGTCCCATTTGGGTTTGGTTTTTCCTAACAAACAGGGTCAGACCCAGCGTCACACACAGTTCCCCCCTTTCCGCCCCCGGCTTCACGGTCAGCGCCCGCTGGGGCTGCGGCTGCGCGCAGGGTCTGCTCCCAGGGCGGGCAGAGAACAGACACCCACGGCAGTGAGCGCCTTGACCTTTCCAGCAGTGTCCCCTCACACTCAGTGCTCCTTTGGGAGACACGGCCAGTCTGAATTCATGGGGTTAATTAACTGATAATATTGATCATCCCGTACTGAAACACAGCACATACAGGATAAAATCCCAGGGCCTTTGCCTCCAGCGAGGCCCTGCACAGCACCCAAACCCATAACACAGTATTTTGCAGGTGCAGTTTTATGAAACAAGTCAGCTGCAATTACTGAAATTGCTGATTGCAGAAGTTGACCTTTTCTTTTCCCATTCCCACTCTGTCTGGGCTCTATATACTCGTCAGTGCTTCCATATGTTCCTATACTGGATGTTGCCCCAAAATCCACCCAGTTACTGGTGCTTCAGTGTACGTCACATGGTGGTGGTGGCAGAGGCACAGGAACTGCTTCCTAACAAACCCTGCCTCGGGTTCTCAGCGACAGCAGTGACGGTGCACTACCCTCGAAACACACAGGCAGCAGGAACCTGGCTGTGGAAGCTCTTTCCAGTGTTGCTCTGCTTTTCCAGCTGTTTTAAAGAGAGCAGGAAAGTTGTTATCACATTATTCCAGTGGAAAATATCTATCAGTTTTCCTTCACCATGTGCTTGCACTCTGTTTTTCAGCTTGCAGAACTCCAACAATGAAGGGATCCCACACCGAGAACAAAGTGAGAGGTTTTGCAGAATGGAAAGTCCAGAGAAATGCCCGTCCCCTGGAGTCACCCAAAGCCCGAGGGCTCGGCATAGCCCTGGGCACAGGCCAGCGGCCAAGGGAGCGGGGCAGGGATGGGTAACAGGCTCCAGCAGCTCCCTGCTTTTAAGGAGCTCCGAGATCCAGCTCCTCAGGTGTAAATCGGAAATTTCCATCTTCCCCTGGGACACTGGGAGATTATTTAATAATGGCAAGATTTTCAAACATTGTGATAATGGAAGATATCAAAAACCTTCTATTAACGTGAAAGGGGTAAGTCAGGTACGATGGTGACAGGCGTTCTGCAAAATAACTAGATGCCCTTTTCCTCCCTGACCACAGAATCACAGAATCGTTCAGGCTGGAAGAGACCCTTGGGATGATGGAGTCCAGCCATCAGCCCTGCTCTACAAAGGTCTCCCCTACACCAGATCCCCCAACACCACGTCTCAATGTGACGACATTCCCTTCCCAAAAAAATGTAGGAAAGAAGAAATCTCAAGGATTTGCAGCACTGCTGGCACAGCCACTCTCCTCCTAAAATATGTTTGAGTGATTGATAGCTCAGAAATTGCATCCCTGAAAAGCACTGGAGACAGAGAAAAATCTAGATGTGAAGGAATAACGTGCCTAGACAGATCTAACAAACATAAGCTGCCAATTAGTGTTTCTAGCGTGAGTTCCTTCTCTATAAACACGTCAGAAGTTACACACAGACCCCAGGAAAGATGGATTTGCAGCCCCGTTGCACATGGATGGCTGAGGCAGACCATCCTTCTCTCCCAGCAGAAGCACAGGGCCCTCAGAGATGCTGTGGGCGGATTGACTTGGGAAGCAAGTGCCACGCTGGAAGCTGCTCCCGAGAACAGTTCCCTGGGGAACATGGCCTCTGTAACCCCCAGGTTCTGGGGTTTGGAGCTCTCCTGGTCGTACACAGCAGAAAGAACTGCCCCAAACAAGTGTCTTCTCTCTGGTTATACATCACTGTCCCCCATGTTGAGTGCTGGCCACCGCCCTGTGCCCTACGATCCAAAGAACTCGCCCAACTCAAACTCACCATGTGCTGGACTGACCAGCAACGTACAGCGAAGGTAGCAGCTCAAGGGGGAGAGCGGGATGTGAAGTTCCACTGATCTGGGATTCTCCACACAATGGTTACATGTAGAGTAAAATTTGGGACCTGCAGAAAATATGGTGTGTCTTTTAGCTCTTACCACAAAGGGTCTTCCACCAACCACATGCTTAGGAGTTTGGGTCACAAAACTGATTTAGAGGTGAACTTCAAAGCAAGGCATAAATATTGAATTCTGCACATTCCTGCAAGACAGTGAGTATCCTTCACATCGTACAGATGGGGAAAGGAAAGCTGTGGGAGTTTACTTGGGCCTTTTTCCCAGCGTCAGGAAGAAAACGTGGCTGTGGCAGGAGGGTCAGGAATACCTGGCTTGTCTCTGTGCTCAGCCTGAGCGACACGGCGCTCGCCGAAGCCCTGCAGAGGAACCTAGACAGGAATATTTTGTCTTTAAGCATGCTATTCCATTGCAGTGTTTTCAAACAATTTATTTAACAAATATGCTTTTCATTTAAAAAACAGCCAAAAGGTTTTTCCTTGGGCTTTGCTCCAAAGTTCACCCCTCAGCTAGAGCTACAGAAAGCGCGTGTTTGTGCGCACGCAAACAGAAATTCGGAAAGAAAATGAGAAACACATGAAAATAAGGAGGGAGAGTGTTTTCTTAACTCGGGTTTCGTACAGCAGGGTTTGCATTGATCTACTAATGGACAGTGATTTTTTGTGTGGGGGAACACGTAGGCCTTATCTGCAGCGAACTCCTCCCTTCCATTAGCCCAGCCCGGGAGGGTCCCGGGGGACAGCCCCGCTCTCATTCCAACACGGTGATCCTGGCCCACGAGAAGAGTTTCTATGGAAAGACAGTTGCAGTTAAGACAACTATTATTTTATCGTGATTTCTAGGTGAATAACCCCGGTACAATTTCCGTACTGGTTCAAAATGATACACATACTGGAGACAAACCACTTGAATTTCAGCAGTTGGTTTGAAATGCTCAACTCTGGCTGCGGGTTTCTCACCCGGCCCGCTCTGCCCCTCTGACTGCTGGAAACTCCGCGGTCACGGAGGCACCTCTGCAAGCCCTAGGAACACGCTCAACGGCTGACATTTCAATTAGGCATAAAAGAAATTAAACTAGATAAAATAACTGTCTAAAAAGACTAATAACCTGAAACATTTCATTTAGAGTTTTGGAACTGGCATCAGCTGCTCAACCTTCAAACCGTTAGTAAAAGTCACCTCCCAATTAGCCTCAGCTCTATCCCCATCACATGACTTACTATCGTTTTAGTGCCCGTTTTTGCTGCTCCATGACAGTTCTCTAAAGAGGGAGATGACGTTAGCACACAAGCTCTGCAGAACACTGGAGGAATAACCCTTCTTTACTTCGTGTCACAGCCCAGGGGCAATGGAAGCCAAACCAATTCTCAGTACTAGCAATTGAATAAAGTTAATAAATTGAGTAAGGTTGACTACTACAACTCCGTAATTTTCTATTAATTCTCCATGAAAACCAGAAGGTGGGAAGTGTGTACCTATTAGTGAGTTAACCTTTGGGAAGGAGGGAGAACAGTACATGGACACTAGTGACACTGAAGTGGGCAGTAACAAACGCTGACGCTGCAGACCAGATTATACAGCCATGATGAAAATGCACGGAGGAGCCTGATGCATCACCTGCCTCAGAGAACCTCAGATTTAAAGTCCCTCAAACACAGTAAAGTCTTTAATGTATTTAGAATGATAAAACGTGTTGTTTCTTGAATGAACTTACACGATCCAACCAGGATAGGATATTGTCCCGAGCGTCTAACCAATACAGTCTGATTTTCTAAGGTCATTAGATGTATCTATCTTTGCATAATCCCATTAACTGCTCACATTCCCTTGATTAATCCCGTTGAAAGGTATTTTATTTCGAGGCTCGTTTCCCTGAACGACATTTTCAAGGAAACTTTGGGAAAAGGCGGTTCCTCTGTTGCCTCCCAGTTTGAATTGCAAATTGGGATTGTCCTCGGGCACTCGCTTCCTCCACAAACCACCAAACCCTCTGCCCTGCCATCACCTCCAGCCAGCGGCTGGGACAAGTTATTCCTGTAATAACTGGTAAAACCTGCCTTGACCACAACGCCTGGGTCTGAGCAGCCCCGGCTCCACAGCCTCTATTCACCACCGGGCTCCTGCCCTGCACTCTGCGCCCGTGGCCAAACCCAAGAACCCACCCAGGGATCTGCTCAGGTGACCAACCAGAACCAGTAGAGCCATAAGGGACGTTAAAGGTTTGGTTGGGTTTGTTTCAGTCAAAATCGGGGTGCCAATACAGCGGGCGGTAACACTAAACAGCATGCAGTTACCAAGTATGTCAGTGGGTTTGCTCTTCTTGAGGCCAGAATATTTCATTTCACGTTGGATGAAACGCTGGCCCCAGGGTTTAGCCCGGCAGGAGCTTTAATGCCTCCCTGAACCCTGCAGAAGGCCAGGCCGGCTGCTGAGGTGTTGAAAACGCGAGCAGGGGATACCTGTGGTGAATCCTGAGGGCTACTCAGGAATGAGCTGCGTGACCAGGGCTTTCCGTGGCAGCAGCCAGAGGGTCGCCCTGCAGAAAGGGCAGTCGCTGCCTCCCTCCTGAAGGTCGAGAACGGCCGCGAGCTTTGCGATATCAATCGCAGCCTTCTCCCGCAAAAGGGAACATCATTACATTCACTGGGGATGCTGGAACCACACGTTTCACCATCAATGGGTGAAGTTCTAGTACTGAATATTTAAAGCAAAAAAAATAATACAGTATTACCTTGTTCCATTGCGTGTCCCATCAGCACACACAGTTACTCCTGGACAACTCAATTTTATGTGATTTTAAATACAACAGAACCTTTGTGCAGTGTTCTTTTATAATAAAGGCAAAATAAACTCCAGCTCCTGTTTTATGTGCCAGCTGAGATTCTTTGCAGTAATTCCTTCCACATCTGCTGTGCAGCTTTCAGCTTCATAAAGGCAGTATCTCCCAATTCCCTTTCATTGAAGCATCCCTGTGCCGTCTTTTATAGACGTGTTGGTACATTTTTACACCAAGGCATTAATTACACCTTGGAATGGTACACTAAGGCCAAGAAAATAAATACACGTGGTTATGAGGCATCTAATACTGAAAATCCTGAACAACCTGGCCAAAAATTCCTCCCCACGCATTAACGTGCCAATGTAAGTACACCTGAAATGGTCACAGAAGTTGTAAAAATACGATTAAGAGAGGAAAAGAGGGGAAAAAAGCAAACAGTAAAACTAAACACAGGCACCCCCAGACTCTAAGCTCGGGCGAGGGACAGAAACCTTGCTGCCTAGACTGTGACAGTAAAACTGCTGTTAAGACCCAAGCTGGGGAAGGGGCTGGTGTGGGAAGAGCTGCATAAGCCATTTGGTCCAAAACATTAATTTCTGGCATTTCTGGAGACCGGTGTCTCCCCCTGGTTGTGAGTTTGTGAGTCATGGCTGTGCCCTAAGCGCCGCTGGCTTCCAGCCAGAGTCCACCCATGGCAGCAGTGGAGGGGACAGAGCAGGGGATGGACCATCCCAAATCGGGCTAATCCTCTCTGTCTGCAGAGTCGCGCCTGGTCCTGACACCCCCGCAGAGCGCTGCTCCCTTGATGTCTGCTGTCACTGCACACCCAGAGCTCCTGTCCCCTCCAGGGGACATGCATCAGAGACCCTCCTTTCCACATCCCACAGACGACAGCCCAAAGTACGACCGAGGCAGACAGTGGCCGCTGCTCTTCACAGCTAGCGGTACATGGTATCACCTACTTAGAAATCAGGGGGCCTAAAAACATCAGTAACCTCAGGAGAACCGGGCTGTCACTTCAAAGAGCGCACTGTAATCTTTTGTGCTGCTCCCTACAAGCTCCAAATGCACCAAGAGCCTTTCAGTGGGAGAAATGAGAAGACAATAAAGCTTTTCCATTAGTTGCCTCCCTGGAACATATTTGTAAACATGAGTGAGGAAATCTGTCTTATGAAAATTGATCAGTAAAGACCACAAATAAATGTCTAAGCCTCCAATGAAAGGAGGCAAAAGGCAAACTGGGAAAACATGCCACAAAATATCTGTGGGCACCACAAAATATCTGTGGGCACCACAAAACCAGGAAAGACCAAAGTCCTTGAGAAAATTTTAAAGAGCTGAATCAACCTGGTAAGTACATTCCCCGGAGGAAAGCAGGGGATGGATTTGTTCAGGCAGCCCCTGACATCTCGAGAGCTCCAGGGCAAGGCGAAGCTGCACCCCTTACCTCAACCCCCAGGCTGCAATGAAGGCATACTGCAGAAATTAACACCTGCTTTCTATTGTCTTCCATGCCAGTGCTGGGGCACGGGCTGCACTCCGGAGCCAGCACACACGGCCCAGGCTGTTCTTACAGACTCTGCTCCTGCTCTGCCCCAGACCCCTGCCCAGTCCCACAGACGGGCTCCTGGGGACAGCCCTGCCTCACTGACAGTCCTTGCCAGTGGGAACAAAGATTTCCCCACGCTTTTCCTGTCCCCCTCCAGGTGCATGTGAGACACCAGAGGCTGCTCACTAAAGCAACATGATTTACGGTAGGCATTGACATTAAAATGTACGAGTTCTGCTGATGCGGGAAATGGGGTTAATCTATACATTTTATAGCTTGTGTAGGTTAAAAAATATATATGTATTCACGCCTTCCTTTCTTCCCTGAACACACAACACAGCCACACTGTGCCAACAGCATCATAAATTCAATTTCCACCCTTTCTTACAGCTGAAGAGCAGAGACACCGCGGGGCCCGCACAGCTACGGGGCTCAGGCAAAGAGCAGAGCAGTGCGAGCAACCAGGGCAGGGCTGGGGGCAGAAAAGGCCACCCCCTTGCTACTCCTAGTCTTCCCACTGGGGAGTTCAGCTTGTGGCATTTCTTTACCCATCTCTGTGTTTAATAAGGAAGATGGTGTTTTGCCATACGGGGAGAGTAAAGAAGGTCGGGTCTGTGCTCTCCGGGCAGGCCCCGCCGGTTAGCGCGCAGGCCGGCACGGGGCCTTAGGCGGGGGACGGGGGGGCTGACGTTTAACGAGGCCGCTGGACACACGTCTGTCACAAGGCACGGGGTGGCAGGAACTATTTCCCATGAAGTGACAAACCGACCTAGTCAGGATCACTTTCCAAAAGCTCACAACTTCTCCCTTCGCCTCCTGAGCAAAGCTCGGTAGCGACCCAACAGGTTTTAATGGTGGTATAAAGGGGTATTTGTTTGTAGAAATAAATCCTGAATGGGAAAGCAGAAAGTAAACATTAATATCCGATTCACAGTGCACTTTACATGAAATGAAATGGATTTGCTGCTGCATAGCCTTTCCAAGCGATAGTAGAAAGATTTTTCTCTGCTTCAACATTGCTTGGCTTCCCCAAAACTGCCCAGTGCTTCCCATTAAAGAGAACACCCCCTCCCAGTGGCAGTAACACCAGCAAAAACCCCTCCAGCCAACCTGCTGATGGAAAATGCATTGTTGGGTGTTTTTTCTCACCCACTATAGCAGCTGAATGTCTCACCCGTTCCCAGCTCTGGCATGATGTGTCTGTGTTTGAAAGCCTGAGGAGGCTCTTCCAGTGCCCCCAGTCCCTCCATGCCCTCTTCCCTCCCTGGCTACAGTGACCAGAACAGCACCGTCACTGGGAAGCCCTGGCACTGGGAGTACTGGGAATACAGCAGGGCTCTGGGGAAGAGGCGCTGGAGGATCTCCAGGCGCCCCCTGCCCCGGCACCCACACCAAGGACCCGGCTCAAGGACCATGCAGGGGTCTCACCACAGCCCCAACATAAAAACCAGAATGGAATGGAAAATACTACTGTAAATCCCCTGGTCAAGCAAGATAAAAACAGGGGGCAGGAGTTACAACGAGCTGATCTGCTGCTCGGGCAGCACACGCACTCTATTTCTGTGCAAAATTAGAACTATCAGCCAAAATCCATCCTGACTCATCACAAATTACCCCAAAGAATTTAATAGCAAGAACGTGCTCCTCATCTTTTGGCTGCTTTGTTGTTTTAAGGAACGCTTAGGCCATACGAGGGTATCGCATCCAGCAACATCACCGACACGTCTGATTTTTTGCCACCATGCCCTTGCCATTCACAGACGCTGCAAGGGGGCTCAGGCCAGCTCCCCCCCAGCTCTCCCAGCAGCATTTTGGGGCAGCAGAGCTCCTGAATTCCAGAGATCGCTGCTAGGGTCCCCCTCACCCTCGGGAACACTTTTCTCAGAGTAGGGGATGCAGCTTAAAACATCCAAGAAGAGTTTAAGGCATCATTACTGCTGAGCAGCAGCCCGTACAGCCGCTTAACTGCTCCAATAGCATCGGGAATCCTGGGCAGAGTGGGGCGTTTACATCGTCCCCATCGCACTGGAGTGAAGCTTCTACAGCCTACAACTGTGGATCTAGGCTTTTAACGGAGTCGTTTAATCTTACACGCTAAGAAACAGGCAGACAGCCCCATCTACTGACGGAAGGGTCACGGCACAGAGTGAAGAGTAAAGACCTCGATACTGGCTGACCAGAAAACAGTTCTCTCCCTCTTTCCCACAGACCCCGGAATCGCCTTATACCAGCAGGGCAAGAACAGGAATCTCTCATCCCCCTTTGCTCCGTGCGTAAGCTCAGCTCACAAAGTAGTTCATCATCTTCTCCAGAATTTACTGCAACCTGAGAGGACAAGGCAGGAACTTCACGCAGAGGTGGCAGAACTCCAGTTCCACACCCAACTGCAGGTCAGTGAGCCCCAGAGCTAAGGGAGGGACCCGCTCCCCCGTGTCCCACACCTCCCGCGCTCGGGGCCCTAACCAGGCGTTAGCCCCGCGGTTCTCCCCATGCACTGGGCAACTGCAGTCAAAGTTGGAATCTTGAATCCTTTCAAATCCTTTGATTCCTTCCCCCCCCCTTTTTTTTTGGTGGTTAGACATAATTCAAGAATTTTGTTTCAAGAGCCTTAGTATTTAATGACACATCTCTGTGCGCTGTGTCACTGGTTTAATGCTGTCTGTGCAAACAGCTCTTTTCCCCCTTCCCTTAAAGCTTAAACTTCTATCTTATACATCTACAGGTGTTCCATAGATCCTACAGATCCACCAAGAGAAAGCTGCACAGTTTCTCCACATTCCTTCATCATTACCCTTCCCCTGCCCATGCCTGGCACTGCAAGCTCCCTCACAGGCTCTTTGCTTTGCCTTCTCTTTACAGCCCGAAAACAGGTGGTGCCAGGACATCCCACAATGAGTTCATTTTTGAGCCCATAAGGTGAGGAAGAGGGTAACTAAAAAAACCAAAACACCACAATCTTTGTGTAGTATTTAGACATGGTGGTGGTTTTGCAAATGAGGTAATTTTTCTTCTGCTTTTTCCTTTTTGGTGAAAAGTTGATTCCATGACTGAAATACGAGATAAAGGGCAGCACCAGGATGAATTAGAGGATCCCCTTGTGATAGGGGGGCAAGAACTGAAATCACAACCTACAGAAATAAAACAAAAACCCAAACAAAACTCCACAAACCCAGACCGCCACGCGGACACTGTGGAATTTAACCGCACTGACCTGTCAGCACCACTGTCCCCTGCCACAGAGCTGCTGTCTGGAAGCTGCTGGAGATTCTTTCCAGTTCTAGGCTCGTCACAAGGCATGAGGAGCAACACAGCACACCAACAGAGGCAGAGTTCAAAGTGTCTGTTCAGATTTAAGAGGCACTGTCGGATAAACAGTTTGTTCATAAAGCTTTTACAATCACCACATTCAAACACATCCTGCTAATCAATGCAAAACCAGAGATCCGTTCTTCAGGTTCTTTTTATTAGCAATGATGAATATAAATCTCTTAAGAAAATATTCTTAACATTTCAAAATATAAGAATCATCTATAAAAATATACTACTACATAACAAAGCCAGCAACTTCTACAAAACATAGAATTCAACATATATTTAACAATGTACAGGACATAGTAAAAGTCTTTTCATTAATGCTGAGGGTATCTTTACCCCCTTTTTGTCAAACAGTAACTCACAGCACACAGGAACTGACTCCTCCTGACAGACAGAAGGGTTATCTCCACAGAGGTCTATGGATGTTCCACCCCAAGTTCCCTGTGTCCACAAGAACATAAAGCCACAACTTTTCTTTGGATGGATGGATGGGCCGTTATCACCACAGGAACAGCGCGACCCAAGGCGGGGACACAGACCCTGCTCTGCCACCCCTGAGGGGCTGGTGTCACCCTGGTTACCATGGGCAGAGACATGGAAAACAGGCGACTCCTGCTCTACTACTGCTGTCAGGGAGCAAACCACTGCTACTGGGCTGCCTCGCCAGAAAGAAGCTTTCTCCCAACAGACAGCCCTCTAACAAAAGCTCAAGGAAGAGAAAATACTGCAGGGAGGAAGTGTTTCTGCTAAATGATGCTCAAGGGCGGTATTACCCATCTCAGCATTTACAGGAGAAGCCATCTGAGGACAGGTTTTGGCACTGGGAAAGAGTCCAGTTTCAGGTTTCAGAAGAAAAATGACATGTTGAACTCAGTTTCACTCAGTTATGCCAGGGTTAGCTCATACCGGGCGTTAGACAAATGCAGGAAGTTCATTCTAATGATGTGGACTGCCCTTGTCTACACAAGAGCTTGTCAAATTCTGAGCGTAGATGCATTTAGGAAGTCGTTAGAGCACGCTTTAACAACCAACTAAACCCAAAAGGAATGGGCGGTTGCACAGTGACAGTAGGTAGCTTTGTCAGCCCTGGGCTTTGGAGAGGAGCTGGGTACAAAAGGCTTTTGGCACTGAAGTCCCGCTGAAGACCACGGATAGTGCAGTTTGCATAGTAAACACCAGAAACACACCTGTGGAGCCTCAGCAACGAGGTCTTTCTGCCCTGCGTTGATGTTAAAAACAACCAACAACTGACTGTCACTCCTCTTCAGGACCCACTGAAATCAGTACATTGTATTTGTACGTTGAAATTCAAGAGAAATTTGACTTCATAGCACAGCAACCACAATGTGACAATATCCCATCAAGAGAAATTTGACTTCATAGCACAGCAACCACAACGTGACAATATCCCATCGGATACAGAGAGAGGGATTCCTATCATCGAACTTAAAAGTACTGCAAGGACAACAGGACACTACAGGTGATGAACATCAATCATATATTGCTGACTCAAAACCAACATTTGACCCTGAGAAATTCGCTGTATAAAACTTGAAAAGCTAAAAAAGTAAAAAAGATTCTGAAAGTAAAATTCTATCCAAGGACAAAAGAGAAGGAAAAAAAAAAAAAGGAAAACTAGGAATCTGGAAGAATGAAGGCTCAGCCAGTTTAATTTCAGATTGTCAAACTGCTAAACTCTGGAAGATTAAAAAAAATAAAATTTTGAGCATTTGAACAGGAATGGTAAAAAAAGTTTTGGTTTTTAAAAAATGCAATGTTTTACAGTATCCATACTTTTGTATCATTTCATTCTCAAGGCTTCCAACTCAAATGTTGAGTTTAAAACTACATTTGAGAGGAAGAAAAAAAATTTAGGGGGTTAAAAAAAACTTAAAGCTTGAATATCTTCTACTCCCCAATTCATCTAGAAAAGCAATTTATAGAGGCTGGCTTGTCATGCCTCTAGAGAAGCCCTAGTCAAGTCCTCTACTCTCACACCAGTTAAAGGATTCTCTAAAAGATGGATCAAAATCAAAACAACGTTCTCCTACATAGGATCTTGTTTAGATTATTACTTTAACAGCTTAAATATTTTGAAAGGTTTAGGAACAGCAAGAGGAAGCAAGGAGATGGAGCAGTAAGGAAACCCTATTGCTTTGGACAAGGAAAGAAAACAATCATCTGTGGGTTTTGGCTCCGCAGATTTCTGCAAGAACTTGAGAGGAAAATTACCAATCGCTGGAGTATCAGGGTGTCGATTTCCAGTCAGCCTATTTTCTACACTTAGTTATGTGTTACAGACAAACAAAAAAAAAAGTCCTCTCCTCAGTAGCCTGTTCTTCTCTGCTCAGTGTCAACAAGATTGGTTGAAATCATATGACCTAAAGATTTTCCAGTGGAAGCTTCCTCATAGTTTTTACTCTGTACCAACAAAGCAGCATTCACACGTTATCATTTCAACTGCCATCTAATTTTTCCCCCTTCCTAATGTTTTCATGCTGTCATCAGGTGCAGGCTGCTCTGGTTTTGCCCTCTCCAGCCCCTCACCAGGAAGGCAGCAGCGGAAGGAGCCCCAGGTCCAGCTCACCACGGAACCGCAGGAGCCACAGGAGGCAGCAGGACCAGCCGACAGCCCCAGTTTGCATCAATCCAAACTGCTCTGAACCACACCCCAGAGCGTCAACTCAAACACAGGCATATTAAACATGAAGTGAAGCAGTAAAAAATGCAGTCTATTTTCTCTCCCACCCCTGAAAGCTGTTGCTCGATGGCAGAACAGCGGAACAAACAATTCCAGTTCATAATTTTGAGTACTAAGCAAAACAGGCACTAAACTGGGATTCCATTATTCTATCAGGCTCTAAGGACGTGTGAAAAGAGTTTCACACTCACTACTCCTGACCTTGCCAGCAGTTGCTGAACTCCAGCCTTGAGGAGCAGCAGAGAAGGGACAGGAGCAGCTCCTGCTTGGAGCTCTCACCCCAGGGAACCGGCTCGTGAACACGTGGATGGATGGTTTAGGGACAGGAGTCTGCATGGAGATGGCTCCTCACACCCAGGGCCACCCCAACGTACAATACCCACCACAGTCCTGCAGGACTCACCTCCCTAGACCTGCCAGGGCTCACTGGTGGGAGAAAAGATGTGTGACAAAACATCCATTCGCCAACATAAGAAAAATCACCTCTACTGATTTTGGAATAAAAAAGCCTCCACCTATCAAGCCTGCAGAAAACAGCACTCAGAAAAACACTGGAGTAAATAGCTGAGAACTGCCTTTGGACCAAATAAAGATTCAAATTAACATTTTTTCTTTGATCACTACCAAGACAAGACTCAGAAACACGTGAGACACCCCTTGGGAAAATCCCCCTCCCTGACACTAAACATATATTCCTCCTCAAATATAAAGGGCAGTAGGATCAGCAGCACAAGCCTTTTCTTCTTAATGTTTGGTATTATCAACACCTGCACCTGCTGTGAAACTGCTACTACTCCGCGCCCTGGGAAATCCTTAGGAAACAGGCAAAGGCTTTGTTGTAAATCCTCCAAACTTCATGATGGCCAAGACAATTTACACTCAGTCTCATAAAGACCTTTTGCACATAGGAATCTAAACAAGACTCATAAGCAGCATTTAAAATAACCTATATTAAATACCTAAAAAATATTATCTTTTGCATAGAAAAGTGCAGCTACAGCATAACGTTCCACACCACGAGAAATGGCTAATTTACCAGTGGTAGGAACTGCTGTCTCTCGTCACCGAGACTGCAGCAACCAAAGACACATTTATTGGGACAATCACATCAAGAAAAAGGGATTAGGATGTTTCATCATGTCTGTAAAGCAAGTGCAAACATTTAGAATTCCTCTTAAAAGAAAGCAAAGCTGATATATAATTTTCACAAGTTAATTTTCTCTTGATATTACTTGGAAAGATGAAATAGCCTTTGCTCTTTTAGAATCCAAATTAAAAGTAATTCTCCATTTGGCATCTGTTTTGTGCACACACACACACAAAAAGAAAAAAATGAGAAAGCTCATATGTTTGCAAGCTTATTCTGTTCTGTAAAAGCTGGATATTGACAGGATTATAACCATTCCCTCCTAACTTGTGTACTGCCATCACTCCGGTCATCAAGCACAGAACAGCATTAAATAAGCCTGGGAGACTGATTTCCACTGCTCAGAAGAACAGAGAAAGGGTCTGAAAGAATCAGTAATTTTAGGAAAACAAAAGCTGAAAACTGTTGCCCACTTTTGACAGAAAGCAAGCAACCTTTAAATATCTTTCTAACTCCATGCCTAAATATGAGAGAAAAACCTCAAATACTAAAACATTTTGTTTTTCAAAAAAAAAAAATCAACTTATTTTATTGGATACAACTTAGTACTACAATTTGGTAAATATTTAAAATAAATATAAATAAATATTGTATATATCTCTCAAGATTGCTGGTTCCTGTAATGAGTTAGTGTCTGCAGTGTTAGATTTCACTTTGCTTAGCTTTTTTCAAGCTTTGCTGCCACTTGCGAATGGCGGTTCCAGAACTACTGGCCACTACACAAAGGGCACCACCCACAGTCCACCAAGTCGGGAGGTGATTGAGGAAAAGAATTTGTAAAATAAAAGCAAAGACCACATCCATTGTTTTCATTATGGCTACTGGTCCAGCCTTCTCTATTTGCAGTGCTTTGGTGAGAAATATCTGACCTCCTAACCCCAACAAGCCTATCAGTATTAGGAAAACCCTGTCTCTACCACAATATGGCAAGCGCCATTCGTTCATAACAAACAGTGCTATAACACACCCCATTAAACCGATGACTGCGTAGTACCAAATTGACAAGAAGTAATGCACAGACTTTCCCACCTTCCTTAGAATAACAATAGTGGAAGCTGTAGATACTGTGCTTGTAATTGCTGCTATGGTTCCTTTCAGGTGATCGGTGTAACTTCCTTCGATGCCCGTGACGTGGGACCCAAAGAGAAAGGGTGGCCTGGCAATGAGAACCACTCCAGTGAGTGCGAAGAGGGTGAACAGGAGATCCCAGAGGCTGTACTTCTCCTTGAGAAAGATCCATGCCAGCAAGGAGGTGAAAACAGGGCTGCTAAAAGTTATAACAGTGGCATCGGCCAGGGGCATGACTTGGAAAGCGTAGTAGAGCAGAATCATTGCGCTAGAGCC
This sequence comes from Jacana jacana, assembly GCA_013400555.1. NCBI lineage: Eukaryota > Metazoa > Chordata > Aves > Charadriiformes > Jacanidae > Jacana > Jacana jacana. The sequence continues at coordinate 438,095 of VZTM01010324.1, read as the reverse complement.
AAGGAATCCTCGGAAGAAAAGAAAAACTCTTTTACCTTTTGGTCCCAAAAACCCTGTTCTGAAAAACAGAAACGTCACATTAATGTCACTGGCCTGCTTATTCCCTGACCAATATCACACCACATTTACCTGCACACACCTTTCTAGATCAGGGACTTATCTCAAATGTCAAATGACATTTTAACTGATCAAAGACCAATTTATCCCTATCCCCAACCACATTCAGAGTCCAGAACCCATTCTAGCTATTAATATCTTGCTTGCAAATTACCCAAAAGGATCTACAAATTACTCTTTTTAATTTTTATTATTATTATTAAGAACACCACTTTCTACATGATCAAGACACTTGATACAATCCCTGTAGAAATCTCTGAAATTCAGGGAGTCAAAATTTTCAAGTTTTCTGAGTTATATTAAAAAACTATCAAGTAATCCAAAACGATGCAGTTATGCCACTGAAATCTGCATTAAAATAATACTGCAACTTGATTTAAGTGAGCAGTATTTCCAGATGTATCTGTGAGCTATCTGTAAGATGTAAAAGCTTTAAACATTTGCTACACTTACTTGTAGTATATTAAACCAGGAAGAACAAACGCCATTTGGAAAACACATCGAAATGCGCTCACTTCTACCGAATGCACATCTTCTATTTTTTTAAGAAACAGAGAGGCCACTGAGAAAAGGAAGGCAGACAGTACAGTATAAAACAGGCCAAGTCCTGGACACGCAGCTTTCTTCTTTGTTCCTGCAACAGACAAACTCCAGTTAATCACCATCTATTAGATTGCTCAGGCCAGGTGGCTCCACGGCCCACAGCTGCTGCTGAGGCAGAGGACACAGGGGCGGCAGCAGAAATTAACACAAATACCACCTGTATTTACCAGATCTATCTTGAAAACACCTTCCACCGGCCACCACAACCCTCCTTTCCCTCCTCCCCTCCCTCCCACCCTTTAAAATAGCGGAGAAGAGATTAGCACTTTGGATACAAACCCATTCCTCCACTTCTCCTAGTTCCACAGGAGTTACTAGGCTATTCATCAGGGCATCCCACTCCTTTGGGCGAGTCACTACACAGATTCCAAAACACTCAAACTTATCCCCTGGGAATCAGCTGATTAAGTAAATTAATTAAGGTTCCCAAGCAACTGTTTAATCTCCTTTCTTACAAACACACACAGGTAAAAATTACACCCAGAATGTCACTGTCACTTGTGTTATAGCTCATGTTTATTTTGCAGCTAATTCACCTTAAGTTTGGCCTAGACCTATAGAAGTTCATTTTACATAACATTTTTGTCTTCCAGTAAGAATCCAAATATCTCCTTCAAATAAACGTTTTAAGCAGAAGAAATTTAAGTGACTAATTTAAAAACATCGTAGGCCTACCTAAAGTACTGGTATCACAGTTCCAGACCTCAGTTTACACTTATTTATCAGACATTCTGTTCCTGAAAGCAGTTTCCCAAGTCTAACAGTTTATATTCAAGCTTCCCCATTGCCTCAGGCTCTCATCAACAACATACTTGTCTTCATTCTAATCATCTTCTCCACCTTCAATTTAAAAAAAAAAAAGGCAGAGGGTGAAGTGCTGGTGACCTCACCTCCACAACCCAGCCTTTTTCTGTACTTGCTTTGTTGCACAAGAGGAACACTTCCCACTGTGCCCAGAGGTGAACACCATGAAAACAACCTGTGAAAAACAGGCTGGGATGCTTCTTCACTATCTTTTTGTGTGTCTGCAAGAAGCCATTGGGAGTTACCTTTTCTCCTCCCGCACTGTCTGAAGATAAGAAAGCTGTGTCCCCAAGGCAGCATTTGATAAGAGGGCGCCTCATCTCACATTGCTGGGCCCTGAGTCTTAGGGATCCTCTAAAACACACTGAGCAGGGCACTGCTGCCAGCTGCTTGGCACCTAAACCCGGCTTTGAGGGGGGTGTTTCGGGTGTGTGCTTTCGTTGTTGGGCTGGGTTTTTTTTAAAACAAAACCAGCCCACACACCATTTTGAGTCTCCTGGAGATGAGCATTCAAGGCCAAGAAACTGTATCATAGAATCATAGGATTGTCTAGTCTGGAAGGGACGTTAAAGATCATCTAGTCCAACCATCATCCTACCCCAGAGCTGAGACCTTGGGCTGACAGAGTGTCCACCCTTGGCTCTGGGGACCAGGATTCACAACTGTCCCCACAAGGGCTGTTTCTGAAGGAACCTGGCCCCACCACCACAGAAAACAAACAGCCCTTTCCACTAGAAATATTTCCATTCAGCAACAGCCACTTACATAAAAGCGACTATGAAAACTACAAGCAGCCAACACTGGACCAAGACATCTACCGACTATGAAACAGAGTGGATTTTAAAAACCTTCGTGAATTTCATAACGTCCTAATCCACACAGTCACGCCACAGAGCTACAAGATCAACACTGACTCTAACATTTAAGCAAGAGGCATCGGCCTGGCCTATAGCTGAAATGGGAAATCCAAACCCAGGCAGGCTCATGGGTGAGCAGAGCACAAACACAACTATTCACTTTTATTTCAGGCATGATAGCTCCTCTGATTGCTACTGCACAAAGCCAAGCTAAATAATGGAAGTGCTGAAATGGAAAACCAATCCAAGCAAAGTAAGCTGAAGGGACCTTACACCCAGAACTAAGCTGTGGATTTGAAGGAGTAAAGGCAAACCAGGAGGAACTTGGGTTTGTGAGCTCACCACTATACCCAGCCTAGCAGAAACAGGGGCTTGAAATACTAGAGTTTAAACCACCATCTCATATTGCCAAGGCGTGTACTCACTGCAATGAGATAGTGGTTTATTTCCTTTTAAAAACAAAACGGTACAAGTTCTTCCACCAAAAACAAGAATCGCACTTCTGAAGAACACTTATTTCAAAATAAGACTGAAGGCGGAGTTAGGTTAAGATAACATTCCCACCTCACTAAATATTAAGCCTCCAAACACTAGTCCAATGCCATCAAAATCCTCCAGCACTCTTGCTTTTTAAAAAAAGTGTAGCTGTCCGAAAATAAAAGTTTCAGGTAGCACCCAAGTCCCCTCTTCTGAGCACCTACAGATCTGGGATTGGGTTTATTTGTTATTTCCTGGCCATCTCCCCAGGTAAAGCTTTGAAACAGACTTCCACTCCAGTTTCAAGTCCTGGTCAAAGGCTTCCCATTGCACACCATTTTCTCTCTAAATTCTGTTTGCATTTTAACTCTTGTGCTTTCTTGCAAACAGTTTTTATACTTGCAAAATGCATACAGTGCAGAAAACGGCACAGGAGAGTGCTGGATACGGGGTAGATGGCCACCAAGCCGATTCCCCCAGGCCTTCAGGGAAGCAAGAAGCGGGGGAGACATTCTCCAGGCCACAAGCAGCAGAAACACCTCTCCCACAGGCTACAGGGCCCTGCCAGGAGCAGCCCAGCCTGCACAGGAACTACTCGTGGTCATGCAGGCAAGATCTAGGCATGATTCATAAAGTTCTGCCACCGACTCAACATTTGGCTGGACAGACTAACAAAAGTATTTTTTTAATGAATAAATGCAAGTTTCTCAGGATATCAAATATTAGGGGCTTTCCCAAGCTTTGCCTCAGAAGCGGTATTAATGTGAATTTTGCTGATGAAATATGCTCTTTTGCCCTCTTCACAGCTAACAAAGCCTGCAATTTTATCTATTTTCTGCTGGATAGTCAATTTTAGTCCACATTTAATGAAAAACACATTTTCAGTGAAGTTGTTTAAAAGTTACTGCTGCAGTAATCCAGGTAAGAACTTAAAAATTCTTTTAAGATAGCATTTATGTTTTGAAAGGGAAGCACACTGAACTTACAAAAGCACATGTATATTTCACAGTAAGTTTCTGGCTTTCACAGCCCAAGATGACAAGAAGCGAAGCACGGGTTAAGATAAAATAGAAGAGCATGCTAACAGTAAAGCAAGTGAAGAATTACCAGGGAAGTCACAACTACAAGTCTGACACTTGTTGAGCAGCTCCCGTGTCTCCTCTCAGCATATCTACAGGGCCAGAAGCTCAGACCGCGGGAAGGCGCCTCGATTTACCCAAACTTGTCAAGTTTTACTTCAAAACTCCGGCAGCAGGAAGCACTGTTTTCCCGAGGGATAACCGCTACCGAAGCTCTGGCAGCTTCGTGTAGACGCGACCGAGCAGCAGCCCGACCTAAGGACGGGAGCGAGGGGCCGGAGCCCAAGGGCCAGCACCACGGCAGGCGGAAAGGAAAGGCGAGGGCGAGGCCGAAGACGGCGGCAGTCGCCCCGGTGTCCCCCCGCCGGGCGGGAGGTGCGAGGNCTCCATGCTGGGTGCCGGGCAGAGGCAAGGCTGCCCTGTACCGGCACCGTCCTCCCGGCTCGGCGGCACCTCCGGCTCCTTCCCGCCCGCTGCCGGAGCGGCGGCGGCCT
>VZTM01010324.1:395143-433565 GCA_013400555.1 Jacana jacana | reverse complement strand
GGGCCAGCAGTAGCCGCGGGCGGGGGGCGGCGCAGGCCGCGGCCGACGTCGGGCGACTTTCTGAGACGAAAAGAAGAGAAAGCTGTGGGAAAGGGTGACGCGAAGTTATTTTAGGGGCGTTGTTGCATTGTGTGAGCGCCTGGAATAAAAGTATATAGCTGGGACGGGTACCTCACGACGCCGGCTCATCAGCCTCCTCGCAGGCGGGATCATCGCCGAGATAATGGAGCTCTTATTACAGCTTCTGTCTAGTCCGTGTGTCACGGCCCGAGATCCCGCCGGTTGGAGTCGCTCGGGTGTCCCTCGGCGGGGCCGCGAGCCGTTAACTGCCCCCTCAGAGCGGTGGCGGCCGCGTCTCTGTGGGGAAGAGCCCGCACCCGCCGCCTCCCTGGGGGTCAGCATGGAGCCGGGCCCCCGCCGGGCGAGTCAGCCCTTCTGGGGGCTGTGAGCGGCTGTGGGGGCTCTCGGAAGGGTCCGGAAACCATTCAACCGCCCTCTCACCCCCTGTTTCCCTTCAAACGACAGGGCCGCCCCTGTCCGCGGGCAGGGGAAGGGACACGGAGCAGCCCCTTTCCCTCACCCACCAAAGGGGACAGACAGAAAGGAACAGAATAATTCTCAGATTCTAAAATAATTCTCTTTTGAGCAAGTTGAGCCGTTATAAATAATTAGGAAGAAATTTCTAATCAAAGAATAAAAATGCTTACACACAACTCTTAGCTGCCTAAGTTAATCAGTGTTTATTCTTAACAAGGGGAAATGCAATCCATAGCTTTAGCACGAGTACTAAATGGTAAATACAAGCTATTTCACCCAAACTGTTTGGAGCTTTCCCTGGAGCTACCTCATCAAGGCTATTTCAAGCTTTCCTTGCCTCTGATTTAGCACACTTTATAGCCCATGCTAACCCACCAGAGGCTGTAAGGATTTCATTGGCTCAGTCAGAGCTAGCTTTTGATTTACGTGACCAGAATTATTTCACAAATCGTTCTTAACTGAAAATTCAAGGTGTTATATCGGTTGTTAAAAAGGAGAAAATACATCAATTAAAAGAGTTTGTGCTGAAACCAGTATTAATTCTTTCTGCAGGCAGCTGATGCAGGAGCTGCCGACGCGTCCTTCAGGGGAGCTGTGGTGAAAGACCGGGCAGGAGGTTCCACCCCTCGCCAGCCGCCCTGGGGGGACACTGCACCCTGGGGAGACCCGGCATGTCCCCTGACCAGCCAGCGTGACACTGGCTTGCAGAAACGCCCTCTTGGCCATCACTCGGTGAGTTACCTCTATAGGAGCAGCTTGAGTCCTCAGTGAAAAAGAAACAGGGCCAAAGCACTCTGGCTGTAGTACCAACACACACCAAAATTTAGTGAGTTCTTATGAGTTCTGGATATTGGTTTATATGCTTTGTTAAAAATCATGGAATCGTAGAATTGCCTAGGTTGGAAGGCATCTTTCAGATCATCTAGTCCAACCATCAACACAACATTGTCAAAAACCACCGCTAAAATATGCAGATTATGTATTTCTGTTATAAAACTGCCACTATGAAACCCAAAGTAAAATTTTTAAGTGCCACAATGCCAAATAGTGTTCTCCAAGGAGTTCCAAAGCGACTCTACAACAACCCCCTTGGTGCCCCCCCATTCCTGGCTTTGAAAGGGAACATCTCAGGGCAGCATTTGGTTTTGGCAAGATACATAAAGCACTGTGTGTGCTCCTGCTGGCGCTGCCAGGAGCCTGTCTCAGCTCCCAGAGAGCTTCCAGGTTCTGCTGGTGAAGCGCAGCCCTCTTTGGGCAAGGAGAGCACGGAGCGACAGAGCAGTCGCAGCTGCCCAGACTCACCAGTCAGGAAATGGGCTTTACAGTCACGCTGCCCTAGATTGGAAAATTAAGTAGCTGCATAGATGTGACAGGTCCATGTTTTATGCAGCCCTTTCAAGTACCGATTTAGCCTTGTCTGTGTAACGCTGTGCTCAGAATTAGCTCTTCCTTTCTCCAGCCCATTGCCAGCTTCCAACCAGCAGTAGAGCAGTAAGGACCTTCTCTATCTCCCCTGAGTGCAAAGTCCATAAGAAAAAGCCTTAGCAAACTTGGACAATTTGACCACTGAATATTAAACTGCAGCACCAGCTAAAATGGCATTTGCCCGGTTTCCGTAGCACCATCAGTGCAGAGCGGGAGCCAGCTTCTGCATGGTCACCACTCTCCACACAGAGGGTTTTCTTGGGTTGCTCTTCTCAAAGGAGGGATGTTCTCATCCAGAAATTGGGAAGGCAGTTTTTGTCATGAATGCAGGAAGAAGCCAGTGCCTCATCATAGGTTGAGATACAGACCTGGCAGGTATGTGGTAAAGTCCTGTAACGAGTCCCAGGTCTGTATGCCCAGTGAGGGACTCTCTGGTGTTCGGTGTCCATTTCCCTGCCCACAGGTGTCATCTCTGGTTCCTCAGAGAGGCTTTTCACAAACTCCAGGCACAAATGACAAAGCAATTATCTGAGTTTTGTGGAGAACCGTGGGAGTTTTCTGTGAGATTATGAGTACTTTATCCACTACCACACCGTTTCTTTTATCCACCGCTGTGATATCTTAATAAGCTTTTGAAACGTTGCTGCCTCTTGGAAGCTTTGTGAGAATTAAGAGATATAAAGCCAGGGAGACCTGGAACATAAAGCAGCCCTTCCTCACCTCACCTAAGGGCAGCACTAAGGGCTCTGCAGATGAAAAATATGCAGGGTGGATTCCTGGGCTCCCCACGTGGAACACCTTGGTGACATCTACCCCAGATCGATCCCAGCATAGCTGTGCCAGCACACTGGGGTACTGCCCAAGCTGTAAAAATAGTCAAAGATTTAAATCGAAGCAGCAATCTGTACTGATGGCTTTTATTCTGTAGAAAAGCTAATTCTGTAAAACCGCTTTTAAGATCTTAATTTGGGATTTGCCTAACAATAAATTCATTAAAAATAATACAAGCTGGTACAAAGGAAGTAACACAATAAATAATCATGCATTTGTTCATTTCCTTCTGAAAAGGTTTAAGAAAATAATAGATAAGAATTACTTTGTCAGCTTCTGAAATGGATCCAACTCTTAAGAGCGTTGCAATAACCATTTACCTCTGCACCTGAATACCCATAAACCAGATGATTATTGCTGCACCACGGAGTTTCATTGTCCTGGTCATTCACTCAAACCCAGGGTTGTTTGGGGGCCACAGAACAACCGAGGCTGGTGGGCATGTCTGGAGCCTTGGAAGGTTGTCTGGTCCAACCTCCCCTGCTCGAAGCAGGGGCAGCCAGAGTTCAGTCTGTGTCCCCTGAGATAGGGAACATCCTCATGGATGGAGACTGCACCACCTCCCTGGGCAACGGGCTCCAGTGTCCAGTCACCCTCACAGCAAAAGTAATAAATAAAGAAATAAATATTATGTGTTTAAAATGAATAAACCGCAGTCTCTCAGCCCAGTGAAGATGTGGTCCACACGAGCTGCTGCCTCCCCATCAAAATTCCAGGGCATGTCTCCGTGGTTTTTATGTCCATCTTCCATACTAGGAGAGCTGCCCTGGCAGGGTGGACAGTGAGCAATGCTGGGTTTGCCATCACCGCAAACTGCTTCCACGTGTACATACACGACTTGTACAAATGTTTAATCTTGTGTCAGGGTGCTCAGAGAATCCCAGCCCTCCCTCCAGAGCTGCAGTTGTACTGACAACAGGAGGTGGGCTGGGAGGTTGGAAGAACCGGGAATCCTGTAGGTAACGCACAGAGCCCGGGGCTCCTCTCAACCACGTTTTCCTCATTGCACTATCGGTAGTTGCTATTCAGGAAGCTGAAGGTAGCGAGACAGATATGTTCAGGGAGAAGCAAGGAGTATCTGTAACAAAGAACTTCCATGGTTTGCAGAATTCTATTTTTTTTTTAATTCTGCAGAATTGAAAAATAATGGGTAAGCAAGGACAGCAGTCAGCTTTGCTTCTGTACTTGTTCCCGTGGTTTCAATCTGGTATTAAAAGGAGCTTTGGACAGCACTGCGTCTGTCCTCAGGTGGTGCAACTGGCCTGCTTGCCCAGTCTCAAGATAAGGAACAGAATTCCGACATGTTTCAAACTAGTGCTTGATAAAACATACATTATTTCTACTATTATTTCTACTTCTTTGGGAGAATCTGTGTTTTGAATATACACTTGGCAAAGCAACCAATGTGAAAGCCTGAATTTGGAAATCTTTCTGGCAAAAGACGTGTGGGTGGTGGTTTATTCGGGCATGTTGTTTCATTTGGTCGCTTGAGGGTATCTGAGTCCTCACTGCCTGTACAAATTTTGCAGGAAAGTGCATATAATTTTTTTTATGTATACCAGAGGAACGTGGGTTCACTGTAACACAGTAACTCTCCTAATTACCTTTTCAGTTCTTTATTGGGGCCACTTAAGCCGTGACGAGCTTGCAGCCTTGGCAAGTACCCTTTCCCTTACTGTACTTTCTGCTCTGATGCATCAGGCTATTGCTAAGAATGCAGAACATTATGAGATTAGCTATAAAACTAGCTAAAGCTCTATTTCCTTTGAACGACTCTTTGCTCATAAAGAGTAAGATCATCCAGTGCCTACAGAAATGCACAGTGAACAATGAGAAAATTAACAAGGAATACAGAAAGCAATATTTAAATTTCCAATTATTTCCCAAATCCATCCCAATTTCTGGATCTTTCCAAAACTCGTTATTTGGATAGCTTTAGTTGGGTTTTTTCCACCTCTTCCTTGGAGGATTGATTGGAAATCACCTCGGAACTTGTCCTGTTATTGCGAGCAGATTGCCACTTACCTATAGCAGAGATTACTGTATAAGCTTGCTCTCTGCAGCTGCCAAAGCCAAAGGTCTTGGAAGAGGGAAGGGCAGATATTCTTTGAACTATAGATAGAGAAAACGGGAGGAGGCAGCAGGTATCAGTTACCCTTCTGCAAAGGAGCTTGGACAGAAATACCGTGCCCAAGGAATAGACGCTCTTTCTCATCTACTCAGTCAGTAGTAGGCAAGGGGCAGTATTTTTCTTCCTCCTTCGTGGCAGTCAGTGCTGCAGAGAGAAAAGTGATAGAGGAATTACATAACGTTAAAGTTGGTGGTGATTTTCCAGAGGTTTCTCTCCTGGCAGGCAGTGCAGAGCACACATCCAAGGGAAGAGGTGCAGCGGGAGTGCCGGGACTGCCAGAGCCCCCGCCGAGAGTGCAGGCAAATGGGGACGGCTCACGCTTGTTCTCTTCTGTTCCCTAATGGCATTAGTGACTGCTAAAAGAAGATAATTCCTTCTATTATATTTTCTCACTGTCATCTTAACTAGGTGGGGGTTTTTTGCAGCAGTAGGAATGAGTGACTCTGTAGTTTATCTCTGTGGAAGGGGAGGGCACTATCTCAATCAGCAGCATTTCTTGGCACTCAGGCAGCACGTTTCCTATTCTGTGAGCTCTCTGCCTGGGGCTGCTCTGCCGGGCAGGACGGGAGCGCTTCCCTCTGCGTGTCTCCTATGAATTATTAAGCATCCATTTATATGCCTTTCTTGAAGGAGATTATCCTTTTTTGGCTTCTACTTTTCCCCAGGACAAAAATTACGTACGATGTCCCTAACCTTGTCACAGGTGATGGATCAGTATTAGCGTATTGGGACTCTACTGTGCCTAGAGATAGATATGTGATATTTATATAAAACATGTTTATGTCCTCTGTTTATATAAACATCTGATATATATAAAGCACTAACATGATTCAGCCTGGGCACCTCCCGTCTTGTTCTGACACGCTGGTGCAGCGTCTGCTCCTCTCAGTCTGCCTCTTGCGGGTATGGTCAGGGGGGAGTGATCTCAAATCCAGCCCCAACGGCTGTTGTCATAGGAGGAAAACCTTAAACATGGCTTTTTAAAATCCTTTCCCTTCGTCAGAGCCACGGGTGGAGGTGGGGTCTTTCTTGTTACCCTTATTTCTGAAGTGCAGTCTGTGCTCTCTCATTACCTGCAGGAGCTGCAATGCAGAACAGTGTTCCTCGTTACGGAACCTCCTGCTGCTGCCAGGCAGGCAGAATGTACTCGTTCTGGGCATTTTGCTGCCCACAGGAGTGCTCCCTTCAGGCAGGAAGCACAGCTCCTTTTCCTGCCTTGCCGGAGGCTGATGGGGTATCCTGGGAAATCATCCTGCTTTATTTCCCATACTCTTTTTTTTTTTCTTTTTTAAATAATAATAAGCATCGCTTCTGGCCAAGCAGGCAGGGCATCGGAGCGCATGAACTGACTGGGAACAGTTATTTTTATGGCCCTGTAACCTCAGCCAGCACCGATCCTGCCCGCAAGAATGGGCTGGCAGAGCTTCTGCCAGCTGTGATGACCCTGCAATCTGTTCCTGGTGCCCCAGCCAGTGGAGCTGGTGTTCGATGGCCCACACGAGCCCAGCACTCTGAAACGCCTCGGGAATGCTCCCACACACCAGAGCTGGCTCCCTGGAGACCCTGCTGAGCTGTCCCAGTCTCCAGGAGGAGTGTGCCACCAGTCTGAGGCTGTGTTCAGGGAAAATGTCCCTCTTGAAGCACATGTGGAGCTTGGTCCCTTCCTCCAGGGGGGCTCCAAGGGAAGCCCGGCTGTGCCATTTCCTGGCCAAAGAGAGTGCGGGCTGTACGCAGCGATACCGCTGGAGCGCAGTTGGTCACAGCTGTCCCAGCTACACTACACTTCATGTCATCAACTTACCTGATTATTTCCCAGTTTTACCTAGCTACTTCTGTGCATACCTGCAGACAGCAGTCACAGCCACCCCGATGGGAGGATTTGCTGGGAAGCCGTTGAAATCAGCTCCTTTTTTTTTCCCTCTTACTCTCAGATCCCTTGATAGTATCACTGCTCTCAAAATAACTTCACAGAAATCCTGAGACGAGTTGTAATCCTGGAACAAACATTGGTTTCCTATTTGGTTCAGGCCAATACACTATGGTTATGATGCTGCTGCTGCAGTGTGATGGACTCCAGAACCCCCAGTGGAAAGGCAGAGCTTCCCCAGCGGCTTTGGTACAAATGCTGGGTATTTTTCTTGGTCTCAGCCTTGAAGTGAGTTTGGTTTGAGGGAGCTACTGTTACCTGAAATAAAGCTAAGAACAAGTTACAGCTGGGACTAATGCCAGTGCTTATGGATTACTTAAAAGCAGTGGATTTGTCCTGGTGTTTGCAGTTTATAATCCACACAGCTAATGCCTTCAGTGTAAACACTAGAAGGATGTTCTCGTTTCAATGATGTTCTATGTATCAGAAAATGTAGATGTTCGCAGGAGCAATTCAACTTTCCAGAACCAACCAGATTTCCTGACCACAAACTGTTGTTTCTGTTCCAGCTTTGTCCTTTTTCTTCCTTTGTTTTGCACTCTGCAGCGGCATGTTCACTGGTGGTTTTCCTGAAGGGGGTGTATCGTTATGTTCTTCCACACACAGGACAAAAGGGAGCGGGAAGGGGTTTTCAAACTGCACAGTTATTCAGAAACTGTGAAATTTGGGGTTGTTTATTTCTTTGTTTGTTTGTTTGTTTTTTTTCCAAATTGGTGATCTGTTCTTGGATTTTAGAAAGCAGTCCCTCTCAGGACAATGCTATTACCTGGTTGCAAATACTATTTCTACAGCTCTAAATGCAGCAATTCATAATAACCTATAAAAAAGCTGAGTTCCCTTCTTCCCAAGGGAGGCTGGGTCTGCCAGGACTTACACAGCTGACACCAGCCAAAGTTGTGCAATTACATCTTCAAGCACTTTGGCAAAGAGTTTGCCAGAATTTTCTAAGCTTTGACATCCTCCAAATATAAGTTGCCGGTATCTTGTGGAGTTTGTCAGTGCTCATGTTCTCAATGTTGCAGACGCTTCTGAACAGCCAATTCCTACGTACATCTTACATATTTTAGTTTGTGACTGTCAGCATCAAAGCTGAGGTAGTTTCTGAGCGATGCCTGATGGAGAACGGGACATGCCACGCGGAGCGGAGGTGTCACCCGCCTCTCTTCTCCCCAGGGGCTGCAGCCTGCCCACAGACGTGCAAACAACCTCCGCTTCCCTCACGATGAAAAACTGTTTTCAGTACTCAAAACACACCAACCAACCACAATTTTACTGTAGTGTGACCGTTTTCCGCAGGCCACGTTCTCGCTCTCAGGAGCTGGCCATTGCAAGGAATGTGGCAGTTGAACGTGGGGCAGTGTTTTGGAGTCTGGTTTTGGAGCTGGCTGCTGCAGTGCTGCCTGCCCTGTCCCAGAGGCAGCAGGAGCACTGATTTCCCGTGCTGTCTAGTGGTGCATTCTCCCCAGATCCTGCACATGCCCGAACCTTACCTGCTTTCTCCTGTTGCTGTATGTTGAGGTTGGAGTCTTGCTGGGTTGTTCACAACAATGTCAAGTGGCTGTTCTTCACTGCTAATTTTAAACCTTGTGAGCATTTATCTCTTATGAATGATATTTTGCATTTCTGGACCCTGAGGTTCACTAAGCAGCCTGTTCCCCTAGTTCAGTTACCTCCTTTCTCCTGAAATTTTACACTTCCATCTTCTGTTATCATTCTAGACATTGGACCAGATACAAATGTGGATCTTACTGGTCTGGAACTCTGCTGATCATCCCCTGAACTTTTTATAAAAACAGACACAATATTTGTTACTTCCAGTTCTTTTGCACATAAATGGTTTTTAATGAAGGACTGTGTATTCTTAGCAGATCAGCCTGTTTATTCTGAAGCTCTTTCAGCATTCTTGGATATTCACCATCTGGGCAGGTTGACAACTCGCTAACATACTGCTGTCGCCATCCAGGCCTTCAAACAGGAAGTGAGAATGGGTCAGAAAGTCCTTTTCAATTGAAGTGATTCAGTAGGAAGCAGAAAGTAAGGCTGAGTTGAAAACAGCTTTTGAGAATTCAGAAACTGATTTGATGAACGGGAGATAGGGAACAGTAACTTAATTATTGCCATCATCCACTTCAGTTTATTTGGAGAATAAACAAACAATTACATGAATGTAAATACGCACATTTGGGGGCAAATTATTCTCTACTGTAACAAATCTGAAGACAGAAGTATTACACTAGCATGACTAATTGGAGAAGTTCAAAGTCTCGAAGCCCAAAGAGCACCCCTCTCCTGCAGAGCACACGGGAGCTGCCGTGCGTGCGGGGAGGGTTCCTGCACGGGAATAGGGTTGGGTTGGCCTCTGGGCACCTTGTTGGAGAGGACTATAAACAGATGTGGCTGTGGCACCAGCTCTTCGAATCCGGAGTCCCCAGTGATGAGGAGAAGCTGCCACTGGCAGTCAGTCCTCTGTGGACCCCGGCTCCATCTCGAGGAATGGGGCACCCCAAGCCCTCAGCAGTCAGGGGGCAGTTCCTGACCACAAAACTGTCGTCAGCCTTCCTGATCAATGGGCATCTACATCCCAGCTTGACTGCCACACTCGGGTTGTAAAGCCTCTTGCCAGATTTTGAGGGGTCCCTGCAGAGGAGGAACACGTTAAGTGTTTCCTGGTAAGGAAACTATTGCCTTGGAAGGGAGGAATCCTGGATCCTAGAGACTTGCTGTGGGTTATGTCCTGTGCCTACGCTGACTCCTCTGCTTTCTCGTGGTGCCGTTACCAGCAGTGTCTGTCAACAGCCCGAGGACTGTTTGTTACTTCTATGCTTTAAATACTCTTTATTTTCTATTGAATGCTAACACAATATATTGTAATGCTCATACACATCGATATACAGCTGGTGGACAATTACCTTCCCACTAGAACACGTTATTAACTGTGCTAATAACCATTTTCCATTCTCAAGTGTACTTTGAATGGCTGTCATCATCCCTGCAAATGAAGTTTTAAAAATAAGAGAATTTAAAGAAGTTACAATGAAAATGCAACTCCAAGCCAATCGTGCAATTTGTCCCAATTTCTGTTTGGTTTTTACCTTACAGAATGAAGTTTTTCCTTACTGAATTTTCTTCTTAGTAGAACGAGTGCATTTTGGAATATTTTTTCAATGGAGAACAAGTAGAAACAAAAACCTGCAAGTCCTTAGGCATCCCAGCAGACAAAGAAACTAAAGCTACACATGGTGTAGTCACAGCTCTTTGGAATGTATTTAATGTATCCCTTCCAGACTAGAGCAGTGTATGTTCTTTTGTACGTGTGCTCCATTAGAAAGATGATGAAGTAGTTGTAGGAATACAATACAATGCCATTAACAGATTTTTCTGGCTCAGACACTACCGTGACTAAGCAGCATCAAGGATCAGCAGGATCCATTAATAGCCTTCAGTATTGTCTTTGCTGATACTTCTAGGACTTTACATATCCTGGCAGTCATAAACAAAGCGACTGGGGAGTTCAGAAACTCCATTACAACCACAGAAGACAACCAGTCAGCCACAAGTAACATAGGTTTTGCTGACACAAACGGATTTTTTAAAACAGCATTGAGAAAAAGTGTCAATGTATATATGATCAAAGGTCCTATTTTGGTTTTTGTCTGGGACTTCCACTGACACCAGATGGGAAACTGAGCAGAGAGCCCGGATGGAACATGGCCTTACACTGTTAAGATGCCCAGTCTCTGAAGTTAGGAAGAAACAGCAAAGAGAGCCACCTAATGAGCCTTTACACTCGTCTACATGAAAGATAATGAGTTTTGTTCTAAAAATGCCCTAATTCCTTATGTGGTGCAAGGAAACGGCATACTTGCAGAGTGATAAACCACCTGTAGTCCCTGTGAAACTCCACCTGACATAAATTGAGTAGAGAAAGGGGTTTTCAGAAGAGAACAGACTCAGATTCAGCATTTCATAACAATCAGTTGACCTTCCAGAAATGACACAGGCATTACAAACCTCCCAAGCCCTCAGTGCTCGGCTCCAGGTGTAATTTCCCAAAGGAACAACCATACTGAGACACGTACTTACCAGGCAGACAAATCCTTCCCGCCCTGCAGTGTCCCGTGGCTGGTGTGACAGGTGTCGGCAATGTCACATTCTGGTGATTCCACCCTTTGCAGGCTTTAAAACTCCTCCTTTAAACCCAGGAGTGGTGGGGAGTTTTCATCAGTTTGTTGTGTCATTCCAGAGTAAATGACCTCAGGAAGAGAGCACTGCTGCAGTGCAGGGCCTGTGGCCGGCTGGCTCTGAAATACAGCTCCATGGAACGTCACCCTCTCGAGGTACAGCCACCAGGCAGTGTGCTGAGGTACAGCGTCTGGGGTTAAATGCTGGTAGTAGATTGGAGAGGGTACCCACCTCCACTTAAACTCAGCCCAGTGTCCATACCGT
Organism: Jacana jacana; assembly: GCA_013400555.1. Classification (NCBI taxonomy): domain Eukaryota; kingdom Metazoa; phylum Chordata; class Aves; order Charadriiformes; family Jacanidae; genus Jacana; species Jacana jacana. Next base: position 422,268 of record VZTM01010324.1, on the reverse strand, counting down.
GTCTGGAGTGAGGACACATGGCCATTAGCACCCAGTCTGCCAGAGGGCAGTGCAATGGGAGACACCTCATGTACACAGTTCAACAGGACCCAAGGGAGAAGAGCCAAAGGGAAGACAAAGCGGAGCAGAAACCCCTTCCCGATTTGCTGGTAGATTGGAGATGGGTTTGTGACTCTCCAGGTGACTCCTCTGCCGTGCAGGGTGGATCAGGGAGATGGACAAACCACACTGGCAATCACAGTCCTCAGCCAACGGTGAAGAATAGTGGGAGAGGTGATTTGGGTTCATTTGGGGTTTGAGGGCACGTGCTGATGCACCAGCTAAGGGGTTATAAGGAAACTTGTCAAGGGAGTGATGACTTGCCGAGATGATTTTTGTAAAGAAAATGTTGAAGGTTTCAGCTGTGAAACATAGTTTAAAATCTTTCTGATCACACTGTGAGCATTTATAGACCGGGTAATTGTTAAGGCAAATCCTGACCGGAGCTTAGGCAGCTGCGGATAACAAGGCATCAGAAACATTAACTTCTTAGAGTAGCACTGTTTGGGGGGGATTTTTGTTTCTTTTCACATAAGATGTAATATAAAAACTTATTTATTGCAGAAGCATGCTGTTTAGAAGTGGCTTCTTAAATACCCACTAGATGGCTTTTTCCCTTAATGGTTACTTTTCTGCTGTACCACCGTAAGCCAAGGAGCAGTGACCGAGGCTGCAGTGCTCTGCCTTTTTGGGGTCTGTGGGAGCCTGGGGAGCAGCCAGGCTGAGCAGCAGCCCGTGTGGTGAGCCGGCAGGCACCCTGTTGTACGTCTGATCTGCCAACCAGCGCCTGAGCACCTGAGAACTGTTAGCAACCTGTGTCAATACAGACAGTATTCCTGTGTGTATTTGGAAGATGGCGCTGAAGCAGGAGGTTTGGTACCGTCAAGTGCAAATGATCTTCAGCAGCAGCGTTGGCTCCTCACAAGGGATGCACTAGTTGTATGTAAACAAAAGACTATTAACTTTGAGTTTGTAGTAGATTTCCATGCCAGACTCAGACTTGGCATAATTTCTCAGATCTAGGCAGCTTCCCTGCAGTTTTATACGCCACGCCAACTGAATCCGCCCTGCTGCATCCAACCTTCCCTCCGTTTCAGAGGTGTCTCTCACTGAACTTCATTGTGGCATAGAAGAATAGAATGACTTCACATTCACTACCCTCGCTCAAATAATGAATACATTAATTGCCAATTAAATACCTGCAGTTGCAGTGGAAAGACTCAGGGACACGCAGCGTTCGTGCAAGTGATGCGTGAGAGCTGAGACACAGAAGCGGTGCCAGCTGAGAAGCCTTCAGCACAGTGACAGCCCCACTGCCACTCGGATCTGGTTTGTGCTGCTTCAGCAGGAGGGGAGAAGGACAGACCTTTACAGCAGCTTTGACTCTGATGATTCCTTTCTAGCTTTTTAAAAAGTGAGGAACTTCCAGCTCTACGCAGTACAAAGCCCCATCCTACAATGGATCTGTGTAACAGAACCCTCCAGCCTACAACCTGATCTGTGTCACTGAACCCTTTTTTTTCTGGGTGCAGTCCTGCTGAAATCGGCAAATCTTCACATCAATGCAAGGATTGACTCTAGGAGGACTGGTTCAGTGCTGTATTTTTATCACAAACCTGTGGTTGTACGTAAAACCCACCTGCACTTCAGTGTTGGGCATCTTCTGTGCAGTAGGACGCTGCAGCGGGCAGTGTGCCGTCTGCCTTTGTTTGAGGTGTGCAAGATAGAGCCACAAATAAATATCACCTGCAAGTAATATTTGGAATGTTAAAGACACAAAATGTAAACATTTTATTTGGCAGTTGTTTCAAACAGGTGAATAAATAAATGGAAAAGTACATCTTGATATTCTTTATAGCAACAGATGCAGTTGCACACATATTTACATACTGTGGATGCAAAGAACAGTTAATTTAATTTCTTTTTGTTAAAAAATGCAACTTCCAACACCACTAGACTTGACAATTAAAGATGAAGATACTAGTAATACTTTGTTCTAGCAATCTCAACTTTTAAAGGCATTCATTTGGAAGTAAGATACGAGAGTCGTCATGCATTTAGTTCATTTTGCCCACTCGTGGTAGAGTCTGATGTCATCTCAGAGTTAGGAGTGTCATGCGCTTAGGTCAACTATGACATGTTTATAAATCAGCGTAGTTCCCTTAAAACTTGAAGCAAAGAGAAAATCTCGTTTATCGATGGAGACATGTATGAAGGATCTCGGTGCCTGCACGTTTAATTCTTGAAACTTGACAAATTTTGCCTTTTCAGCATCCCAGTAATAGACTTGAGTGAAAGAGTAATCACTTCCAAGAATGGCGTATTGGTAATTACTGATCTGAAGCGGCTGGAATACCATCGACCCTCGGGATGGCATCCTTTGTAAATCCAGAAATGCTGAGCCACCCCATTTCATGACTTTAGAGTCCCCAATAAACCTTGTTAAGCAAATGTACACGTCCTCTTTCACCTTGAAATGTTTCACTGCGTATGCGTCTTCCATGTCCTGGATATCAAAACGCTTAACGAATTCATTCGCTCCTTTGTTCCACTGGTAGATGACAGGTCTTTGGGAACTGCTGGACAGAATTAAGTGTGGTTTGCCGGCTATTTCAAGAAACTCCACATCAGTGTCTCTGTACCAGGCGTGCAGAGACTGATGGGAATAGAATCCATTCCCATTCCATTTGTAAACCGTGGTGAAACCAGCTTTTGAGCTGTCTGCAACAACGAAGTACCAGTCGTCGGCAATCCTGAACGTTTCAATGTCATTGGGCTTTCGGATTTTCAGGATTTCAATATCTTGAATTTTTATGAACTTATTAGCAAAAATATCTCTTTTATATATGTGGGAGCCTCCAAAGAGCTGCGCGACAATGACATAGAGCTGGTTCTCAATAACTATGGGCTTACACACAACGGTTGAAGTACCTGGGAAAACAGAAGCAAAAGAGAGGGTGAGCACCACTTCTGGATGGGCGGTTGCAGCGTTGCTTGGGGAGCGGTGTTCATACCTGTAATGTTGTCATAGTTCCTGAACATCACTTCTACATGGTCCCATTCCAGAAAGATGCATTTTCCAGTAAAAGGCTGAGCAATAACCACGTGTTCGTCGTTCATGTACGAGAAGGTATCTACTGACAGAGACTGGTACGGCAGGGACTGATAAACTTCAAACTCTGCAAAAGTGCACACAAGTGATAATCACAGAGATGGTTTCCACAGTGGGCTGAAAAGCAGCTGCTCAGCCGTTACCACGTTATTACAAACTGCAGTATTTCCCCACCAGTCCAGTTTTCCTCTTGATAAAGGAGCACTGCACCTTGCTTTGCAGTTAGAAGAGGGGCTGGTTTGTGCCCCAATTTTTGTGGAGCATATTAAAGTCTGAGCAGAAGCTGCAATGTGGGACCCCACTCCAAGCACTTGGCTTGCCAGCCTTACACCCGCCCAGAACTCCTCTGGATCTCAGTGGAGGCTCCATCCTGCACACAGACTTCCTGCACAAACGCACCGTAGAATGGAAAAATACGTAGCTTTGTGGGTTTGGTTTAAGGAGATTCAGTACCTGGAAGCCCATTACCTGTAATAATGCAGTCAAACTCTTTTGGGGAGAGGCTGTTGATTTTGCGCTTCTTGTACTCGGGTGGGCTCTCACAGTAAATGTCTTCTACCGTGGCGTTGGTGCTGCCCAGCCACTCCACCAGCCACTTCAGCTTGCAGTCACAGTTGAACGCGTTGCCTCTGAGGTCCCTACAACAAGAAATCACACTCTGACAAGGAGGATTCACAGCTGGTGTTTCCTCCTCGCGGGACAACAGCAGACTGAGCCCTTGTTAAATACATTGCCCTCTTGTTTATTCTCAATTAATGCCTTCCCGGCTTAATTGGTCCTGACCCATAGTCTAGTCTACGCACCAGAACCCACACAGATTCAATTCTTTTAGTGAAACCAAGGAGAACACAGCTTGCTATCAGTAGGAAAGTTGTGCTGATTTCCCCAGTTCCCAGGTGCACCAAAGCCCATCACACTGCTGGCCCCGTGTTCTGGGGGGATGTTTCTTTGGGATTAGCCTTTCTCAGTAAGAGCATTCTCGTGACCCCCAGACTGGGATTAACACAACCTGGTGGTCACCCAGTCCCTACGTGGTGTCTCCATTAGATACGCTCATTTTGGGCTTTAGGGGACAGAAGCGAAGGGCCTCTGTGGAAGCCTCTCACAGCCGCCTTCCATCAGATCTCAGCCACATGCAGAGGGACGGGCGGGCGCCAGGACCCGGCTGTGTCACCACCTGGCCAGGACAGGCCCTGCCAGGGCAGGCTTCAGCCCTCCTCCTCCCTACAGCCAGGGGGCAAGCCGTGTCCTGTGCGCAGTAGCCCAGGTCAGGCGAAGGAGAACTCGCTCTGTTGTCAACAGGACACATTTTGGTGAAGCAACTACAGGATCTATCTGCTTATCTCTATCTTGTATTTTGACTGGTATTTAAGTGATCTGTTTAAACAGGTTGATGTGTTGGGTTGTGGTTAGCTTTAGTACGGGATACGGAACTTACTCAGACCCACGCTTTTGGGATCAAAGACAGCCTTCCCACAAATCCCTCGCACGCAGAAGCGTCACTCCATGGAATAGCTGCCACCCTCCCCTCACGCCACACTCTCTCCTGCATCCCTTTCTTCTTGCTCACTAACTCTTAACAAACATGCACCTCTCTTAATAGCTACTGATCTTCATAACTGGTGGAACATTGAAAAGTGAAGCGAATTACCAGCAAAAGCAGACAAAACCCTCGCCTACCCATATTGGGTACTCTCTGCCCAGTAACAATACCCATTACTGGCTCTTGGTTTGAACTCACAATGCCCTCTAACATCCCCTCTTTATATTTTTTAGTATAAATAATAAATCAACTAATTGCTTTCTTACACATTTGTTAAAGAATCCAAGCCTTTGAATATGTCTTTTGGAAGCGACTGGAGATTATTATTTGCGAGACTCCTGTAAAAGAAGACACTTCAGCATCAGCGCAACTTCACGAAATCACACATTTTTGCAAGGTGTAACGATACCGTATGGGTTTTTTTCCTTAAAGTAAAGACCCCTGGCATTCTCCAGCAGTTAGCTGGGCAAGGTTGTGTCTAAGAGCAGCTCCTGTACTCTGTGACTCTCTCTCCTACTGAAACGCTGTGTCTCCTCCTGCTTCCTGGCTCTGTGGCATCTCCAGAGCTTCCCTTGGCAGGCAGAAATCAAGGCAATCACCCTTGGGGCTTCGCCAACACCATTATTTTAAAACAAGTAGTCATGATGGCACCTACTGATGCTTTCCTTAGGAGATACCAATACGTGGTGTTTGTATTACTGCTGTTTCCCCACTGTCTTGTGCTTCTTAATACTAAGCTTTGTTCCGCTGGACTTGGGCTGAGCTCACCCTTTTTGGGAACAGGCACTAATGGACAAGAAGTCGCTGATGAGCGTGAATTCCCTTCCTGGAATGTGTGTGTGTGTGTATGAGACCAGCAAAAACCTGCTGTTAATTCCCAGTTCTGAATGCTGGGGGAGGTTGTTTAAGTTCAGGGGTATTAGTGCTGTAGCTGGGAAAAGCGAGGGGAGATGCTGGCAGACCCCGCACAAGCCACGTGTCACACCTCCCTGTGAGTCCACCAAAGGTCTGGGTTCCCCGAGACGTCACTGAGGGCAGGGCAGGAGAAGAACAGGGTTGTAGGGTACAGCTTACACCTCTTTGGGTTAACACAATTAGTTATTACTTCTGAGAATAAATGAAAATGGAAAGAAAGCTTTTTAGTTTAGGATCCCAGTTAGAACCTGTAGCTCATAAGACTTAGAACCCCTTCTGTTTTCTCCTGCAAACATAAAAGGGATTTACTAACTACAGCTTCTCCAGCCAAGCAAAGCCACTTAGGCGTGTACTTAAATGCAAGGGGCCAATCTACTGCCCCCCTTCAAATGCAGTGCCTGCCTCATCAGGAACAGTGAATAGGGGAAGGTGCCATTAGTCCCGTCTGACCTCACCACCTCCCGAGTACCCCTGGTGGTCACCCTCTTTGGGTGGGTACCACCTGCCCCACTTTTGCTTTATCTTCCACTCCAGAGCCGCTCCGCAAGAGCCAGGTCTGGCAGGGGCCGGCTGGATGCCCCAAATGTTCTGCACGGCCTGGATCAGAGCAGGCTGGATGCGTTGGGAGTGCTGGGGACTTGCCACTGCCGGGGGGACGGGACTGACACAGAAACTTAGACCAGGGTTAACCATTTCCCAGTTTGGGGCTGAAAATTAGGCAGTGTGTACGCCACTGTTAAAAGCAGCGTTCTGTGTTAGAGAATGCTGGCTGGCCCAGGCGGTGCCGCACGTGGTGTTGGGTTTGTACTAAAGAGAGAAAAGGTGGAATCAAACAGGCAGCTAAACTGATGGTCACAGTTCTGAAATAAACTCTATCAAAACTAGGTGTTGTAAATAGACATTATTTTCCTAAAACAGTAACTTAGTAAAAAAACTCTATTTTCTTTAATTCCTTCTCTGGAACGTGCTCCAAGCACAACCCGAATTGCGTTGCCTAACAAAAAACACCCAGGTGGCTCTCCTTCACAAAAGGGGCACGCTGAGATTACCAAAGGTGACTGCACGGTGGAAACCCGGGTGCTTGGGCAGCCTCTGGCACTGTAAGCGTTACCTCGTGAGAAGGAAGCGAACAGAAATGAAGAGAGCACAGTTCATCTCCTCTGACCTCACTGCGGTTCTTTTCCAGAGGTGCCATGCACAGGAGCACGCTCCCGTTTGTGCAGGGAGCAGGGCCCTGGGGTGCCCGGTGGTCATCCCTCACGCCTCTGCGCGGTGTCCCCAGGGGTGGGGAGCCGTTCTGGGAGCAGATCACACCAGGCGCCGTCTGTGGTTCGTGGACCTGCTTCTGCAGTTATGGCCTGCAAACTCCTCGCTGTCCCACGGGCACCGGCAGCACCATGCAGAGATCTAGGGCCCCAAAACCTGCCTGCAGCCGCAGACACAGCGTCCGGCTGCTGGGGTGCGGCTCTGGCTCCTGCACGTGTTTTCTCTGGTGGAACTGGTGGAGCATCCCCAGGAACCAGCGGGACGGGGCAGACATGGTGCTGCTCTGGGGCTGCGCGCTCTGCGAGGAGAACCTGCGCCTTCCTCTCCGTTAGAAGAGCCATTTGCTCCCTGGCAGCAACGGCTACTAAATAAGTAAATGAATACGATAAATAACGTACTGGACCCATTTGTGACTATAAAGCTGTTCATGTGCATAACTGTTTTGAAGACAGGGTCCCAGTTACCAGCCTTATCCATTTATCTGCCTTTTTTAACAATACTGCCATTACGCCTGTTCCTCTAATGGGGATTTTTATGGCATGTGCACAGCCTGTTTATTACCTTTTCCCCTCTCTTTCCTTTTCCCCAGCCCTAGAGCCATCCTCTCAGTGACTTTATACCCAGGAGCAGTCACAGCAGGCTGGGTGTCAGCCAGCCCCGACTCCTGGCTCTTCTGACCAAAAAGGGAAGAGGAAGTGTTTTATGGTACATTTACTACGTGGTGGAGGATGTGGTGAACTGCAATTCAGCTGCTGGGTTTATGCATTAACTATTTAAGATGGAACATTTGCTTTCTCTCCTCTGTCAAAACATATGAAAGAAAAAGTTAAATGGCCCAGTTTCCAAATGCTCTTGGAGGTTTTTTTTGTTCAGGCCAGGAGGTCAGAACCCACTCCCCTGACATGACACCCCCCGAGATAAATGCTCCAGAAGGCAGGTGCTGGGAGCTGGGTGTAAACCCCTGCCAGGCAAGTTCCAGATGCTTCAGCCTGCTGCTCTTACAGGGTTTTTCTATTTTTTATGGTTTGTATTTTATATAGGTGCCCTGGGCTACATCCCTCCTTGGCTGGCGCAGTGAGGGGGCTGCAGCACGTCGAGGGTCTGGCCGTGGGTCCGGGAGGGCTGGGCAGCACCCCAGGGATGTTGAGCAGCCCCCGGTGTCCCTGCCTGGCAGCTTCTGGCCCCGGGTGATCCCCACTGCCCCCAGACAGACACCTCCCTGCCAGAACCTGGCTGGGTCCTGGCCTTTACACATACCCCACTTGGGAAGTTTGGTGGAAACACGAGGATGAACATGCCAATTAAACCACTATTGGTATTGCCTAAACAAACAGGAGGAGCTGTACATCAAATGCAGCATCAAACAACACAGCGGCTCAGTTAGGACATTAAACAGACCAAGCAACACATTCAACCACTTTACTTACAGGTGAATTAAAGATTTCAGTCCTCTGAAAGTATTTCTTGAAATTGACTTAATGCTGTTGTTCTCTATGAACCTGTAATGGGTCGTAAAGTCATTCTGGTCAAAGCAATGCCTGGAACTTGGAAGCCCACCCACTCCACTCAATAATGCCAGGAAATATACTTTTGTCCACTCACAAATATTCTAGGTGAGGAAGGCCCATGAAAGCATCATCACTAATAACATCAAAAGTGTTGGATGTAAACAACCTGCATAGAGAGATGCGAAACAGAACACTGTTAGGGTTTTGGCACCTTTGGAAAAGGGTTCAGCAAACCATGGTGGCCATCTCCCCACTGTCACGGGCCGTGCCGGTGCCAGCCCAGCAGCACGAGGCCGATGGGCTGCACCGTGCTCCGGAGCCGAGGGAAGGACCCAACAACTTGTTGCTTTCGCTACTGGGGCCATCTGATAAAATTCCATTGACTTCTGTGGGACGCAGGCGTGGGTTTGTCGTGCCAGCAGGACAATGGGATTGTACAAGCGCCGCTGGAGCACCGGGGAGCTGTGACCCGTGCTGCGGAACGCTCTTGTCCTGGCAGCCCGGGGAAGACACCGGGCTGGTTCTCCAGAGAGTGGGCTGGATTCGCACCGTCCACAGGCAGGGCAATCCCTCAGCTCAGCCAGAGAACCTGACCTGAGGGTACTGAGAAGTTACTGAGAAAAAAAATGGAAAATCTCTTCATTTAGTCAGCGTTCAGGTCAGAACTATTTTTAAGACAAGGTTGTGCCTGCAGGAGATAGCTCTGGGTGTGTGCGTGGGTCATTCATCCATCTAGCGGTAAAAGTACCAGCAACACACTTCATTTTATGTCATTTTGGAAGGATTAAAAGTGGTTTCTTCTGGATTTATTGATGCTTATCAGCCATGTTTGCATTTTTCCATTTTAATTCCGTTTTGGACCTCCACACCCTTGGGAGGCTGAGGCATTGCCCAGGGTGATGGACTCCTTTCCCCAGAGGAATACTAGAGGCACATCTATATTTCACTCAGCTGGACCTGATGGATAAATGGATTTATACTATGACACCCTCAGGCATCTGGGAATTCAACATTTCCAAGTATGAATTAATGCACTTAATGAGTTAATCTTGTGTTTTGAAGCTTGTGTTCAGAATAAATTGCCGTTGGTTTATTTTCTCACTTGGCTGTTGCAGACCACGCTGCTACCGCTTTAATCATGTTCCTATATCTCTACCGAAAAATAAGAGCAGGAAATTCTTTCTTTTTGTTAGAGGGAACAACTATTTGTGTAAAATCTCTGAACCAGGGGACCAAGTTAGCAAATCTGCTGCCTGCAACTAACTTCACTTCCCTGGTGTGACGCCACTGGGTAAGCTCTGCTCTCCTGCACTGGTAACGCAGAGGCGGGTGGCACCTCCTCGGACAGAGCAGCGAGTTCAGAGCTGGGCAGGCTCAGGGCACGGGTCTTGTACCCGGGGAGCTCGTTTGCCTCCCGTCCCGTCCCTCCCCCCGGCGGCTGGATCATGCGTATTCCATGCAGAAAGTGGCTTTTTCCCCACTCTCTGACCTCAGACCCCAGACCTCTGGGACCCACCAGCCACCATTACCCCTCTTCTTTCTATGTCACCCGTCCGTAAGGGCAGCCCCAGCCCGTGATACTGGGTGTTACAGGGGCTGGAGAGGGGTGCAGGGGGGTTTCTCCATGCTGAGGGGACCCTCCTGCTGGCACTTTGCCGTAGCCACGCAGGCCCATCCTGTTTCTGCTGTCACACGGAGAGCACGGAGCGTGTCTCCACGCTGCTCCAGAAGAAAAGCTCTCCTGGCCTGGGACCCTAGTGTTCAGCACAGCGAGACCATGGCTTTTCCAGAGGCCATTCCCGCTGCTCCAGTAGCACCAGTAGTAAATAATAACAGAGGCAGGTATATTCCACCCTCAGCAACGTGTGCCTGGAGACACTCAATTACAGTCAGGCTCTAGAAAGGTTATGTAAAAATACGTGTAGGTCCCTAAATCTTGCTATCGGCTAAGTTCAACCTACCAACAGCTCTGGAGTCCTGCAAGGCTAACCCTTACTGTCCTTTTTCACTAGCCTGGCTTCTCCATAGCGTTTCCCCTGCTATCTCCTGCCAAAGGTGGCACTTTTTCGTCCCCACCAGTAAACTGGAGTGTTGGCCCCACAGATGGGATCCTGCTCCCAGGGTCCGTGTGTAAGGTGTCGTTTGCCTTGGATGCGGGGCCTGACTTCCCGGGGATGGTGAGCAGCTCAGCTACCATGTCAGAAGCACAGCTGGAAAAGTGTTGGGCAGCATTTTTAGAAATGCCAGGGAGCAGAAGCAAGTAATCTGTGTGTTCTTGGCACCATTTTAACAGATCCCTCCCGGAAGCCACTCATGGAATGAAACCTGCTTCCCTGGGGCGGGAGCTTTGGTGGCAGGGAATGAGGGGACCCTGGCACCCTGCGTGCTGGCGGACACGCAGCGGGTCATCCGCATTACTGCCCCGTCTCACACCCCAACAGCCATCGCTGGGGGTGCGCACCCCGCTGCCACCACTCTGAATAGAAAGACGGTGCCTGTCCTACCCGCCCTGCCCAGTCCTGCCCCCCGGCAGCGGGGTGGCCAAGTGGTGGGGGATCGGAGCTGAGGGAGGGTGTCCTGCTCGCTCCCTCCCGACACCAGCCCCACCAAGGCTGCTCTCTCTCTTTTTGTCTCTGCTTCGAGAGGCCCATTGCAGGCCCATGGCCTGAAACGTGTCCCTTTTTGTGGTGTGTGACCACCTGGGAACAAGCTTGGCGGCAACAGAGCGCCATGGAGAAGCATTTGGGTTTCCATAGTAACTGCAGTTACCTATTTACCCTGAATCCAAACCCCCCCCACCCCGTCGGCCCGCTCCTCCTCACTGGCTCTGCTGGAGGTAGCAGGGGGGCAGTGACGGATCCAGCCCCAAAACATTTCCATCAACCCCACCGGGACTGGGCAGCCTGGGACACACGTCCCCTTTGGGCTTTGGTGACACTGGGGGATGTGTCTATTGGGGCTGCTGGGATGGATCCCGGTGTTGGGGGGGCTGGCAGCGCTCCCCCGCTCCCCGAAAAGGGTCACCCTTACGTAAGGGCATGCCCACAGCTCCCCCAGAGCCTGTGAAAACCCCCACCTTCCAGCAGCCCCAAGGCTCCCTCCTGCCTGCACCTCCCGGCAGCATCTCCCTGGAAATCCCTGCTTACACCTTTCAACTGAAGGAAAATCATTACTTCTGGGGGTTGTGTTTTTTTTCTTTTCCCCCTCAAGAATGGGGGATAATAAATGGGGTGGAATCCAGGCGCTCTGGAGGCACGGCTCCCACTGAAGGGACCGAACTTCCACAGAAGTCAATGGCAATTTTAGAGGGAGAGGGGCTCCCGGAGCCGTCCCGCTGCAGGGAAGGGGCTGATCCGGGGGGGCTGAGCTCGCAGCGGGGGGCGGGGGAGAGCCTGCAAACGGGCCCGTTTACACGGGGATCAGGCCCCAGGGCTGCAGGAGAGAAACAGGAATAGTTGTTGCAATGCTGAAGTCCTGGCTGTAACATTAATTAACGCCTAATGAAGCCAGCATGCGCTCTGTCACCGAAAGCTCCAGCATGTCATCATTGCGAGCAGCCCCGACAACACGCAGCCTCGCACGGCGCCCAGTACATGCACTTGGAAACAATCAAACATGCACCGTCTCCCACACTGCGAAAAACTCCTCTCTTTCGCCAGCTAACGAGCCTTCTCCTGCTGCTCCTTGTGAAACGCGCACCGAGACCCCCTCCTGAAATATCTACGGCCACATACACATTTCATAACAAAAAATGGTATCATAGAAATATTTCTCACAGAAGCTGCAGAGATGGTGTGAGCAAAAAACTCCCCTCTGGGATTTTAGTAAAAGCAGATCTCACAAAGGATCTGGAAAGAAGAAGAAAACAACCTTGTATTAATGTAGTCTCACATATCCATGTTATAATACTAATCTGGTCAGCACAGAGAAATTTAGTGATGGGAGTGAAAAAAAAACCAACCCAAAACCAAAAAAAAAGAAAAAAAAAAAAGCATGTTACAGGTTTCATGTGGTATAGAGGAAGGTATAAAATGGCATGTGTGCAGACAGACAGACAGACAGATGAGAGAGATGTGGAGACCAGAGAGAAGGATGCAGCACAATTCTCACACAGCAGCTGATGGCTCGGAATGCCGGAGGTGCTCCCTGCAGCAAGCAGCCCTCCGTACGCACTGACACCACCACACAGCCTACTTCATTTTAAATCATAAAGCAAATAAGCAAATGCTTACAGCCCTTACAGTGAGATAACATCAGGCGGAACGCTGCGAGGAATAGATCTGGCATTTTCACATAAAGCATTATCTTTGGTACAAGTGCACCAGGCAGGACATTTTGGCTTCACTGGCTTCTTCCCTTCAGTCAGCAAAAGCACAGATAAAAGGCATAAGAAATAAGCAATTCTTCTAAAGGGTCTGCTGGCATTTCCCATTCTTTTGATCCGCTCTCGTTCCAGCCAGTTGAAAGAATATCCCAAAACATGAACAGGGGTTCTTTATTCAGCCATTGGATGTCTTTCTCTAAGTCCAGGTCAGTGTTTGTCTCTGCTTCCCCAACCCTTTTCTTTCTCTTTCACTCTGGCTCTGTAGACAGAAACCTGCAGCCGAGCTGTACGTTTCCACTCACTCAGGCAACGGGCTGCTCAGAGAGACCTGCGAGGTGCTGGGAGATGGGGAAAATCCAACCGGCTGGAGGGAGAGAGAGACACAGAAAAAAAAAAAAGAAAGAAAAAAAAAAAAGAAAAAGACTTGCATCACCACAAAACCACTGAGCACAACGCGGCATTCGATTGCAAAGCGAGGGAACTGAGGACTACGCTGCTCGCTGTTTGCAGAGGGAGGCCCTCTCCCCGTCTCCAGAAATAGTGCCGCGCCGTGTTTGCGGGTGGGTGGGTGCGTGGGAGCCGGGGGGAGGAATCCGTCGCCTTGGCCGGGGAGAGCCCCGTGTCCTGCCTCCCGGCCTGCCAGCGGCGGGGCTGGGGCACGGCCCCGGGGGAACGACACCCCCGGGGGAACGACACCCCCTGGAACCACGGCGGGCGTCGCTGCAAACGCTGGCGGGGGCCTTTCCCTCCTGCGCCCCTATTGCACGCGTTTGCACCACTGAGAAACAAGCTGCCACACATGGAAAATATTAAAATGGACGAGAGAATGCCTACAACTGTCACTCCTCAACAAAATATCTTCTCATGCAGAATAGACCCCAACTGGCCTTTTCTTTTTTTTAATTCTTATTTGTTCCATGCTTTCTGGGCTCTGAGCTGGTTAAATAGCGTGGATCTAGCACCTTTTGAAACGGACAACATTCTTAAAAGTGCAAGTTAAAAAAATTATTTGCTTGGAGACCGGTTTGATCATTCTAGATGGAAAAAAAATAAGAAGAAGAAAAAGAGAATTGCTGTTTAATCACCAGCTACATTAAATTTGTAGCTTGAGAAGTGCCAGGGAGGGACAGATCATGATGGTAACACTGACCCTTCACAGCACGGTCTGGAGGCTGTGACTCAATTAGTGCTTGGGGCAGGAGGAACACTCGGAGATACCTCAGCTGGAGACTTTACTGTAAACTGCCATAAATATTTTATAGGCAACTTCAGCAGCACCTAAGTGTTATTATGTAAAGAACGGCAAGACAAAACTGATGACTGCCAAATGGTTGGAGAGCCATATGGGTTGATTTTCTTTTCTCCAATGTAGGATTGCTATTAGAAAAGTTTTGCAAACTTTAAGAAGTCTGGGGAGTGGCCCGTGGGCCCGGCAGCGCTGTCTGCCCCACACAGATCCTCAACGGGGGCTCAACCCGCTGGAACAACAGTTTCTGCTTGTTCCTGGCCCTTTCACGCTGGTGCCCCCTACTCGCCAGGAGACACCCGTGAGCCAGAAGATCCCTCTTCACCACTGGTTGCGCCTCCTTGGACTCCTCATGGCTCCCCCAGCTCCTGCTGCTGAGGCCGGGAGACCTCAAGGCCAGCACCACCCGTGGCTGTCTCCCTCCCTCAGGAAGGCCCAGAGCGGGGTGCCCAGAGGCAGGTGCTATGTCTGGGTGATGGCAAAGGGGAACAAGGGTCTGTGAAACTGCAAGAAACTGGGCATGGGGGCAGCAGGAAGGACCCCGCATCACTAAGGCCTTGCCCGGGCAGTGCTGAGGCGTCTCCCTGGGCCAGGAGGGGACCACAGAGCTCACACCCTGTGGTGGGACCACTGAGCTCATACCATGTGGTGGGACGGCATCCTCTGAGGGACGGGGGGCTGGCCAGGAACATCCATAAAGCCCTCAGAGGTGGAGGGACACCATGGAAGGCCGTGCTGGGAAGGGACCCCAGTGTGTGGGCACTGCCACACTCCCAGCCCGGCACCCGCACCAGCAGCTCCTGCTTCCTCAGCTCCCTCGCTCTCTGCAGTGTGGAGGGTTTTTTTTAAAAGCTCTTTATTAATTTAAGTGCCTGTGTTTTTGCTCATTGGGAAATCTCCCCTGTCAGCATCCTCTCCTCAGCAGGGCTGGCTGCAGCTCAGGGTGACACAGAGTATTTCTGAGCCCCTGGAAGGGAACGGTGCGGGATTACAGTAACCGAGGCACTAAAACCATTATAAAACAAATGTCGGTGCCTTCCCCTGGGGATACCGGTTACTGCTTGCTCTGGAAATGATCTAACTGTACAGCTGAGGAGGGAGCTGGATCTGTGGGACCATCTTCTCCCCTCCGACACCTCTGAGAGCACAGGCTCTGGCGAGGTGAGAACGGACAATTCTCTAACTTCTTTGCTGCAAGAGAAGAGGCCTCTTGTTGTTTGTTTGTTTACTCCTGGCAAAGCCACCCATTGCCATGGCGATATTTTGCCACTGACAGCGTAACCCCGTGTCCCATTCCCTCCGGCTCATTCACCGAAACCCACCATCCATTACTGAGGCCCTTCTTTTCACTCAGGGCTCCAGACATTGTGAACCTCTGACAACTTTGCAGAGGGGCGCTTTTCCAGGAACAAAAGTGTGTTCTGCAGCGGGGCAGTAACCCAGCTCCACTTCTCTCCGCCTGCGAGTTCCTACATGCCAAAGCAACCGCTTCTTTCCAAAACTGCAAATATTATGAATATTTAGAACAGCCCCATCAAAAGAGAGGCATAAATCACGTTTTCCAGGGTCCTTTTGTGCCAAGCTTGGTGCCTCGTTTCTGGCCACACAGCGGTTTGAAAACCACCTGCTTGGTGGCTGTTGGTGGCCACTCTCCGGCCACCAGGACCCTTGGCTCGCCCTGTGCCGATGCCATGGCCAGCTGGCTTCTGGCTGATGGAGCGATCCCCGCACTGGCCCACAGGCCCTTGCCCTCTCCCTGTCGCCGGCACCTTGGGTTCCAATTCGGCACAATGGGGCTCCACACCTATTTATTTCTCTTTCCCCGAGGGTTCAGCAGGAGGGCTGGAGGAGTTGCTCTCTTTACCAACATTTTGAAGCTGAACCGCAGCCACCTCGCTGCGCAGCGCCGACAGACATCTTCCAGTACGGGCAGGGATGTGCCCCTGCTGCTGCCTGCTTGGTTTCGGTCCCGAGAGGGACCGCCAGGGCCGCTATCACGATAATCCGCCCGACCGCGCCGTGCCGCGCCGCTCCGCGCCCGCCCACCCCGCTCCCTTCTGGCGTCACTCGGGTCCTGGGGTCAGACGCAACACAAGTTCTGGGCCTTGGTTTCTAGAGCAAACATATGTATTTATTACTATTAATATCCACCAAAAACACATTTTATTTTTAGCAAGGATTCTCGAACATCTGGTCAAAACGTGGGTACTTCTGTGAGCAAACCTGTTTGCTAAAATATCTGAGGAAAGCAAACACGGTCGCAACAAAGAGCCATCAAGTATTTTATAAAATATTGAATACTTTTTTGAGGGACTAACTCTGCTCCACTGACTATTTGCATATTTGCACTACCCCAGTACGTTTTCATTACCACAAAATTGTACTAAGCTTCCCGTGGCTTCGTGCCGACTGCGTTTCCCTTTGCAGACAGGGGTACAATTCTCCATTTCCCTGCTTTTAGAGAATCCTCTTGCCTTTCCGATGCCCCAACGAGCCGCCCGTGCATGTGGCCCATGCCAAAAGTCCGCCGGCGGTGACGGCGAGGCCCGAGTGAGCTTCACTGCGGGGTTGTCAGGCCCCGGGTGTTTCACCGCGGAGGGGCAATAGCCCAAATCCCAGCCCCATGTTGGCCAGTCTCCTGAGGAACGAGGCATGGCCACCACACCGTCACCGCTGCGCTCGGGGCAGGAGGGCTTTGAGATCAAAGATGCCCACAAACATCTCGTGGCTCCCAGTGTTGGCTCTCCCGGTGCCGCTGTTTTAATGAATTCTGCAGCAAACGGCCAAGTTTAAAGCAGCTGAGGCTGAGGCTGCCCTTTCAATAAACAAAACTCCGTCTTGTGAGTTCTGAACAGCTCTGAAAAGCCTCTGCTTCCTGGTGGCTCTGGCACCAAGAGCCACCGCCAGGAAGAGGCCTTTGGCAGTTCTGGCACCATAAAGCTGGGGAAGGAGCATGGGGCTGCCCAGAGCTTCTCACTTGGGACCTTCTGACTTTCCCCTGCCCGATCTGTCACGGCCATCCTTTGTTACATCACAGGAGCCTCACTGCAAGGGGAACAACCAGGCCAGGCCCTGGGTCAAAAAGCAGAGGAAATGGATACTTAATTCCTGCCAACTTTAGAGGAAATAAAAACCTGCTGGGTGGTCTCCTTTCCCTTGCAGGAAGCAGGGAGTTGGCAGTTCATTGTGGAGTGAGGAGGGATCCCCTCCGGAGAGAGCCTGGTCCCAGCTCTGATGGCCCCAATGGCCCGATGGTACCTGTCCCCCCTGCATGTCCCAGTGAGTGTGCAGGTGCCTCAGTCCCTGAGACAGAGTTCAACCTGTGACAAAAAAGTACCTCAGGAGAGATGCACTGTTACCAAATAAATGATCTGGTAAAAGAGTGAAAACCAAACCAACTCCTGAACAAGGCCAAATCCTCCCAAAACAACCCCAGGACTGGCAGCCTGAGCAAGGGGCTGAGGACATGCAGGCAGGGATGTGCATTGAGCCACACAACTGAGGGGCAGGTTCATGTCACAAATGCTCACAAACATCTAAATGAACTCTAGGATGGAACTGTGATGAACCACCTCAGTCTGGACCAAACAGGACAAAATAAAGACCTCATAAAATGCCCTAGTATTTAGCTAGCATTGTTTAAAAGTTACCACCGAACAGGCGACAGACCCCCCAGAGGTGAACACAAACTGACACTCCGTAATTACCATCCTCACCCCGCCAGCCCCTGGCACTGTGTTCCCAGGAGCTAACCCTTCCTGCTGCGGTGAAAACACAGAGGGATGGAAAATCCAGCCCAGTACGAACCCTGTGTCTGAAACAGAATGTCCCAGATATTCCAGCATGAGCAAGTGCTGTCTGCAGACCCAAAACAACATACCACCGCCACTGCAGCTAAATGCCATTTCATTGGCAGCTCGAAAAGTCTATAATACATTCCTTCATGGAAAAATGTTTGAGCTCCTCCAGTTTGCCAAGATGCTAATTAAAAACAGACGGCATGTTATAAAATCCTTTCCTTGACCTGTGCTATCTTACACTGCCCTTCTGTACTCTGTCATGGCACTGGCTCCCTGCAGGATTGTTCTAATCTTAATAAACTTGTAGTTAATTTTCCCAGTCATTTTGCGGACAGGAAAAAAAGTAACTGAATGTTATTCATTTAAATGTACCTAGGAAATTTATTTGTTAGATGGCAGAGATAGCAGGCCTGTGAGGAGAGAATCTTTCCTTGTTAAAACCAGAAGGTTTCTAGGTCCTGAATAATTGACGGTGAAAGAACCGGTAGTGCCACTGGAGTCACTGGGAGAGCTCAGCGCAAGCCGCGCTGGAGAGCCGCTGACATAAGGAATGGCACGACGAGAGGGATGTGCCTCATCAAACACACATTATTGCTTCAGCATCGCTAATCAAAATGCTCTACAAAGACAGGATTTGGATCAGCACTGAAACAGTTTCAGGGGTTGCTGGCGACAAGCGTGTTTTACTGATGCTTTTATTGTTTTTAAATAACCCAAGAAATTTGGAAAAATACCTTATTTTGGTCAGAATGAATGCCTTTAACCTCAAGCAAACACCAGATCTGCCTGACCCCCCTCCATGGCGGGCATGCCAACCCTGCCAGCATCCTCCATCAAATGAGACATGGCACTGACCGTCCCAGTCCCTCTTCCCCGTGGAGCAGAGCTGGGGGGCTGGAGACATCCATGGCCCTCGTCAGCCCAATGCCAACACGGCATCTACTCAGCACGGCCTGAAGGAAGGGCTTGCCCTTTCGGCTGCTGGCTCTCTCCCCCTGCAGTGGGAGAGCAAAGCCGACACAGCAGCCTTAGCTCAGAACTGGATGGAGTTTTAAATTTAATTTTCATAGCAACAGAGATAGGTGTTCCAGTGACAACTGCTGAGAAGCGAAAGGATCTTCCCCACCCTCAGTAGGACAATGTGCACATTTGGAGCTCACAGGGCTTCCTGTGTATTGCTTTTCTAAGCCAACGAGCCCAATTCCACTCAGCCCTCTTCCTTGTAGAAACCAATCCCTTTTAGGCATCTGCCAGTCTCCGCTGTTGCTGCCCCTGCGGTTCAGGCACGGAGTCATTACAATTGGAGGGGCTAATTCCCAGCCTCAGCAGAGAGCATCAGCAAGAAGCAATAAGCTCCATCATGAAGCAGTGCAGCTCCCCAGCTACATCAATGGCACACGCTACTGATTAAACAAAGCCACACGTGTCTCTTTTTCTTAAGCTTTTTTTGAAGCAAATGGACGAGTATCTAAGAGAAAAAGAGGAGGACAAGAAGCCAGGAGTAGTAACTTGGAGAGAGCAGAGACATCACAGAGACCCAGCTCTCAGACCCCAGGCATTGGAAAGGGGGTCCTGAGGGATGTCCCCAGAGAACTTGGAGCAAGTGTTGGCTGAGAGAGCTTGGAGGGCAGTGAGTCTCCTGGGAAATGAATGCTGCACGTTCTGTGCAAATAAAGGCTGAAACAAAGATACCCGATTCCATTGACAATTTATTTTTCTAAACAGAACACCCTGGCATAATGACTTTTTAGATAATTGCTCAGGCCAGGACTAGTAATAATGCTCTACTCTGTTTCTGACACTCCTGCCTCCCCTCAGGGAGAAGGCAAATCTCCTTCCACATACACGTTAAATATATATTAAGATATCTCTCTCTCTGGAGCTATAAATAGCTTCTATTCACAAGCGAGCACCAGAACCACTTATTCATTCTTTTCATGCTTTACCTGCTGTTTTCAAGGCTGCCCTGATGCTAAAAATAGCTTCTCGTATTAGAGGAGGGTTGCTATAGCTTCGGAGCGGGTGATGTGAGGAGGATGGTTAATCCCTCCGTGCCGGGGACAGGGGGACCCGCCTGGACGAGGCTGTGGTGGCCAGGGCTGAGCTGCCGCTCCGTAAGGGCCCTGGGGGTATTTGTGCTGTTCTGGAGGGAAATCGCGACATATGGCGGGCGTCACCACAGGTTTAGGGCTTTGGTTTCCCCCCTGTGGTGCTGGGTCACAGTACCACAGGCCCTTCACGTATCGATAGCACACCCTTAGCTCTGTTTAACTGGGAAAGCAATTTGATATTCTGGTGTATGGGCACATTTTCCTGCAGGCATTGATGTCTCCAAGAAAATAGCAAAATGCTTCGCTAGTTGTTCTAACTACGGAGTTGAAAGGATGACAATTCATCATCTAGCTGATTACTTTCAAGACAGCGATGAAACCACATAAAAGGCCTGTCCTCTGTGCTGCTGTGCTGAACTCCTGGCAGGGTGTCCTCCGGCAGCGCTGACAAAGCTCACGGTAATTTTGGAAGCTACCTCCCTGTCTACACTTTAATGGATAGTGCAAGTGAAAACCTGCTTATACACAACTTCCCAGCTCTCAGACTGCATCGATCAGCGGCGTGTGCCATAGGTAAGGGCATGGCATGGTTAAGGTTCTGGAACCCACAATTTCATAATCTGACTAAAATTTTTGACTCATCAGAAAGATTTTCACAGAATTGTCAGAGCTGGAAGGGGCCTCTAGAGATCATCTTGTCAATCTTGAACACGTGGCGGTTTTGAGGACGGTCTCTAGAACACAGTTATCGCGACGCTCTGCAACTAAAAGCATCTTAAAGTATTTCCCAGCTTTCAGAAATCCCTTTCCTACACCAGGAGAGTATCACTGGTTGCATCCTCTCAGGGTGACAGGATTCAGACAGTGGAGATAAGCAAGTGTCTGAGCAAGTCACTTTTCTTTCGCAGGCGGTGGAATCCTCCCAGGCGGTAGCAATCGGATGTTGAATGTCAAGACAAGATACGTCAGGCAAAGGCACCGTTGCCAGAAAGAAAGGATGGCAAAATACTGGTCATTAAAGTACCTCCTGCCCAGACTCAGGGAAGTTTTATTCCAGTGTTCATCAGCTCCCAAACAAGTAATAAACCAGGTTCGTTGCTGTACACAGAATACCTCAAACTTACTCAGCTGCATCAACTTCCTACCTCAACGGGTGACTTGAGAAAATTCACCATGTCCATTGAAGCTGGACAGAAAATGGTATGAGAAGGATTATACTTCAGGAGTCCCTTATTAGGAACTGAATTTAATGTTTCACCTCCAAATACCAGTTTTCCTAGTGCTTAAAAATGCTGGATGGATTATGACCATATCTAAGATAAACAAGGTCATCAGAAGAGTATTTTCTTTTTGTTCCCGGATTCAGGTTATAGAAACTGCCCGATACTGACCCTGTCAAGGCTGAGCTTCAAAGAAAAGTTAGTTGTACAGGGAAAGAGTGGCATGGATTGACCAAAGCAAGATTATTGGAATACACTAATGCAGATTCTAGTACCATTTTAGATAATACAATCCAGCTTTCAAGAACTGTATATCTGAGGAGAGCGTAACGCCAGCTTTGAGAGAATATCCCATGATATCCTACAGGAAATGGTTTTTCCCTCAGCTCTCACTTCAGGCCCTGACCCTGATCTTCCAGGTGGTTGTGGTGTATTGCTGTTGGAGACAGGCGGTGTCTGGATACGGAACCGTTACAGCTACCCCTCGCAAACCCCAGGTGGTGCGGACCCGGCGGGCTCTCCCCCGGGGTACGGGCTGGAGTACTCCCTTCCACTCGCTGCAGGCACTTTCCTCGGAGGTTTTCTGAGTCTATTTCTGTTTCGTGAGCAGTG
Source organism: Jacana jacana (assembly GCA_013400555.1). Taxonomy (NCBI): domain Eukaryota; kingdom Metazoa; phylum Chordata; class Aves; order Charadriiformes; family Jacanidae; genus Jacana; species Jacana jacana. The sequence continues at coordinate 400,632 of VZTM01010324.1, read as the reverse complement.
GATACTGCAGGGCTCCTTTCACGGGCTCTAAGTAACAGAACTCCGGGTTTGAAACTCAGTCCCACAAACTGGTCCCATCTAGGTCAGTTACCCCTCCCGTCCCACCGAGGTGCCGGGAGTGAATAGTGTCCAGTACTTCAGTGCACGGGGAGACAGGGTTTCAGTACTTCAAGGCTGAATGATATTGGGGATTAAATAACACAAAATTGTATTTCATTTGAAATATAACCCCTGTTATTTCCAAAATCTGGGGATCGGTAGAATGCTTTTGCTCAATGAAAGGTGAGTTCCAGCAGAGTGGCTAATGGGATTATTAATTACCTGAGGTCTCGCAGTAGCACTCTATAAGCACGTTCATAAAAGTAAAAGTGAAATAGGAATTGTGACTGATTCATCCTACTGCACTGCTCAGAGCAGCCTCTCATCACCCACCTTTCCATAGAGATGGCTTTAGACATTTGCAGTCAACTGTAAATTATTTGTACCTTGCCTCAATTCTGGTCACGAGTGAATTATTATGAATACACATACACAAGGTAGAGCAGGAAACAAGGGGATGTGTATCTTTTCCACTATGATTCTAAAGCACAAGGGACTATCATTGTGCACACATAATCTGTTTATTTTCACAAAACAAATCCAGTGGGAAACAACATAATTTAAAGAAAACAAGTGCATTGCTTGTTGATTGGCTAGTTGATAGTTTTATTCCCACTTTACTATATTTTCCTTGTCTCGAGCTTATTATTTTCTTTCATTTCCCCTTCATATAATAACTCTGATATCAAATGGGGCACAACACATTTCATTTGTTCTTGGATTTATGCATTTGAATACCCTCAGTCACTTTTCACCATAACAGATTTTAACATAAAAGCAGGATTAAGCATTCTTTGTGCTCTTGGGAAAATGTTGATACTTTGGGGAATTTAAGCATTATGTACTTCTAAAATCTCCTCAAGTGAAAACTGGAGCAGGCTGGAGGAGTTAGCTTCTCTATCCCCCTGATTTCAGTGCAGGTTGATGAAACTAAGCAGTAGTATTTTATGGATACGGATAATTGCTTTTTAATGAAATCCGCGGTAGGCTGGAGTCCCCGCGCCTGTTCACGCCTGCCCACCCGCCTTGGGAACCCCTCTGGAAGCAGAGCTGCCAGACTGGAACCTCTGGAGACCAAAACTACCTGCCACACCACAGCAGTGGCAGTGACAACTAAAGCACAACAAGCAGGAGTCTACATAATGTACCTCTAGGGGATTTAGCGGGTAAAATTCTTTACTTTTTGTCCAAAAAAGGCCAAACCAACCATAGAGATAATATGGGAGTTGCTTCCATGAATTGTTTTTTGACGCAAGTCTGCTTTATTATTTCCATAACCAAACCAGCTGGCCTTTACAGGGCCATCCCAGCTTTATTTACAAGACACATATTAACAAAGGCTTGCAGCTTAGTTTATTTTAATGCCTTTTTTTGAAGTTCACAGAAATTCTAAGATCAAGGTTGTTGCTCTGAAGGCAACAGCACGAACGAGTGAGACAATCCCGTTCTCAAGATACTAGGATACGGTTCTTACATAACTGTACTCCTAGTCAAGAAAACTAAAATAGGTGTTAGAAATTAAAACAATTATAAGTCTTCACTTATCTGTGATTCATGACCATGTCAAGAGTGTAAGCGCTCATCTGTCAGCTCTGCCTTTAGTTACAAGGAACCAGGGGCAGGTTTTTAAAAGAACTGTTTTCCAAGCTGTTTACCGTACTGGAGGCCCCAGTGTTCTAGAAATTCTCTCCCTCCACAGTGCACTGGACATTGATCTCCAGCGGTGTTAAGCAGGAATAATTAAGAGGAAAGTTTCCAATGATAATTGGAATTTAGGAAATCCTATACTTTTATAACAGGGTTAGACATCGTATTATTATCTTTATTTTATCTTATTAACAAAGACAATGATGGTGGTTACTTTGACAAAGGTCTGGGATTTTGGAACGAGTGAGGAAACTGATGAACAATCAGAGGCTCTTTTTCAAAGGCACTTTTCTGACAATGATTACACACTGAAATGGTAATTGCAACTCCATAAAATCGTAAACCAGCACAGCTGCTCTGGAAATAATGGGCATAGCATGGGCTTGCCTATGACAGCCTTTGTGACTCACTCTATACTGGGAAAAAATTTAAATCCAGAAGTGCTTTTATTTATAAATTATCAGCCAAACAAATAAAACTGCATTAGCCTTTTAGCACAACAACATTGACATCTAGTGGCTGGTTAAACTCCACGCTTGACATCCTTTGTGTGACCCAAGCCATGGGAAATACCATTTATCCACTGCATTTGACAAACCAAACCTGTGTTTCACTGGCCTGCTCTCTCTACACCACCCGTAGATGACCACAGAAGGAGGGTTGTCTTTAGTGACTTAGCTGGAGCAACCCGTCCCTGTGGTGGGACCTGCTTTGTGTAACCCACTGCCCCACAGCACCAAGCCCCACTGGGATGTCCTCCCCACTCCTAGGCATGGCTGAAGTGTAGCCCCTGCTCCGGGCTGGTGGAGAGACATCCCACCACGTCCCACCCCTGGAGCTGTACACAGGGGAACCCAAAGGAAGAAGTGCACCTGCTGAATGTAACACTACAGGCACCTGGGAACGTCCACTTTTGTTTCTGCTGGCTTCTCTATCAATTACACGGGGACTTCAGATAGAGGGAGGTGACAATCAGGAACACGACAGATGCCATGAGACTGTTCGTACTATGAAGACAAGAAAATAAATGATTTGACAACTTATTTCATAAACACGGGGAAGATAAGAAGGTGCCAATATCAAATAATGTTAGAAAGTCCAATTTCCTCAGTTTTCATCAAAATAACTGACTAGGGAGAACAAGGAAAGGTTAGACATGATAAATCTCAATTTTACTAGCATTCTTGCTGTTTCCACATTACTTTCTCGTGATCAAACTCAAATGTGGTCATACAGGTCCTCTGCAAACAGCTCTTATAATGGATGTGGTTCTCAGTGAGCACCTTGCCCTTGCTCTCCATCCCAGTGGTACCTCCTGCCCTGCAGGCAAAGCTGCCTCATCTGTTTCCTTAAAAATTGGAGCCTTTTATTTTCATCAGCTAACCAAATTAATTTCGAGCAAACAGGGGCTGTTGAGTTTAAGCCACCTTACTAGAAGGTCTTAGGAAGCAATGACCTCTTGCAGAAAGGTTGAGGCATTTCTCCCTCACTCAATACTGATAAGGACTAAACGGCTGTGCTTAGTGGTTCTTAAAAACAGAGAGAGAAACCCGTCTGAAGAGCAGTAAAACATAGAAGAGCTCTCCAAAATGTAACCTATGTGGAAAGGACGAAAAGCACTTCAGAATCACAGTCATTGCATTCTTAAGAATATGCCTGGGAAGAGTTCTGGGGGAAAGAAACTTCCATTTCTTCTTCCCCAGACTTCCTGCGGGACTGGGACGCTGAGCCACCCAAACACCGAGTGACTAAGGTTGAGCAAAGAATGCATGGACCATTTGAAAACTTGGGAGAGAAAACATTTTTCTTACAGGATTCACAATCGTGTCCGACTTCAGCTTTCTGGATACTCTAGGTCTCAGACTTAGCCTGTTTCTAGCCTTAGGGCAGGAGTAAAGTAAGAACTACAGTGATGATGTCCCCTAAGTGGGCCATGATGTCCAGGGCTACTGTAATTTAAGAGTCTGGTTTTACATTACTGCTAAGCCCAACTAACAGGGAGCTGCTGCTGCAAGGGCAACCCTTGTTTCTCACCTCCCTTTCTCCCGCCCCTCCATCCTTACCCTTTTTTCATACCAGCACCATTACCGGCCAGACACCGCAGCAGGACAGGCAGGGGAACCAAACTAGCAGAAATTAAACCCAGTAGCTCAGCATCAGTGGTCAGAGCAGCACCAGTTCAATGCTCTCTTTGGCAGCAGCTAACCATAGATTGATTCATCTCTGGAAAGCCAGGTTCCTGAGTTTGGGTTATACAAACACCAATAATCCAACTTAAAACCACAGCACTTCCCACCCTGCAATGAACTATGCCCACCTCTTCTCCTTCCCTTATCTTTCAGTCCTGTGGGACTCAGATGAGAAGTGTCCTTTCTGGTGTCGAAGCACATTGATGCTAGATTTAAACTATGGAGATACTCCCCTAGGATCAATCCATGTACCAAGGGCTAAGGACAGGTCCCATTTCAACGGCCAATTTGTTTAGGAGGCCATTTGTGAGCGGCTCCCCTGGCTCTGGCTTGCCTCGCCTACATACAAAAAGCACTCAGGTGATACTTGAAAGCAACACGGTCAGACACCATCAAGCATAGCATAGTAAAATGACATTATCCAGCTGCTATTCTCAGAAAAGCTGTTTATAAAATAACTTCAGCATCTACAGCAGTTGCTATAGTTGCACTCACTCCACAGTTTTCCTCTGGCCCAGAAACTTTATTTATTTCTATCTGCAGGCTTTTGCGGCTACAGGACCATGCCAAGAGATGTAAGAATCGTAAATCTTCCCTCTACCTTTCCCACTTCTCTTCAAAGTGCATAATCAATGATACGTTGGCCCAGTTTCCAGAACCATGTCAGGATTCATTCACACTAAAGCAGCCTGCCATTTCCGTAAGAGGAACAACAAAAAGATGCCTGCTATTACAGCTTCGTGGGTATACATTATTTATTTTGAGATATTTAAATTATTAATTAGGATAATTCCATTTTTGCAACAGAGTCTCTGCCCTTTAGAGGCAACGGGCCACAATCTGTAGGACTTCAGCAGAGAGCTGCACACACTCCAGTAAGCCCACTGCCACCCAGTTCCTTTCCACAGGACATGCGAGCATCACCTGTACGTCCCTCCAGTGACAACAACATAACGACTGGCAAAAAAGGCAGGTCAGGAGGAGAAACACTTTTGCCTTTAAACCTGAGCTGTGGTAGCCAAGGTATGGCAGTACAACAGGAGTTGCCTTACCGAGTAACAACCCGTATTTTAAAACTTACACAGTACAATGCCAGCAGCACTTCAGTTCTGAGAATTTCCTTGTATTAAGTGTATGGGTGGTTTCAATCAAACGGCAGGGAACTCCGACCCGGCCCAGAGGAGAACCCCTGCCATGGATCAGAGCCCCCGGAGCTCAGGGACCCTGCGCCCCCCTGCTTGACGGGGACCAGCACCAGCTCCGCCGCAGCCGCCCGGCCTGAGGCTGCGGACCGGGACCTCCCGGCCCCAGCGCCGGAGCAAACGTTTGTAGCTGATAAAGCTCCTGTCTCTGGTGCAGCCCGCGGGCTCCCCAGCACTGTCACCCGCCTGCCGCCGCCGGTCCTCGCCGGGAAGGGGGCTCGCACACCGCCTCTCCTCCTCCCGACCGCCACACGCGGTGGAAAAGAAGCGAAACCACTAAAAACGTGTGGAAATATCTGTCGGGGATTACCTTGCCGAGGCTGCCGGGGCGTTACCGGGGCTGGCGAGCGCG
>VZTM01010324.1:329181-394737 GCA_013400555.1 Jacana jacana | reverse complement strand
GGACGGGTCGGGTCCGGTCTGGCCCCGCAGCAGGCCTGGGTGGCGTTCGGGGCATGGGAACGGCCTCGTGAGCCGTGTCGAGCCCACACGGCCCGGTTTTTGATGTGAGTTTTCTCCGCGGAGCCTCACAAAGCTCTCATCCTCGCTGCCGCGGCCTGCTGTCGCCTGCCCCCCGAGTCTGCTTCTGCTGTGGGGGTGTTAGGGCGTTAGCAAAGGGGCGGTGTCCTGGGGGTGTCATTGTTCAGAGTTCGCTGTACAGCACGCACAAATACTCCTCATGATTGGTTTTATGAGGAAGAGTAGGTTTGAAGTGAATAGTACTGACTCGAGGTGTTTTTCCCCCAAGTGGGGGCTGTAAAGCCTCAAAGACGCCTTCAGGGTGGGAAGATGGTTTGGCAGCAGAGTGCGTGGAGGCTTCCTCCAGCCCCAGCCCAGGCCCCCTGCGCCCCTCAGACCCTCCGGGAGAGGCTGCCTTGTACTGCAATGGGCGCCGGGGCCTGCCCTCGGCCACCTCGGCTCTGTGGGCACAGATCCCCAGGCTGGGCAGGGAGGGTGGCGAGATGAGGCCTGAGGCCAGGAGCCGCAGGATGGGCGTTTGTGTGTAGGATGGGTTTGCCTTTTTGGCGTTGTTTTTGTTTTTTTTTTAACAATCTTTTTCTGTTTAACTGCCTGTTGTGGTCCGGAGTCGAGGCAGATGGTTTCCTGTGACCGTTTCACTGGTGTGTGTTTACCCCGGTGCCTTTCCTGGGTGCAGACCCCTCCTGTCAATGCCATGCTGGGCATCCCAGCGCTGACACCCCCTCCCTCAGCCCTGAGTTAGTGGGCTTGGGTCTGTCCCCAGTCACTTCACTATTATCCAAGATGTTGGGGTTACTTAAATGTCAGTGATTTGAATGTATCCCGAAGGATATTGGTACTTTTGGTTCCGTGGTTTCAGTTTGTTTTGTTGTTTGGGGAAGAGAAATCCACAGTGACGGCTTCCCAGAGCCTCGCAGTATGACTCTCTGGGAACAGCTTTTTTACACTTTTAATTAAAATTATTTGATTGATTTGCAGAATGGGTTGGGAGCTGGTTACTGAGTATGGCTACTGCTTTCCATTTCTTCTGCTGAAAGAACAGGGCATAGAACTGTGGTTTGAAAAACAGAGGTGATGGATCTGGGTGTCAGTCAGTGCTTGATCGTTTGATGGCTTTAAGAAATGGGATATTTGGGTGTTTTTAGATGAGCTAATTTGACACTGTGGTCCAAAGTGTGTGGAAATAAAAGAATGCATTTCATGATAGGAATGTTGTGCTGATTAGGTGGTATATTTTTGTGGGCATATTCTATTTTAATTATAATTTCATTTGGCTTTTCAGCTGCCTGTTGTAGATCTAATGATCTGAAATGCCGTACCACAGCCCAAGAAACTTTTGTTCTCATCTTTGTTTATAATGTGAGCACATCAGGTGCTGTCCCCAGCCCTCTGAAAGAGCAGCTCCGGGGGAAAATACTCACCTTTTTCTTATATACGGGAGATTGTTTGACAGGGAAGACCAAAGGTGTTGGCACACTTCTGGTTATGTGTATCTATGTGAAAATGAAATATGGGGACAGCTGCATGTAAATTATTTATAAAGTTGTCTTTTGACAGACCCACGATGTCTGTCTTTGCCCTTTGTTACTTGGAGCATACTCTGCATTGTCTGTTGTGTTGGGCTGGGTTTAGACCCATGAGACTCTGTGCTTGCTCGCTCTCGGCTGTCTCTCCGTAAAGCACAGTGCCGGTTCCTGGTTGTGCCGTGTCCGTGTGACATCAGCAGCTCTAGTGACTATTACTGTGATTTTCAGGCACGTGGCCATGGAGGCTACGATTCTGATTTCAGCGACGAGGAGAACGGAGAGAAGTCTGTGAAGAAGACTAAAAGGTAAACATAGTAGAGAATTAACACTTTGCATTACGTATTACGTGCAAACAGCCTGTTACGGTATATAGAAGGTTATGCTGTGCTATGGAAAGGTGTTGAAATGAGCTTTGAAAAAAATCAATCTCCTTGATTTCTGCATCTCCTTGTCTCAAGCTTGCCAAAGTGTGTCATCTCCCAGGGGCAGCCGATGGAGATCTGTTCTGCCACGTCCATCTGGTGTCTCTGTGCCCCCAGTTCTCGGGGCAGTGCTCATTTTTCTGAGCATTAGTATCGACCGTTGGGGTTTGGCTGCCCTGTTCCCGTCCCTGCCGTCCATGGGGATGCCTGGAACTGCAAAGACAGCAAGGCAATGAAAGGCCAAGTGGCAGCAGCCTTGTAGATCTAGAACGCCTGCTTGGAGGAAGCAAAGAATGGATGCTACTTGTTAATTATTTAATTTGTGAAGGGAGCTGGTGAACTGTGCTGTCCTCAGTCCTTGATATGTAACTGCACATCTCTTATTTCAGATCACTTTTGCCAATTCTTTCAGTGATTCGCACAATTAATGGCCTTGAATTTTGTAGTCTGATCTCATGATATTACTGAGATTTTTATTTATGTATGTATTTATTTTGCTTTGGCACCATAGGCCTTCAGCCCTTTCTGTGCTGTACTGAACATCTTGCTTACATTGTGCATATTTTTTCATACCTTTTCTTGTTTCTCCCTTGCTCTGCTATTGGACTTTATTTAAGAAGGCTTTCTGGAAACTTTCCTAGGACTTATGCATATTTTCCTTTCTAGTAAAATTGAAAGAATGTATTTGTAGTGTCTGACTGCGTTCTGTGAGGGGAAAAAAAATCATGTTTTAATCATTGGAGTAATAGCAGACATTGTGCTGTTCCATTTATTTTATAAATATAGCTGTTCCCCATTAAAACAGTGACTGGTTTTGTTCAGTTTTCACTTTCTTTACAAGGCTGTTACTTACTATACCAGTCCACTTTCTGGGTGAAATGTTAAATAACCATCATTAGCCTTTCAAAAATGCCATCGTTGTCCTTGTCCTGGCACGTTACAGCTGTGGTGAGGCCACCCTTTGAGTCTGGTGTCCAGTTCTGGGCACCTCAACACCAGAGAGATCTGGAGGGGCTGGAGTGAGCGCAGAGGAGGGACACGGAGCTGGTGAGAGGTCTGGAGAACAAGGCTTATGAGGATGGATTGAGGGAGTTGGGGTTGTTTAGTTTGAGGAAGAGGTGGCTGAGGGGAGACCTCATCCCTCTCTACAACTGCTTGAAAGGACATTGTAGAGAGGTTGGAGCTGGTCTCTTCTCACAGGGAATTAGTGATAGAAGGAGAGGGAATGGCTTCAAGCTGCAGCAGGGTAGGGTTAGGCTGGACATTGGGAAAGAATTCTTCCCAGCAAGAGTGGTCAGAGCCTGAACTGGGCTGCCCAGGGAGGGAGTGGAGTCCCCATCCCTGACTCTGTTTCTGAGTGGTTTAGATGTGGTGTTGGGGGATCTGGTGTAGGGGAGAGCTTTGTAGAGTGGGGCTGATGGTTGGACTCCATGGTCCCAAGGGTCTCTTCCAGCCTGAATGATTCTGTGATTCCCAGCAGGGCTGTTATGTGGGTTTGCTCTGTGTGTGCAGACCCTTGTTCTATCCTGGTATTTATTTTCACTGTAAGGAGAACAGTATTCTTAGGGCTTCTCCGTGTTGCTCCTTTGTGGAGTCTCCTAATGGGAACCTTGTGCCTACAGATCCTTTTGAGCAAACGGTATCCTCTAGAGTCCTATATTCCATAGCTTGAAATAGAAATTCCCTGGCTTGTTTTCTACAGGTTTCTCACTTCCATTCTTTGTGCCAGCTGATAATTATGGAGAAATCTTTTCTTCACCTCTGTTGAGGAATGAAGCTAGCTCAGCACACCTTTTACTAGCTAACCTGCATCACTTTATATTTGCCTTTTTATTACTTTCTTGAATTCTGAAGGTATTTTTAGCTGCCCACTGACAAGTGTGGTTCACAACACAGTACTTAAGTTTTAAATTAGCCATTCTTGTGATTACACTGAGAGGCAGAGCTGTTTAATGAGGTGTGGAGACTTAATGTGTGAAAGGGTGGTTATAGGGGTACTGGCAGTCACAGGGTGAACACTGTCCTTCCTGTTCCTTGGCTGCATAGCTGAGGTTTATAGAGGGCTTAAACTGCAGGGGGAAGCTGAGGGGTTTTTAAGGGGTTTCATTGTGGTTCTGTAGTGATAATACTGATAAAAATAAACAGTACATATTGCTGTTTTAAGGAATTTTCTGTAAGTACTAACTGTAAGCAAACACTTTTCTGATTCTGTTCTGCAAATGAAGTAAAGTGTAAGCCAATGTTGGTTCTGAAGCTTGGATTTATTTGTGTAGAATAATCAGGCTTTGGTACTCAAATTAGTGCCAAGTTTGGCACATGGAAGTGTTACTGCTTATGAAAAGTTCTTGGCTAACTTTTCTTTTCCTTACCTGCCCCCGGTTCAGCACAAAGGAAGATGGCCTTCTCACCAAGCCGTTCCCAACAGCCAAACAAGGCGGTGTGGTTCACAGACAGTTCGCAGCTCAAGAGTGGGACAGGTATCTTTTCTCTACTGCATTTGTGAGGCTTTTTTTCCTTCATATGAACAAATCTTTCACTCAGCCATATTTGTTATTAACAGGGAAGAAGCAAGGAAGAGACGATTTCACTTTATATCAATGGATGCTGTATCCTTCTGTTCCATTTTTCTTCAGGTTTTGAGATGGGGCACACGTGAGCTGTTACAGGGAAAGACGGAGGTTTCTCAGTTGTGCCAGCAGCTGACCGTGCAGCACAGATCCTGATCCTTCAGATTACCTGCTTGCTGTTGCTGGGACGTCTCTGGGAGGGCCTCTGCTCAGCACAGGCGTTTCCAGATTCTTCCTGTGTGCTCGTTTGTCCTGGTGGGGACAGAGTTATTACACAGTGAATTGTATTTAGACTGGCACAAAGAAACTTGGCTCTTTCCTTTTAGTTTGTAACATAATTCTGTATAAGGCTGCTATTATCAGTGGACAAATACGATTCTACTGGAAATTTAAGAATTGAAAAGTTTATTAAGAATTCAAAAGTATTCAAAACAGGGTTATCTCAGTAATATCTTCTACAGATGTTGTAGCATAAGTCTGTTCGATATGTGCAGTGTTATTTTTGTTTTTTAAATATCTTGATCATATTTCATGCATAATTTGTAACTATTTTCATAACTACTACCTGATTTAGATCACGGCCTTTCTTCTTTCATTTAGGGGCAGTCATTACATGAAATACCTTCAGTTCCTTGTTTGTTTAAATAGCTGTTCTTCAGCAGTAACAGTTAATAAATAGGAAAGTAAATACTAATTAAATATGGAAAGGCTTACTTAAATCTGGAAACTCTAGGAAACGGAGAGTAACCTCTGACCTGCTCAGGATTGGACCAGGCACTGCATTGTGAAAGGGCCATACCCCAATCAGTCCCATGGACATCGCTGACTGCCATTAGCCACAGAAAATCTGTATATTCTGGAATGGCTACAAAACTACTTGTGGAGAGACTTTCATGAGGTTCTGCTAATGTTTTTGAGTAGTTCCTATTTTTAATCTTTACTGTTAGGCAGTTTTAACACCTAGTAGCTCAAATGGCAGCACAAAATAGTGCCTTATGTTAAATGTGTGTAATTGTGCCAGTTAAACCTTCTGGGCTCGCTTCTCTAGTCCTTCTATTTATGGTGGAAAGAAGGGAAAAAAAGACACATACTGAGGGGAAATTAAGTTTTTGAGGGCCTTTGGAAAATAAAATGTTTTCTCAATAAAATTCTAATGCGTGTCAAAAAGTAGGTTGATGCAGGTTGTTCACGCTGAGGCGGCTTCAGAAACACTATTGCTAGTTCATGGAAAAGATTTTTAAGGAGCTGTGCCTAATATTTTTATTTGTGAAGGCACTTTCTGAATAAGTAATTGTATATTTTTGCTCCAGTGATGGTACAAAATGTGTTTCAGATCATGTCTCTGAGGCTGACGTGTTCTAGAAAAAGCATTGTGTATTTTCTCCAAACTAAAGCAGGTAGCTGAAAAACTTTGGTAAAATGAAAGAAGTTCTGAAACAATCCTTAATTGCTTTATTCAGTATGAGAGACATAAGAAGCTGGTGAAGGACTACATTTTATACTATGGTGGCAAAATGGAGGATTTCCGGCGTTCCGGGTAAGAGCCATCAGAGTCTTTGCCCTCCTGCCCCCCGAGCGCCCTGTGGTGTAAAGCTGTTAAATACCTATTGTAGCTGGGGGGGCTGTGGCTCTGTGTCGAACCACTAATTCGTTGGGTCACCAGCAGTAACTACAGTCACTGCAGATATCCAAACCACAGAGCTGTTTGATTTGGCACCATTGTTTTTATACAAGAACTTCCCATGGGCAGAATTGTTCTTGTTTCGTTACATAAAAGGAGAGATGACAGGGGAGCGTCAGCTGAGGGTGCACTGAGAAGTGTCTGGCAGTGCCTTCCAGTAACAATCTGAAATATTCTGAAATGTGCAGGATTGCTACCCATTGTCCAGAATAATGATAACCTTCTTCAGAGCTATCTGACTGCCTTCTGACATTACCGTCTTCCATAAAAAGTATGAAAGTGTTTTCAGACAAGATCAGGCCACCCACAGTGGCCGTTTCCCACTGCCAATTTTATCTGTGGGAGAAGGTATGCCAGGGAATATAGTGTTATTCTGTAGCAAGTTATTCCTTTGTGCGGTGAGGTGGAGATCACAGCCATCAACTACTGATGTTTAACTAATCACTATTGGAGGGACTTCTCATTTCAATGTTACATTGCACTGAAAGAATTCTGTCCTTTTATAGAGCAAATGACAAGACGGATCTTGACATCATTAGAGAAAACCATAGATTCCTGTGGAACGAGGATGATGAAGCAGACATGAATTGGTACCTGCAACTGTTACAGAACTAGTTATTTTTAGATCACTTGTACTGATTTCGTGGTGTCCCTTACTGATTAAGACTTACTGTGCATACTTAGTGATCGTTCTTTGATCTCTAATGCTTTTGCGATGAAATGTTGCTCAGTGGCAAAATGAGTTGAGGAGAGAGAGAACTTGGATATTTATATGTTCTCCAAGATGTACATGCATGTTCAGAAGCTCTGAAGGAAGCCTGGCTTGAAAAAGCATAGCTTGGTTTGTGCTGCAGATACATTTTAGATCTACTTTACCAGTTCTGTTGAAGTGAGCCCTTGGCTCAACGCGTGCGTTTCTGTCGCGTTTCTAGCTCTGCAGTGTGTGTTCTTGGGATGAAATGCCTTTGTCTTGCTAGTGTCACTGCACTGTAAAATGAATTGTATTTAGTAGAAAATAACCTTTGTTATAACCTTCTTTGTTAAAGGGAGAAGAGGCTTGCAAAGAAGTATTATGATAAATTGTTCAAGGAGTACTGTATAGCAGATCTCAGCAGATACAAAGAGAATAAGGTACGTTTCATTACTGTAAATCAGCTTGGTATATCCTTTTCTAAAAATTGCCTTCTGATTGTGGGCATGTTGTGAAACCAGCGCCTTAATACCCATCCCTCGAAAGGGAGCTGTGAGAACCTGCCAACTTATTTAACAAGCAGCAGCAGTTTGAATCCAGGCATTGTCACTGCCCCAAAAATGTGCATCTGTGGGATGGGAGTGTTTCTGTCAGATGGTGTTGGATGAAGAGGTACTTTGTGTGTAGGAAGGGCAGAACATGGACAGAGGTGAAGGAGAGAGGCTGGAGAGATTGGCCTGCAGAAGAGTGCTAGAGGAGGCCTAAAAAAGCCCTGGGAATGTTACTGTTAATAAAGAAAGAGTCTAAAAAGAGAGTCTCAAGGCTGAATGCTGGCAGAATCAATTTTGGAAATGCCTGTTCTAAAGCAGCATCCTTTGCTGGTTGTTCTTTTCTGTTTATGGAAATAGGATTTATATGTTCCTTGTAAATAAACAGGATTTCTTAAGAGAAACAGCCTGATCCAGCACCAGTTTTCCTCCTTAGCTGGAACAGCCTTTGTCATTTACAGGGTTTTGACTAACCAGCCTCTTAGTCAATAAAAGGCCCGGTGAATTTTCCATTGTCATTTTGCAGAGAGCATTGCTAAGCTCAGATGTGTCTTAGTTTTGTTAGCACATAGTAACAACCCAGCCCAGCAAACTGTGTCTATATACAGTTCTTTGAGACTATTTATAGTGTTGAAAACTCCATTCGCTGGTAAGTACTTGCAAGGACTGGGCTTAAACTCTAATATTAGGCAGAAAAGATGACAGCCTTCCTAAGGAAGTTGGAACAGAAAAATGCAAAAAGAAAGTTAAAGTTAACAAAAAGTAAAATGCTGAACATGCTTTCTCTCCTTCTTTTGAGTAAACTTGATTTTATTTCCCTTTTGCTCTTTCATATCCCTCCATCTCCACCCTGTCCCCAGCTGATTTTTCCCTGAGCACGCTCTCAGATTTTTTTTCTTTCGGTACTGTGCCAAGTTCCCATATGTTTGCTGTCTTTTGTGGGAAACTGTCCTGCCCCAGTTTCCTTTTTTGTGTGTGTGTGTGTTGTGTGAGCAATGTTTCCCTGTCAGACTTCAGATGTGGCCGTCCTAACTCTGGGGTCCCTCTGAATTCCTGTGGCTGCTCATAAGTCGTTACCTACATTTTTGGAACTGCCATGTCAGCATAACTCTGCTGTATCACATAATTTGGTCTCTTATACTAGGTTATGTTCTTTGTTCTCAAATACTTCTGACCATGTGAGAGTCCTTTCTTAGAAAATAGATATATCCATGCCCATGTTTAGTACAGAAGGATGTCAGAGCACGTTTTTTTTCTTGGAAGTAGGCTGCTGATCCCGTTCACACTGATGGAATGCAGCCTGGGCTTTCAGATTCTTACTGCCTTGATTCTTTTTCTGCATTTTCCAGAAGCTGGCAGTTGGGTATCTTTAGCTCCTCATGCCTCCCTTGAACCTCCCCAGTGACATGGTGGAGTCCCCATCACTGGAGGTTTTCAAGGTGCAGTTGCACAGGGTGCTGGATCATCTCATATGGGCTCCAGATGATCCTGCAATGTTCTTTCCAACCCGGGCCGTTCTGTGATTCTGATTCTGTATCCTACTAGGTGGTGTCAAATTAGTTAGAGATTGGTTTTCTGTGATGTTTTAATATATATCCTGCATAGATGGAGACTTGCACATCCATATTCGTCTGTCTTTTCACAGCTGCAATTGCTTTGTGACTAGCCAAAATCTTCTCATCAGCTAATTCTTCTACAGGCCCCTGCATAGAGGTTGTAGCTCAGATCTCATTTAGAAGTTTTCTGCTGAGAAGAAACACTGTTTTCCGAAGTGCTGGATAATGTCAGGGACCAGTTTGATGAGAAGGGCTCTCTTGAGGTCTGAAGATAAGCAGAGCACCTTGACTGAAGCTCAAAAGAAAGGAGCCAGAAGCCTCAAGACATGTGAAGCCTGAGGCCACAGCCATGCTCCAGTCCCTGGTTCAGCCTGTTTCACTATCCTTGTGCACACACAGGGAGATGGGTGGGACCCCCCTGGTCTCATCGCAGACTCCCCTGCGTCCTCATCCTTGGGGGTGCACGGATGTTCTCACACCCACAGCCAGCCCATGGAGACCCACTCCCCCTCTCTGCTCCTGGGCTGCTCAGTCCAGCTGATGGGCAAGTCTGGCTCGGTCTTCACTGCTGCTCCCGTGCTCACCGGCACCCACCTCAGGTGCTGGCACCGCCGGCAGATGGCACCCCGGCACCCACCATCCCGCTTGTCTTTGTGCAGCTAGGACATACAACCTTTTCCTTTCCTTCTAATGGGAAATGACAGTGACCCTCTGAGGTGAGGCTGCTTAAGGACGCTGGAAGAGCGTACTCTGACAGCTCTTGCTTGTGATGGGTCTGTTACTCCTCACGTTTTGCCTAGGTCTGAGTGTTTTTAGGTCTAGGTTGTCTCTGAACCTTCAGTGCATCTTGTCCACAAGCTTTGAGGCTGAGGAGCGTCTGCGTTGTCAGGGCTGGGTTCTGGTGTCAGTCTGGCAGTCAGAGGGGAGAGTGCTCTGCATGTAAGTTTGCTTTGGTGCGCGTTGGACTCGGAATGTTCTTGTCTTATTTTCCTAGAAAGGTTCTTGTTTGCTGTCTCTGCTTTGTTTTGTAGCTTAACAGATTGGAAATGTCTCCTGTTTCCTCAGAAATGAGCTCTGTCTGACACCTGGTCGTTAGACAGAATACATTTTATTCTTTCATTTTCATTTCCAGATCATTTTCAGATTTCTAGGCCAACTTGTCACCCACTTGGTAATGTCAATATCTTCAAGTTTGTCGTTGTTTTTCAGCATGGAGCTTCTCCTGCAAAACTAAAAATATATAAAATCCCCTCTTTCTGTTTGTTAGTGAAAATAAAATGGTTTTCTCCCGGTTGTTCTCACTCCCTTCTGTCTTCAGCCTTTTCACTCGGCTGCTTGCTGGTTTGAGCCAATGAAGCAGAGTCTCCTGGAAAACAAAGGTGGTAGATGGGTTATCTGCATGGGACCTTCCTAGCAATGCAGAGAGAAATCAAACCGGGTTGTTGGCTTTCTTTTCTGTGTGTCCCAGGCTTCAGGCGGCCCCACCCGTGTATAGGTGTTAATGTCCCGTGGCAGTATTCCAGCCCTCTCCTCCCTCTTTCACCTGGACAAAACTGCAGTGAAGTATCTGGTAAAGTCAGGCTGTCCCGATTTCCCGTTAGGTGGGTGAATTGGGATCCTGGCCAGCAGAAGCAGAGAGATCCTTTGAATGAACAGAGAAAGAAATGAAATTTTACTAGCCAGGACTGAATGGAAGCATGTGCAGGACAGCAGTCAACTGCAGTTAGTCTTTACAGCGCTGATTACGTTGACTACTCACAGCTTAATTTTGGTTCTTATCTTAACAGTTTGGATTTAGGTGGCGACATGAGAAAGAAGTAATTTCAGGAAAAGGTAATGATGTCTTCTATTTTATTACATTTCTCCTTGATGCTTCTCTTGCTGCTTTTTAACCTCATTTTGTTAGGCAGTATTTGGCAATACTGGTATGTTTATTAGATAATAATGGACAATAAATTGAACTAACTTCAAACTTTCCTGTTTTATGCCACATAGCTGTAGTGTGCACACTGATCTGCACATATTACAATTAAAATACATGGTTTGTAATGAACACAATGCATTTGATAATGTAGAATCACACGGATACGGTTTTTAGCTGGTCTCCTCCAGTTCTCCAGAGCTCTCCTCATTTAGTAGACCTGACTACCTTTAATTGAAGTCTCTCAATACTCTTCTCCAGGAAATAATTTTATTAACAGTTTCTCCAGTGCTGTTTTTGCAAAATGTTGACTTTTTAGTCAAAGTTCCACGTGTGAAGTCTGTTTTGGCCTGAATTCAGCGGGAGTGGGTGGGAATGTCCGTGATGTCTCCCCATGCTGCTTCTCAATCAGCAGCCGGTTCCAGCCGTGTCCGGTGTGGACTCTCGCCGGGTCCCTGGGGCAGTGCCTGGCGCTTCCCACCCCCTGGCCTGGGCACTCTGCTGTCAGGAGCAGCTGAAGAGCCAGAAGGTGGTGTAAATGTGGGGCTGGTCCTGCAGCAGGTCTCGTGGGTGTGTGCTCTTCAGAAGTGGTGTGTGCACCTCCGAGGCAACTGCACGGAGCAGCGCTGTTGGGCAGAGCAGTTCTGCAAAGGGCTCCGCTTACTGCAGGACATTACAGGGAGGTAGAAAAGAACTTGTCGTTTGGTTGGGGGCTTTTTTCTTACATTTTGCAGGAGGGAGGTGTAAACAGAAATGGTGGGTTTTTCAAGCTATAAAGATTAAAGCTCCTGAAGGTGGCTGTAGGCATATGTTGCATTTAACACTGCAGGTTGTATTAACAAATAGTTACACTTGGCATAGCTGTGTGCTCCATTGAATGGTTTGAAAAGATAATTAAAATGAGAAATTAGTGATTTTTGAACAGTTATGTCTTCACGGGGAAAACAATTTAAAGCTGCATTCCCATTGTAATATCTGGTACTCCATGCTTTAAAATATGGGAGAGTGCACAATTTAGGTGTTTTAAGCTTTTTAATGGAATCCCGATGGAAAGCATGGAATCGGAGCACGGGAACTGAGAAGCAGTATTTCTCCACTAAGGGGCGCAGGCATTCAACCAGCTCTGCCGCGCTGGAGGCTCAGGTGCAGCTCCAGACGCTCACTTGATGCTGTGAGTCTTTCAGCACCTACTGCTTTGCTGTTTGTTAAGTCCAAATCAGTAAGATAAA
The DNA here is from genome assembly GCA_013400555.1 of Jacana jacana. Taxonomy (NCBI): domain Eukaryota; kingdom Metazoa; phylum Chordata; class Aves; order Charadriiformes; family Jacanidae; genus Jacana; species Jacana jacana. The sequence goes on along the minus strand of VZTM01010324.1, from coordinate 382,518 downwards.
TAGCTTTAATTAAATGTGTTAAAGCGTTAATTCCTACTTGTCTGATAATTCCCATGAAAAAAAGGAGAGCCTGAGTTTATTTTAGCCGTTGGGGCGTGCAGTGGTTTAGGGCATAAGGAGGGAACAGGGCAGTGGGTTCCTGGTGTTTGGGTGCTTTGGTTTCACTCTCTGTCCTTGCTCGGTCAGGGAGGAGAAGAGTTTGGGTGAGTGACAGGAGAGGTATTGCTTGCGTTACTAATTGTAATCACCAGATTAGTTCCTTCTCTGCTTTTCTTTCCCACTCCAGCCTTTTGCTGCGGGTGGTTTAAGGGAGGTCACGTTGGAGGTCGCTGTTCTATCTCCTGAAATGTAAAACACAACCTTAATAGTGGTTAATGGTGTAATCCATTGCCAGTGCCAATAAATGGTCCCACAGGACAGGCATTTTCTTAATTAAAATCTTAAGTCACTGTAGAAACCCTAGCTTAAATTTTATAAATCAGGGAATAGTAGGCATTTGAGTTAGTTGGCCTGAAAGTAAATTCTTAAAATGAAAAGCTTTTAAGCTATTCTAAAAATATACTTGATGTGTCTTCCCAAGTACTTTTTTTCTGCTTTCAAAGCATGAATAGTAAGGCATTAAATTTTAAAATTAAAGGTATTTTAGGCGAAAGGCGATAATGGTAAAAGTTTTCTATAGGAAAAGAGGTAACAAGTTCATCAGGTAGAGGTGAAATAGGACTTTTTCAGCAACATGCAGAAGGAGCAAGGCTGGACATACAGTTATATTTGCTGCTTTCTACTTGTATTTGTAGATGAAGTAGTAAAACACCCAGATCAGCCGTATTATTTGGCAAAATAGGCTTTCACACCTGCAAATAGGTGTAGTCTCTGTTTATTCACTATTTCATTGAACTGATGTTTCACTTTGAGCACAACAGTGTCCCTAGGCTGCTGGTTAAACAGGTCACTGACCAGCTGGCACACTGGTCTCTGTGTCTTCCTTTCTTGGACATCTCCCTGGGGGAAAAGTCATGTTTCAAGTACTGAATAATCAGGCCCATAGCTCTCTTTGATTTGGGTCCTCCATAGACACCATGGGAGTTACAATGGTCTTTGCTGCAGTAAGTTTTGTTATGCTTTTATGACATTCAGATATACTGGAGTGAAAAGCACTACTGAAAGAACCTCCAGAGAGAGTGGAATTGTGTACTCAGTTCATTAGGCTTATTCTTTTATAACATATTCCTGGGAAGGTAATGGAAAAACTTACCCTTGGTGTTGTCTCCAGGCATATCAAGGATAAGAAGGTCATAAGAAGCAGTCAACATGGCTTCACCAAGGGGAAGTCATGCTTAACCAACCTGATTGCCTTTTATGGAGACATAACCAGGTGGACAGATGATGGCAAAGCAGTGGATGTGGTGTACCTTGACTTCAGTAAAGCATTTGACACCGTCTCCCACAGCATCCTTGTAGCTAAACTGAGGCAGTGTGGCCTGGACGATAGGGTAGTGAGGTGGATTGTGAACTGGCTGAAGGATAGAAGCCAGAGAGTGGTGGTCAATGGGACAGAATCTACTTGGAGGCCTCCATCTAGTGGAGTCCTTCAGGGGTCAGTACTGGGACCAGTACTGTTCAATATATTCATCAATGACTTGGATGAGGGAATGGAGTGCACTAGCAGCAAGTTTGCTGATGACACCAAACTGGGAGGAGTGGCTGACAGGCCAAAAGGCTGTGCTGCCATTCAGCGNGGGCCCCTCAGTTCCAGAAGGACAGGGAACTGCTGGAGAGAGTCCAGCACAGAGCCATGAAGATGATGGAGTGGAGCATCTCCCATAGGAGGAAAGGCTGAGGGAGCTGGGTCTCTTTAGCTTGGAGGAGACTGAGGGGTGAGCTTTTTAACGTTTATAAATCTGTAAAGGGTGAGTGTCAGGAGGATGGAGCCAGGTTCTTCTCAGTGACACCCAGTGACAGGACAAGGGGCACTGGGTGCAAGCTGGAACAGAGGAGGTTCCACTTCAATATGAGGAAAACTTCTTTATGGTGAGGGAACCCTGTCAGGGGCTGCCCAGGGAGGTGGTGGAGTCTCCTTCTCTGGAGACATTCCAACCCCGCCTGGAGGCGTTCCTGAGTGACCTGCTCTGGGTGTTCCTGCTCCGGCAGGGGGATTGGACTGGAGGAGCTTTCAAGGTCCCTTCCAATCCCTGATGTTCTGTGTTTCTGTGTGATTCTGTGTACCTTCATCTATACATTGTAAAGCACGGTTCAGGTTATGTTCTTTCTTTGCAAGTATGTGCAGTATTGGACAAGTACGAGTGACTGTGGTGTCGTTGTCGTGTAGATTTGGGCTTTCTTATTTGAAAAAAACGTAAAACAAAAAGCAAAAGCTGGGCAAAACCAGACCTAACAACCCCAAACCTCTGCTTGTTAATCCTTGAAGCCCAGTTTGCTGGTTTTGACCCCTTTGCAGGTCAGTTTTCCTGTGGAAATAAGCACTGTGACAAGCAGGAAGGCCTGCGGAGCTGGGAGGTGAATTTCGGTTACGTTGAGCAGGGTGAGAAGAGGAATGCGCTGGTGAAGCTGAGTAAGTCGATGTCTCCTGCTGCTAAAGCACGAGTGAGACCAGCAGTGATGGTCTGGGTTCATGCAAAATGCTGAATTTTTTTAATTACAGGTAGCTTGACAGTCTCCATTTAGAGAGAATGGCTATTATTATCATTGCTGCTAGTACTGGTATTATTAGAAGAGCTGTTACAGGTTGAGCACTTTGTGCTGTGTATTTGGTGGTGTCAGAAGACCGGAGTAACTGGTTCTAAGCTGGTTTGTGTACAGACATGCCTGGCTCTAATGGGCACCATGGCTGTGCAGGGAGGGTTTCACCACTGTCGCTGCTTAATCAGTTGGGTGGCTCAGGAGTCCTTAGGGCCTGGGACCAGCCAACTTACTGCACACCTGCAGCACTACGCATTTTATTGATAATGCTTATTTTTTCTTCCAAAAATCCTAACTTTTATTAAATCATTTCCTTTTCCAGTTTTGCCCCTTGAGTGGGATTTCTGTTCAGTCTGGTATACATTTTGATACGCTCATCACTTAAGCTTACTGCTCTTTACACACGTTTTATGTAAAACAAGCTAATGGTGGGGGTTTTGTGCACAAGAGCCTAGATAGTGTGCTCTCTAGTTTCAGGTATGTGTTAGCTGTGTTAGTTATGCTTGTCAAATACATGGGTGTCATGTTCTCGTTCTCTCTTTTTCAGGACTGTGTCCAGACTGTTCCTACAAACTCAACTTTCATCACCGGTAACGAAATAGTTATAAAATGCGGGGGCTGAATGATTGCTAGGTTACAGTTTTGATGAACAACAAGTGGGGGGAGAATTCAGCTGGGTGATTATGAGCTTCTTTATGCTGAAATAGATCCTATTCTGGAGTTCTTACAGAGACACTGGCTTCCCGTTGCTGAGAGTTAGATATTGCTGTGTGAATGAAAGTGGAACAACCCTCCAACTGGAAGAATCCCATCCCCACCCGCACAGAACTTTCCTTTGCTTAATTTCAGCCCAGTGATTACTTGTCTTTTCTGAAAGTTTATGCAAAACATGGTTCTTTTTGCCCCGCTCTTGCTGTGTTTGAGAGCTGGAATGCTTTTCCTTGTCTTAAAAAATCGTGGGTTTGTGTGTGAGTCAAGTGACTGTGCTTGGAAATTTTGAATCTGAGTATTTATTCTTCTTTGAGAATCAGCTATTAATAGAGAAAACCAGTAAATTTTAAACTAATAAGATCTGTGCATTAAGGTTTGGTTTGTTTCTCACTGTTATCCATAATCTTACTGAATTCCACAGCTATTGCTACTCAGATTTTGCTACTCAGATATTCTGAATCTCAGGGTGGCAGTGACTTAGTTGCATGGATCAGTAATTAAGCTGTATAATTATCTGAAAATCACATGAAAGGTAAAACTTTGAGCTCAAAAATTATGATTTATTTTTTTTAAAGTAACACAAATCAAAGGTCCATCTGGATGGATATATTCAAGATAGTTAATGAATCCATTTTAAAAGCTATTCAGTTTCATTACAGCACTGTGCAGGCACCTATTAACAAGGAGAATTAACTAATTGAAATTAGTTTGGTTTGTCTTGCTTCTTTTTGGAAGTAAAATTGTGAAACCACCTGAATTGAGAATAAGGGTGGTCAGACGTTCTCTCGTTGTCAGCTGCAGAGTAACACTTGCTTGGAAGCAATTTTAGTGACTGTGCAAAGAAGCAGGACAAGGTCAGTCCCTGTCACACCATCGCTGCCAATAAAAGACAGGGCTTCCTGGTGCCTACAGGCTCTTAGGCCTGAGATTCTTCTGCCTCGGGTTTTGTCGCTATCAAATGAGAAAATATATTTTGAAACTAGTGTTAACAGTGTTTTTCTCATTACATAGATACAAAATTGTTTGCTAAAAGAAACATAAATAAGAATTGGGTATGTTATAAAATTATTTTCTCCATTTAATCTTGTCTTGTCAGTTCACTGGCTTGGTTGCCTCTGTCGGTGTCGTTTTAGCAGCTTTAGCATCTCCCGTCCCCGTCTGTAGCTGCAGACCTCTAGTGATTCTGTAGCACTTTGCATTTGAACTAAATTGGGCTTTTTCAGTTTGACTAGTGATAGGTTTCAGGAAAAATGGCAAGTGTTTGACTGAACTAAATGCTTAAGATTTACTGTTGCTTGAGGAGTACGTGTGACAGACAAAGTGTACATCCTTGTTTCTTTTATAAAGGAGGAAAGAAGTCAAAGCTCACAAGAGAAGAGGCACAGCTCTACCAAGCTCTAAAGAGCCCAACGTTAAGAAGACAAAATTATCTTGCTCAGGAAAAAAGAAGTCAAAAAAAAAGACCCATGAAGGTAAATTTAAATTTGAGACCTTTGATTTTTAAACTATTCAATCTGAGTTTTGCCCTAGCTACACACATGTAGGTACAGATATGTTATTATGTGTAAATACAGATACCTCGCTTTCTTGTTTGTGTAACACAAGGAGTCAAAAAGATACATTCTTTAGGAGATATTTCCCAGGTGCACAAAGAAAGAGAAGTATGGAGAAAATAAAAAAAGATAAAATTCCTATCTTTCTTGGAGAGGAGAGCTTTTTGGAAAAGATGGCGAGGAGGATTTGTGCAAGAGTTAGAGGATGCCTTGGGAAGTGTCAGATTCCCTGAGGCTGCGAGGTGACAGCCACTGGGCACACCGCTGACCCCCTGTGCACTGACCTCGGGATAACATAACCTGCTGGAGCCCAAACCAACGGCCTTTCAACTCCTGCTAAAGAAAGCTCTTGGCTTCAGCGTTGGCTCGCGTTGTTTGAGAGCACGGTGTGTGCCCGCCCGGGCACACCTCTGTCTGATACAGCCTGATAGAGAGATCCTTGTAAACAGTCCATGGTAACAGGTAAGAGCAAGGCAAGTTTACTGGCTTCTTGATTTTTATCTTTCCAGATCAGGTGTCTTCAGAAGATTCAGATAATTCTGATAAAGGTAAGGTATTTGAATATCCCCTGCATTTTATGGTGGTGTCATGAGGTGTATTATTCCATGGTCATTTGACATTGTTTTGTTCTCTGGCAGTTGCAATATTTTATGAGATGATAGGAATGCCACGTGAGAACAAGCAGAGGTGTGAAGGGTCAAAATAATTACTACAGATCAGCAGAGAAAAACCTGCGATAAATTTTTAAAGGGAAATCTTTTAAGTTTAAGTAAGGAATAAGATGCGGGCAGGTGGCAGAATGGAATTAATCAGAAAATGAGAGGCCGGGCTGTTCCAGAGAAGAGGAGAGGGCACAGAAATAGGTTTGTTCTTGGTATGCCTCCCCGGTGTGATACGTACTGCCTTTCTGCTCAGGGAATGATACTAATATGCACTCTGCTCAAAAAAATAATAGATTTTAAATAAATCCTGTATTGAATAAATAATAAATAAATGTTAAGTAAAGTCCTTTCCTGCTGGCACCCGTAGCACCCAGAGCTCCTTGCTGTGGGTGGTGACTCCTCGGCCCCACTTGTCCCCATGTCCCAGAAGCACCAGCCCCAGGTTCTTTTGGAGAAGCCAGCTCCGTCTCCTGGCGGCAGCAGTTCCCGCTGCAGGCTCTGGAGAGAGGTGGAGGTTTCTGCTGTGCTGTGTGTCTGCAGGAGTGTGCTCAGCACCCGTGTTCCCCGTTAGGCACAGGAGCACCTGAAGCACTTTAGTTATGCTCAGAGCGTGCCCTGGGTCCTCGCCTCCTCAGGAGAGCTCTGCTGGAGGATGGCTTTGGTTTAGGTCTGGGTATATTTCCCATAACAAGATACTTTTTTCTTGGTTTTCACTCCTTTTGTGTGTGAAGGAGTGAACAAAGCAGTTCTGCAACAATCCATGTTTTCTGTTAATTTCTTTGGTAAGTTACAGTTGATAAAAGTTCTCATCCAAATGGAAGCGATTGATTCAGTGTCGTGAGTTGGCACTGTGCTGCAGACCTGGGTACTCGACTATGAACCCTTCGTTTTAGGAAGTGCCTCGCTGCTGCTGTGTCAAGATCAGTGCTTTTGACACTGATTGTTGTTGTGCTCGTTCCTGGTATACTGGAGTCTTTGATGCTGTATCGAGTAACACTGGAAAAGGTTTTCAGTTTTGCTTTTTGCAAAGTAGAAGTGTTCTCTTTGTTCTCATGGTTACAGTTAGACACTGCTCCTAGCATTATACCATCTCAGTGCAAAAAAATAAAAGAGAGAAACTCTTTTCAAATTTCTTTCATAAGCACTTTAAATTTCTTAACAGATTCAGATAACAGCGATGCACAGGATGGTCCCTCAGACTCTGACTTCTGGAAGGGTCCTCTCCAGGAAGCAGATGAGAAATCACGGTTAGTCTGATGCAGTGAACCTGTGGCTGGCACAGCGTTCCGTGTCCCTTCCCAGCTTGAACCGGGTGTTTTAACACCCAGCTTCTCTGGGGGTTTCAGTGAGGGTTCTGACATCTAAAATGACGTCACGTCTCCTTCCACCTAGAAAGCAAAGTGTGTTTTCTTAGAGAGGAAACATAGACAGCATTGGAGGAGACACCTTTGACAGGCCACTGTCCTGCCACTGCTGTCCCCTTAACCGCCTCGGGAGTAAAGCCTGATGGCCAGTTCCTGGCTGTGGCACAGGAGGGGAGGTGGGAGGGGTATCACGTATTGAACCAGTCAGGAGGGTCTATACCAGCTGCACATTCCCATCAGAGCCTGCTGGATCTTTTCACACAGAGGTTATCTCCCAGGGACAGAGGTGCAGATCCAAAGCAGAACTTTCTTTGACTGGTCTTGTTCTTTGGTTGTGTTTTATTTTACAGGGAGGAGGAGTTCGATGAGTACTTTCAAGACTTGTTTCTCTGAAGAGGAAATGGATGTAGGCTGAGTCTCCTTCTGTGCTGTCAAGCTGAGTCTGGGCACCCAGTGCTAATTAGGGACCAGAGCCCTCTCTCTGCCCACGTACCTGTGCTGCAGTCACCCACATGGACCATCCTCAGGACATTGTCTTTGTAGAGGTTTTGGGTCTCAAAATGTCCTTTTTCCTGTGGTGGGCTGTGGTAGACTCAGGAAGTGAGAGAAGTAATTTGTTCAGTTCAGTTCAGTGCAGAAGGTACGTGGCACCCAAACTTAAAACGAACAGGAATGTAGTTCACTGACGTTACATCAACTTGGTTGGTTTTTATTTTATCCCAAACCTCAGTTGTTGTCAGATATTTTGCGATGGGGCATTTTGGAAGATTCTGTCATTAGTTATAAACCATACACTTTAATATATTCTTATTTCTAATTTATTTAGCAGGAGTTAATAGCTGTAAATGAATTGGTTCTGTAGACTTTAATATTCAGGTATTAGTCTCTGTAAGTGTTTTCAAATGCTGTTGGAGAAGTTCCATTTTTATCAAATATGTATTTTGCTTGAATTGAGTAAACCACATCTGCAACATCCCCCGTAGCCCTTAGGAACCTTGAGTTCATTCTGACCCTGGTGTAGTTTTGGTTTTAATATGATGTGACTGGAAATCCCACTTAGAAAAAATCTGGTTGGCTGGTGATTGTTTTGACGTGAAAAATAAAGTGTGTGGCTTTCTGTGGGAGATGCCCATGTGACTTGGGTGTTATATATGGTTTCTGATCTCCTTAGCGTTGATTGGATGTTAATCCTTCTTTAAAGTGTAATCCTAAATGTACAAGTACAGAACAGGCTGCTTGGGAACCTGCAGGCTTCAGCTTCCTCTTCAAATTCCGACACAAGTGTAAACATGCTTTATTTTAGGTTTCCAGAGTCAGCACATGAGCAGTGAGAGGGGCTGTTTTCCTTTCTTGGCAGATGGAAAGTACTTGGGATGTAACGGAAAAGCTTTTTTTTTTTCTTTTAATAAATGCTGGTGTTCATCTGAGGAAAATGAATGTTGTATAAAACCTATTTTTGATGAGTACTTTCCACTGGAGATATATTTATAGGAAGTATTTATAGCAAGTATCTGATGTGGAAGATGTGAGAGCAGAGATGGTGGCAGTGTGTTCACAGAGGTGTTCCCTGCACCCGTAGGCGTGGGCTGAGAACTGTTTACAGCGTTAATGAACATAATTAACACTTTCAGCAGCGTGTACTTATGTCCTTGTGCTGTCACTCATTACTTATTTAGGGTGTCCTTGAGTAAGAAATAAGCGTAGCCGTGCACGAAGGCTGCTTTAGGTAAGAAGCTGGATTGAAAGGTTAATTCTGTGTCATCTGGCAAGCTGGGTGGAGAGTCCAATCCAATCCCCTCCCCGCAATCTGCTTACGCTGTGCCGCGGCCCCGGGGGCCTCCTGCCAGCCTGGGGCTCTGTGCCTCGGGAGTCCTGGGTAACTGACTCCTTTTTGGGTCTGCAGAGGTGCAGTTAGGAGATGTACAGTGCACATACTAAATACGTCATTTAATACAGCTTCAATAAAATTACATGATCAAACAACCTTGAAATAGCTTTCTTTAGGATCTGTGTGTCATACAGAAAACAGTACATGGTGCTCAGGTTTGTGTCAGAACGCGGTGTGCATAAAATACTCGTCCCGTTTATAAATACAGATGTGATAAGTGGGATTTTTTGGGTGGTTTCCTTTAATTTGGGGTGGTTGTACACAGTGTGTGTGTTGATAGAGCATTCCTAAAGAGGAACACACTGGGAAAGGCTTCAGTCATTCTCCCTTCTCCGTGTGCGCCGAGGGCTGTACACAATCTCCGGGTCTGCTCGCTTAAAGGGGGAGGATGGGACTGACTTTGTGTGTCAGGGGTGTTTGTTGCAGGAGCTGCATTTGACATCTGTCTCCTCCTAGATCTGGAACTGGTTCCAGTGACGGCTCACATCCGTGCGTAAAACAGGAGCCCTTCTCCTCCCTCCGGCTGCAGAGGAGCCGGTGTTGAGAGATCCAGTGGAAGGTAGGGGGTGGCCTCTCCTTCCTCACCAGCAGGAGGGTTAGATGGGGAGCTCATTTCTGTGCCCTCTTGGGGCTTGGTCACAGAGAGGGAGGTGAGGTGGATTCTCAGGTGCACTCCCTCTGCTGTCCTCTCCCTCCTGGGGTTAAATCGGTGCCAGCGCATCGGTTCTCAAGTACCTTAATTTCCTGCCTTCTCAGGAGGGTGTGTTGGGAGCAGCTTCCCCACGCCTCTGCCCGCAGAGCCAGCTCTGGACAATCCTAGCAAACCCGGGCTTGTGTGCAGGGGATTTGAGATCTTTCCAATCGCAGTGGTGGGTTCAAGAAGGGTGGGCAGAGCCCTTTGCCCGTGGGCCACGGAGCAGTTTCTGGGAGCCGGGGCTGCGGTTTACAGGCTTATCCCTGGCACACGCTGTTTTCTCACAACCACCGGCTCCCTGCTTGCAGCGCCCCGAGCGGGGAGCTGTGCCCCGTGTGGCCCAGGGATGGAGGTGTTCACCCTAGGACTTCGTGCAGGGTTGAGAATGGAGGAAAAGGACCATTCCAGATTAAGAAAATGCACGTGGTATAAAAGGCTAAATACACAAATTACAAAAATCACAATGTCTGAATTGTACATCTTAGATGAAATTACTGAATGGCATCCAAGATCTGCCAGAATCATTTCCACATTGTCTGGAGCGGGCAGAAGTTACCTGCTTTACTGAAAAGGCTGTGTATAAACGGGGTGACCTGACAGAATCTCTAGTATGCACAGTTAAGCATTTTGCACCGTTGCTTTTTTTTTCTTTTCCAGTTTTTAATTGTGTTTATTTACTCCATTAAAAATTATTCCCAACAAGTGGCAAGTGTTCAGGAGGGTCGTTACGAGAGTGATCTATACTAGTCTGTGCGAAGCAGAAATCCACTGGGGCTCAGTCAGGTTCTTTCTAGATGGCTTTTCTGCAGCAGAAACAGTGTCTGAGACAAAGAATTACAAAATTATACATGTTTTGGATTTTCCATCCTCTCCACTTCCGCCACCACCTCCAGCTGCATTTTCAGCTACAAAACAGAGAAGGGAAGCAACATGAGTATTTTCTGTTCATTTTAGCTGCTGTCATTTCTTGTTAAAAAGGCGGTGTTTTTGTGATACGCGTATTATGTGTGTTTGACCTTCTGAAAATTGAGCGTGCTTTCGCTGCTGGCTGGGGGAGATGGATAAGAGGCAGCAGCAGCTGTGATACAGCCGTCTGTGTCTGTGGCGTAGGAGTTCCCAAAGGACCAAACACACACTGAACCACTCTTTCTGGAAAGTTTCAGTAGTTGTGTATCGAGAGCTGTTTAGCTCTGCCCCACACGTACAGAGCTGTGGTATGCAAGCCGTGCAAGAGGAATAAACTCTTGGATCAGTAGCGTGTGAATCTGGTTTTGAAGCAGATGCTACAAAAACTTTAATTTGACCTAATTGTACAGCCTTTATCCAACCCTGCATGAATCCCTTCGTAATTACCAATTAAGGGGGGGGAGAGACTTTTGATGTTCATCTGGAGCTACTGGTTCTGTTACAGACTCTCAAATGATTCCACAGATAGTCACTGGTCATCGTTAAAATTCTTTCCACGTCATAAATTGCGTTTCCAGGTTCATTTAAGGTAAGATACCAATATTAGAATTAAAACTTACATTTGAAAGCTGTGGATCACCATGTTACTAGGTCATTTTCGACCCTTTCCACCTGCATTGAAACATGTCACATGATCAGTGTCCTACCCTCTGTAATCGGTGGATATAATCAACACTATGTTACCAACCACGTATTTTATTGTCTCAGTTTAACACTGTATTCTGGTTCAGTGTCTCTTCTGAACTTTCCACTGTAGTGGTTCAGCAAACACGTTTGTTCTGTCTTGTGCCCGCTGGCTGGCCAAGAATAGCCGGGTCAGTGTGATCTCAGCAGGTATCGAACCGGCTTAGCAAACCCCTCTGTTGACACGGCCTTGATTTGCCAGGGTCGGGTCTGTTCCTCACAACGTGCATGGCCCCCTTCCAGCACACGTTTGCAAAGATGTGACAGGGTTACTTACAGTTTGTGATACCAGTTTTGGTGTGGAAAGGTCAGACCCTTAGTCCTGCAAATCAATCTGTCCCTGCTGGTGGAAGGGAAAACCCTTCTTCCCCGAAGTCAGTGATGCAGAGGTTCCAAAACACCAGTGGTGTGAGATGGCCTAACTTCAGGTGGGAGTAGGAATACCTGAGTCTCCCTAAAGGCGTGGGCTGAGAATTATTTTAGAACCTTTTTAGTTTAGATCCTTACATAGGATAAGACTTTACTAAATGTACTCTCTACCAAGAGAGCAAATGGACAAGGAGGTTTGTATTTCGGTCCCGCCTTGTCTTGGTTTTGTTTCACTGGTGTTTCTGTGCAGTTCAGGCGCTTACATTCCAGTGTAGGAAAGAGTACTCTGCTCCTATTCACAACCAGTGAGAAATGAATCTTAAAGAAATCAGATCGTATGATTAATTGCAAAAAAGTGTCTTTAAAAGTTGATTTGGGAGACAATGGGCTGGGTATAGTTTCTGTGAACACGTGTGTAAGCGGTATCACAGTGCGAGTAGGCCGAAATATTTCTTGTCATTTTATTCCAATAGTGAATTTGACTCATTTTATTAAACATCTCTTTCAGAAATATGCTTTCAATTAATCATGTAACCTACAGGACTTTTTTAACAACTTTTTTTTTTAATTTTAGCTTAGTGTCATTTATTTTAGGGGCCAGTAACTCGTTAGTTCCACTTCACACTCTGAGAGTAACCGGGTGGGTGGCCCTGAGTAGCCTGTTCTGTGTGAGCTGTAAAGAATACTCACCAGTCACTGATCAACAACTAAGTTGTTCAGTACTGGTTTATGCTTCAAAGATGTGAAACACACAAAGTAACGTAGCTTTTCTGTTTCAAAGCAGCTGACAGTGAATCATTCCTTAGTAACCGCACGCGGTTTGTTCTCATCTCTGAACCTTTCGAGTCCCTTCACTGGTCGGGCAGAGCTGGTGGCCTGTCCCTCAGGCAATACCCAGTACAGATAACTGACACTTGAGTGGCAGGTTCTCAGCCTCTGTAACACCAGCTTCTCTTCTACACTGTCACAGCAGGGCCATGCTTCCCATTTCAGAGCATGGGCTGTCTTAGGATGATTAGTGTTAAATCCGTGGTATGAGAGAGTGTATTTCAGCCAAGAAACTGATGGCAGGGAGCTGGAGCCAAAAGCTTGATCTTAAGCTTGGAAGAGAGGTGGGGTTTTGCACCGCTTTTTTATGAAGTTCCAAATGCACTCCATCCATTCCCATCTCTTTCCCTTGGGCTCCTCCTTTCAGCTTAAACGAAGCACCTGAATATTTCAGGGGCTGATGCCGCACGGAATCTTGATACGTTTCTAGTATTTCAGGTGCTCAAAGTGCACAGTTTAATTACATTTAAGACAAAAGGAATTTTACATTCCCTTCCCTTCTGTGGTGGTCACATTTTCTGCCATTCTGCAGTTTAGAGGATGAGGTCAGTGTACTGGATTTGTTTAATCCTGAATGCTTACACTCTTCCAAGTAGTGATAAAGCTCATTTGGCTAATTCAGAACTTGCATACCGTTAGTGTGAAGTTTACTAGGATATTGTGCAAGTGCATGTGTGAATTGGAGAGACAGTGAACATGTTGACTGCCTTACAGTATATATAAATGAAAACCTTAGAAGTTACTTAACCTTTTTTGGCAGCTGCTTCTTCTTCCTTTTTCTTCTGTTCCTCAATAATTTTCATCTTCTCTTCATACTCATCAGCTCTCGTTTTCCATTCAACCCTGTTGTTTTGAAGACCATCAAACATAGGTGTAATTTCCTTGTGAAACCTTGAGAATTCCTATACAAACAATTTAAATAGTAAATTAGAAATTCATAAAGACATGGTTTGTAGAGCCTGAATTTGTGGGGATACTGCTCTTTGCAGAGAAAACAGCTTTTGTTGTTCTGTTACTGTAATTCAGTATATATGCTAGATGAATTGTGTTTGATTTCACGGGTTTTTCCAAGCACTTGTTCCATCTCTGCGAGAGGGTTTTGTGTAGAAGAGGAAGAATTTGAAAAGAAGTAGGGCGAGTACCTGCTGGGGTGTGTTTGGAAGCAGGTTCTCGATCGCGCTGTGGTGGCGTTGTATCAGAAATGCTGGGGTGGGTAATAGTGCCTGATTGTGCATCGTCTGTCAGTATTTCCCACATTTGATAGCCTGATTCGTATCATACAGTTAGAACTGTGATACACAGTACTTTAGCCAGTGATTATCAGTATCAGGACATAATAAACAAGTCCAGTATCCTACAGTATATTCCAAGCCAATGAGGGGGCATCTGAAGATGTGAAAATACTGCATGTCATTTTGCTGCAGGAGATTTCCCCATAATATGAAAAGCTGGGCAGGGATTAATAATGGCATTTCAGTGCCATATGGAATATACAGAATGTCTGTATTTCGAGAATAATGCAGGTTTCCTGTTTCCTTTCCTGTGCCATCAACTTCTTTCTGTAGGTTAGCACAGGGTAACCCTCTACTTATATTAAACGGGACTGTGAAGAACCAGACTGGACTTTCTAGCTCAGACTTTGGAGGTAGTAAAACCTTGGCACCATCAAGTTTCACTGAGTTCTTCACTTGTAATTGAATGTTTCACATCTCTTGAATTTGCTTTGTGGGAGCAAGACTGAAAAATTGTGGCGGTTGTGAGAGTTATTTCCCCCGTGACTGTGAGTCCTGCGGCTCCCTAGAGTTCCTTAACTGCAAGGGTTTGTCAGTAATCGTGCCATCGGAACCACTGCAGCAGGAAGACAACAAAAAATCGTTCTTACCTTGTACACAAACGTGCACACAAAATCTATGAAGCCGACTTGGAGCTTGGGTAGTTCATCTCCTTTGTTTCTGTCCATCATAGGCTAGAACAGAACGGCAGGAATTTGGATTATGTAGATACCAAGCTTTTTGGTACAATGATCTAGTCAGCGTCACAGACCATTATCTAGTCAGTGGTTTAATAATGGTTAATATTGCCTAATACAGTTAAATCATTTAGTACTTACAATTGGTTGTTGCTGTAGCACGGTTCGTTCCAGGTCACCCTGCTCCCAGAATTCATTTGCAACCATGAGAGCAACCTGAATAATCACAATTCAGTGGAAGTGTCAGCAGAAAGTGGTAAATTTAAAGAAAGAAAAGAACAAGGCTCTCCAGAAAATGTGAAGATGCTGATTAACCGAGAACTGGCATATTACTGTCCACTGCTTCATAGTATTGACAACTTCCCTCCCACAAAGAGGATGTATTTCTTGCTCGTTGCTTTATCTCTGAGTAGTTTAAAAAGTTCTCCAGAAATAGGGAGTTTTGGTCAAACGGAATGGCTTTCCACTCTTTAGTCCCTGTAGAGATAGTCAAGCCCTTCTTTCAGAAAATATAGCCGCTCTCTGGCATTCTCAAGGCTTTTTCCAGCAAATTATCTCTACCACTATTCTGGTGTGTGCTGAGGAAATGAAAGATTATTGTCGACAGGGACAACACACTCCTAGCAATATTGGGGGATCTTCTGCCACCGGTAGTATCTATTACTTAGAAAGTCTCAAATGCATTGTGCAGTTCTGTTTTGATTAGGCATTTGATTAAAAGGTGTTCCTTTAAAGCAAGATGGACAGTAAGTACTGAAGTACTTGAAGTACTTAATGTATAAAG
Organism: Jacana jacana; assembly: GCA_013400555.1. Classification (NCBI taxonomy): domain Eukaryota; kingdom Metazoa; phylum Chordata; class Aves; order Charadriiformes; family Jacanidae; genus Jacana; species Jacana jacana. The sequence goes on along the minus strand of VZTM01010324.1, from coordinate 367,349 downwards.
CAGTGAAGCAGTGGCACACCGTATTACAGGGTTTATTTTTAGTGTGTTTAAGCTACTTTGAAGTGGCGCCAAGATCTACGGGATAGACACAACTAATTCAACTCGTACTGTTGTTAAATCTGTACCTGAAAAATGGCAAGTGTTGGATAGTGCAAAAATAACAGAGTGATATTAAAGAGTAGCTAGAACAGCTGACAGTCAGGGATGCCAGTTTTAGTGCAAAGACAAGTAGGGAAGGTTGAAACAACTGTAGGGTGGCTGGGGAGAGGCATCATGGAACCCTTGCAGATACAGTGACAGAAAAACAGAGGTGGTTTTCTGGAAACACAGTTGGGTGCAGAATCTTAAATATCTAGAAAAATATTGCAAGTGATTGTTTTTTTTCATTATCATGCACTAAGGAGGCAGTAGCCAGATAGCAAATGCAGTGTTGACTGCTTGAAAGGTACCTACCTTACTTTGCACTTCCCAAGGCTTGGTTATAGCAGAGAGGTCACATCCCGTCATCATCATGGCCCTTCGAAAGCGCCCAACAGAAACAGGAGTGTTGTTAGGATGAAGATAAGGGGAAAAAAAAAGTCTAGATCTTTTAAGGCATTTAGATAGCTAAGATGCACATTTTGAGAAGACATCTATTTCTAATTTAAAATCGTGGTTATGCTCGTCATCAGACAGCTACATCGTCTTCTTTTACATATTTAGGTGCCCAAATTCTTGTAAAATCTAGTCCTAGATAACTCATTGAATAAAGAGTAAAATATTAACCACCTACATGATGACTTCTTTTTTGGTTGGGTCAATAGATATATATTTAATTGCCTCCTCTTCTGTTTCCATTTTTTCAATTGCATCCACAATCTTTTGGAACATAGTTCTTTTCCTGTTGAAATATACCAATAAACCATATGTGGTTTCTGCGTTAAAAATGAAATAGAAAACTCTATCTCTGATATTTGTGCTTTTCCAAAGTAGTACCCTAGTCGCATTAGTGTTAAAGTGACACCTTCTTCCTGTTTAACCCAAGCTCTTTGGGTTTGTCACAATTTCCATGTCACACAGTAGCAGGTACAGATTTTGCTATATACCACTGACATGTCAAGTATTATGTCAGAATTCCTGACGAGAAAATAACTAATTTATTCCCTAACTCGTCATATTAAACTGGAGCGACATTAATTTTTCTTCAGTGTTATCTTTGTTACTTAGGCGAATTCTTTATGTTACAGTAAGTAAAGCAAACACTAATCAATGTTCTTCTCTTCCTTCCCCTCAAAAATCCAAACCAGCACCCAGCAAGGCCTGACTGAGAAGAACTTTGAAAATATGTGTCTTGCTATTGCTTAATTTGCATTAATGCATGAACGAAATAATGGAATTACTGTTCACTAAAGCTTAATAACTGCTGTTGCACAACGTGCTGATTTGTTTCCCGCCTTTAAATTGTCCCAGTCATAAGACATCTGGACCAAAACAAAAGGCCCCATATGTCTTTAAGGAAACTACTCTTTATAAAAGCACATTCATGTTCCCATGGTAATGTGGGAAGAGGATGGATGATTTGATATTTGGAGTCTTTGGCATATTTAATGCTGGGGTCGGTTGATGTTTGCAGTTTTGTTTTTAAAACAGGATCTTAATTTCCATGTCGCAAGTACGGCCCTCTTGAGTCTGACCGTAGTATGGTACGGTGTCACACATGCACACAACTGCACAATTAGGCGTCAGACCCCACGCTTCTGAAGTACAGCGTTTGCTGTAACAAAAGGCACGTTTGAGTGACCCGCTCCATGTATACTATTACATACATTTCTGTGTTCTCTGATTAAAAGCTAGTCATCAATCAAAGAATGTAAGATTTATTTTTCTTTTTACAAGAATTAGACAATTTTAAATATAACTGTACTCTGCAACTAAACAATGGAAAACTACTGTTATAAATTGTATAGGATTGACATTTTTTCAGTAGGAAGTTATACAGAATTTAGTACTTACTTGAAATACAAAGCCAAGTCAGTTGCTATTATTGCAACTTCAAATAAGTGTAGAACAGTTTCAAACTGGCGCTTATTTAGGTTCTGGAAGATGTTTAAACTCTGCAAGATGGAAAGTTTACGAATTCAATTCCTTTTATAACACTGGCTTTGGTTTGTACTATACAGGTTGTCTCAGAATAGTATAACAAAACTGGCTAACCACAGTCCCTATATGAAAATAACTCCACAAACAAAAAATTACCTTATTGGTAAAGATGGCCCTTATTCATGGCTAATAAATGGCTAATTAACTGTGTGAAGGGTGGGGGGATCTCAGGTGTTGCCCTCAGAGGCTGCATAAATACCTAAATCCACAGTGACTCAAAATGGTTGAAAGTCTTAGGATTGCCACATACAAATTAAAAGCAAAGAAAACCAACCTACACTCCGCATACTTAGTAAAGAAATGGCAATTATTCGTCATTTCTTTACAGTTTACATTCCATAAACCTAATTTTCCTAGACTTCTTGAAGCGCCACAGTAGAGACTGTTTCCCCCTGTTCACCACTTGCAGGGCTGTAGGGACCTGTCATGGTGAGTGCAGTGGCCTTTTCCTCAGGCAGAGGGAATGACAGTGTCACAGTATAAATGCTTTAAATTAGCCTTTTTCTAAATGTCCTGGATTTCCTTCCTTGTTTTCACTGAGGGAACAGTCCCTGTGAGAGCACAGGGTGCAGGGAGGCCACTGTGGAGAGCTCCAGAGATCCTGACAACCGCTACAACTCTTTGCCATCTCCCACTTGAAAAAGTATATTGCTGTCAATAAAGGTAAAGATGGTTTCTGGGTTTTTGTTGTTTTGATTGTTTTAATTATAAATCTCCCATGTTTTTTACGATTATTGTGCTACTGGTTAGTGTAGGAACTTATTCTGTGGCCTTGGGATGTCAGGAAATGGCACCACCACAGAGAATAAAACATGAGGGTGGAAGTGGGTCCCTGCCATGAACAAGTAGGCTGTAGGGGGCATGTGCTCAAGCCCTGCCTTTTAAATCTCTAATTTCCCTGCAAAATATGTGGTAAAGAGTTGTAAATAGTCTCTTCTCTTGTAGGCAGGGCAGAGCCATGCTGCGCTGAGGGAAGGATGGCAGAGGGTCCCAGTGGGCCACGCTGCCGCCATTTTGTTGAGCCTGAGGAGACGGGTGGGGAGGCCTCACCTCTGTGGCTGCTGAGGAAGGGCCTGCCAAATTCATGGAGGATCAGTAATGGGAACTGCAGCCTATCCTCGTGATACTGCCTCCTTTGAGCAAGGTAAAGTGTGTGGGGCCTGGCCTGGGGCTGAGGAGGTCCTCCATAAATAGCTCCATCCCTTTGCTCCTCAGCTGCCTGAGCCAGCAGCTGAACTCAGACCTCCTGAACCAGGGGCAGCAATGTGATTACAGCATTTTGTACATATGTGATTGTATTTTCTACTTTGGTTTTCACATCAGCTGTTGTGTGAAAGTGGAAAGAAACAGAGGAGTGTGAGTGAGGCCCAGAGGAAAAGCTCTTTTGTCTTGAGTGAGTCTGTTTCTGGTAGAACTACTGGTGTTTCTCTAAAAGTGGACAATACGTTTGACTTAAAATTCTGAATTTTAACATAATTGGACCTAGAGGAATGAATAAGACATGGTGAAATTTGGAACATCATAACTTAATTGGATCTTTTGTGTTGACCAGTGTGAGCAGAAGGCTCAGGCAGACTTACCTCATCTTGTAGTAGGGTTTTACTGTACTCCAGGTGATGTCTCTCTAAAATGGAGGAGCCATGAAGCTTTGCCAGGGGAGCAGCTGACCTGTTGAAACAGAAGCAATTCTTTATAATATTCTGCAGGCAGTATTTTTTGATTCAGAGGTTTTTTAAAATGCTTCTGATCTGTATATCTTAACCATTGGTATGATGCAGAGCAAAAAAAAACCAAACAAAAAACTCTTTTGCCTTCACTCTTGTGACTGATTGAGGACAGAAATTGGAATATTCAGTGCCCGCTAAAGTCAAGGGCATGGCTAGATGCCTCAAAACTCAAAAACTCTTCTGTTTAGAAGACATGCCTCTGTTTTGTCTTGCATGTTCAGTTTTGTTGTTTGTTTAATCTACACACCTTCTGTGTACCTTAAAATCAGCTTTTATGCATCTCTTAGTACCTATTGTGTATATATTATAGTATGTATTTGTATATATTCCATGGCACGGCTTTTGGACTCATCTGTAATGTCTGTGGGCCACATTCCCTGTGATTCTAACTCACTGCAAGCTAAATCTAAAGTAACAGAGTTCAGTTCCTCTAATGCCCTCGGGCTCCCCCCATTCCCTAAAATCACTGTTCCATGGACTGCACAAATCCTGACAGCTCAGGTGTGCTCAGTCTATTCACAGAGCTCCAAGCACTCCTCTGACGTTGGGCTAAGCTTCAAGCAGAGGGAATTCCACGTCAGGCGATGGCAGTGAGAGGGAGAAATGTCCTATTGCCGTGGGCTCCAGGTGGTTTGGCGTATTTGGAAGTGCATTTTCTTCCTTTCTTCCCTTGGCTAATAGCGCTGTTCCTCAGATAAGCCAAGGTGGATTGCTACGTGCTACCTATATTTTCTGACTTGTGATTAGGACTGTCATCTTAAAGGCTGGTCACTTTTATAAATAGCTTCACTGCGTATGACCTCACGTAGAGGGCTTTCAGCAAGGGAAGACCATGGTAGGAAGATTTAAAGCCTCCCTAAACTTATTTGGATGAGAGGCAGCCTGCTGAATAAGAATCAGCATCTGTCATTCGCTCTCCTACGTCACCTGGAGAATCCCTGAGAATTATCAGAAAATCCCCTCGCGTCACCGCTCCAGAGTGTGGGCTGAAACACCTCTCCAGGGAGAATTGTGTCCAGGGCCAGGAGAGGAGGATCTGTCACTCTGGAGATACAACTGGGGGAAAACTGTGTTCAGCCAGCACAGTTTTCAGCCAGCACTTAGANTATATATTATAGTATGTATTTGTATACATTCCATGGCACGGCACTGGGGGAAAACTGTACATGCTTACAGTGTTCTGGTACACGTGACATCCTGAGAACCGTGTTCAGCCAGCACTTAGAAACAAGCCCTAATGTAAAACACAGAAATCTAAATGGTAGATTGTTCATTCTTCAGGAGAAGAGTGGGTCTCACCATGATATGTAATGTTGTGGTAAAAAAGTAAGTTTAAAACAAAAGAAAATAACACTGTTTTATAACAAGCATCTGCTATTGTTCAATAGCAGTAAGAAGGAAAGATCACAAATCCTTTAGAGTATTTTCTCAGAACAAAAAGGATTGTGAATGGGAAAGCTTAACCTCATGATGTGTAACTTACTGGCCTGAGGACCCTGTGGCTGAACACGAAGTCTTTAGCTCAGAATCCTCTATGACATGAGGAGACTACACCTGAGGAAAGGACCTACCTCAGTCAGTTAACTGAGGAGGAGGGGGATGGAAGAACTGAGCTAGTCAAATCATGCTGTAGAAAATAGAGAAAAAGAATGTGTCTTAAATCCTGTCTCTCTTAACCTTGCCCTTGTCTATGGCACATCCCGAATCCCTCTCCAGAAAAGTGCCTGTGCCCTGTCTTGCAAAGATAATCCGGTCAGGGAATTTAATTTGCTTTTGGATTTCTCTGTGGCCTCATGTGCACGAGGCTCTGCCACAATCCAGGCACTGCAAGAGCTCGCTCTCGTGCACTCGAATTGCAGCTCTAGGAGCTCCTTCTAAGATTCTGCTTTCGTGTCTTTGCGTTTCAGCTGGCATGGCAAATGCTCTGAGGCAGAAATCTTCCCTGGGGTAAATGCTCATTCATGCCAGATGAGTATGGCATATATACCTTGCATTCTTGCAAGCTTTGACATGTTCTTTTTGTTTGCCATTAAAAACACTATGTAGCCATATGTTTGAGGATTTGTACTCACTTCATCTGGTACAAGTTATTGGTCCCTCTGTGGTCAATGTCGTGGCAGAAAGCAGCAGCAACCATGGCAAAGGCTTCTAGATCGGTGTAGTATTTCTTTATTTTGCCTGTCTGTAAAAGAAAATAGACCATTCTGAGTGTGCAACTCCCTGAATTTCCAGTTGGAACTGAAAGGAAATCTAAATAATGAATGTAAGGTTAATAGTAGCAACATTACCATCAGCAGAGTAAACATTGTTTGTCCCACATTGAATCCATGTCGCCAGTTGTGGTATGTGATATCTCGATAACCCTTTCTGACTGTGTACATCCATCTTGTGAGGACCTAATACCAACAAAAGTGATTAGGACTGTGCTGCTGATTGAAACAAAATGGTGGATTTCCTATAAAATTGCTGGAATATAGTATGGAGTTACTGGAATAATGTGCAAATTCTATGAAAACAATTGCTTTTAATTGAATTAAACATGGGAACAGTAAATTATTCCTATGTAAATTCCTGTTGAGTCAATTCAGTCTATAGCTCACACGATTGCAGTGTAAGGTCTGAGCCTCTGTGACTGATAGGCAAATGTTAAATTCAGAATGGAAGATCGCTACCCATACTGCTAATGCTTTAGTATTGCCTACGCCTATATTAAAGTACTTGCAATCAGGTATTTTTCTTCAGTCTTAAAATAATTATAAACATGACAAAATAAATCAGACCTCAGCTGGGACTTTGAACTTCTCAACAACATTTATCTCAAAGAACAGTCGTATCCCACAAGTGATCAGGCCATGCTCTGTAACAGGAAAGTCACTGAAGCGGAATTCGTACAGTTCTAAATCTTTTGGATCAGGTAATTCTTCTTTCTGTTAGAAAAAAAAAATTTAAAAAAGGTTTTTTTTTCTGTCAAGAACACAGTTAGGCAACCCTTTTTCTTTCCTTTTCTGGCTTCAGCAGAACCATTGCCTAAGGCCAGTGTGCTCTCGCTGTGTCTCCAAATGCCTGGGGTTTCAGTGCAGACTAATGGGCATTAAGTTATGGACAGGTAACTTCCATAGTAGTTTCTTCCTACTCTGAATTCCAACACAGTCTATTGTGACCACCTCAACATTTCCTTCGTTCAGAAATCTCAGGTCATGGAATTTTCTCCTTCCTGGTATAAAATCCTATGGTTCTCCCACTTTTAGCCTGGTCTCAAGGTTGCAGTTCATCTTTTTCACAACCAAGATTATTCTTGCTAGGTGTTCTTTGTCCCTTTTGGGTCTTATGAATAGTGATGAATACAGTGAACAAAACCAGCCTGTCTAGAACAGAACATATTTCACTTTTACATTAGAATCAAGTAGAGCAACAACTCTTTTTGGTTTTTTTTTCAATAACAAAAGGCTTGCTTGCGTGCCTACTTACCCATAGCCCTGGCTTCCTTTGAAGAGGCTACAGGCAAGCAAAGGTTCCTGTACATTTTTTAACCTCTGAAGTGCTGGTGGTTTGATGCAGTGCAAAAAATTGATTATACGATCTATAATATAGAGATTATATTAGAGTAATATACTCTAATAAATAGAGTATATTTTCCTTTCCACCTTTCCACTCCTTTCCACCACAGTAGTCTCTAAATGATCTCCATGTCATGGATGAGGAAAAAAGACAAGTGAATATATGCATGTATTTCAACAAACGAGGAAGGCTGAACATCCATGCAGAAATATTTCCTTTTTGGGATTTGCCTTTGTATCTACTCTTACGTGAGGTCAAGGACAAGGAAATCTGGAGCACTGGTGTTTTAAGACCCATTATTTTGTGAATCATCAGATCTAGAAACACCTGCTTTATCCCATTAGCTCTCTGGGATTCCAGGTCTTATAATAGGATAAAGCATCTGCATGTGGCCATGGCAGTGCAGAAGATATTAGACCTTTGAATTTGTGACTCCGCAGTGTCGGGAGAACTCATTTTAATTGCTTTTTGGAGATTTAAAATTTCATATTGGTATTATGTCTTTACATTTGGAGCCTCTACCCTAATAATGCTTTATCAGTAGAGAGGTTTTATAATGCTTATCTATTAATTTCTGCAATTCTTCTTGCAGCTAAATTGAATTTACTGCAAAAGGTATGTGAAGCTGTATATGGTCTGTTGATGTTTTTTGGTTTCATCACGGGTAAGCTGTGTGAAACCACAGTACCAGTAAAAATGGGAACCAGTAAAACCGTAACACCATTGCATTCTGGCACACGCATAAATACAAATAGGTTAATGAGATCTTTTCTTTATGGCTATGTCTACAGTAGCAAATGGGGTGTGATAGGAGGAAGTATGTGAAGTATCAGAAGTGGTACCAGAAGTCAGCAGATTTGTGTGTATTTGACCTTCTTTGTTCAGCATGGCTGTGTTTTGATGCATTAACAGTGGGAGTTCATTTGGTGTTTGCCTGGAGCACATCTCTGAGCTTCGTTTCAGATAAAGTAAGCCAGGGTGTGTGCTCCAGGGCTGCTCCATGAGAAAAACCAAAGTGCACTAAGCGGGCACTTTTTCCTCCAAAAAGGCACTCCCACTGGAGATTGAAATAGTGAGGTAGCCAGAGGACTGCACAGACTGGAAAAGAAAGTGATTGAATTTTGTTAGCAGTAGCAGAGTTGTAACTGACTAGGTCAAATTAGTTTCATCATTGTGAAGTTACTGATCACTGTCTTTGGACTTCTCTGCCTAAGGAAGTGTGGCCAAACGAATCCAAAAGTAGGTTAGTTCCACTGGGCATTCCTGCACCTGCTGTTACCCGAATGAAAGTGACCTTACATCAGTGTTCCTTCTCTCCTTTACAAAATTAAATAAATTCAGTTATAGCTATAGCACTGTCCTGATGGATGTTTAAAGTTAAACACTTCAGAAATGTTAATTTCTCTAGCCATTTGCATGTGACTCTGACTGGCCAAGTCTAGCTTGTGGAACTGGTAGCTCAAATCAATGGTAGTAATGGGGATTTGGCTCACACAGCTTTTCCCTAGTGAGGACATATTACTATCTGATAGAAACACATGACCAGAATTTTCAGTTTAATGACTTACCAAAATCCTGACAAGATCCTTTTGATCACATTCTTCTAGACTATTTACATTTAATTTCTCCTTGTATTTCTAAAAATGAAAATGAATAAGAAATTCAGGTTTTGTGTAGCAGATTTCCTCCTGTAACGTTGTGCCTGTGGACAGAAACTCACCAGTATAGATTCAACTTCGGAAGGGGTGGCCTTTGTCTGGTACATAAGCATTTCCTGAGCAATGTCTTTCCTGTTTTCAAGCTTGTTCATTTTGTCGTAGGTGTCAGTATTTAAAACAGACCACCCCAGGAACTGTGTGAGAGTCTGGAAAAAGCCAAGCAAAGCAAAGGTGACACCGTGACAAAAAAATTCAACTGCCAGCTTGAACTTACGTCTGGTAGTGCCCTTTGAAAAGCAAAGTGTAGCTCTACTTGTTAGAGACCTTACCCCCCACCAACTGAAGATGCTGACCATCACTGAAAGGTCAAATGGTTAAAAATAAAACACTAACTTTTGTTCATTAGTGGAATGTAAATGATCTCTCATAAATTTTCATGTTTATAAAGGGAAATAAAATTTCAGATTCTTAAGAAACTATAGTGAAGAGAATAGACGTTTGGTCAGGTGTTAAGAAAGCCTATTGGAAACTTTCAGAGGTTTTTAAATTACTTTTTACAAGAATATTTTTATTAGCATCGTACGGCTCCTTAAAGCCTCTAATCGATGGAGTTTACCTCAATGATCTGTTCGTCGTACTCGTCAAAAGGTTTTCCATCTTTCCGATTGTAAAACGTTGCGACTCCCACAATTTCTTCTTTTTTGTTGACAATAGGCAGTGACAGGACATTTTTGATAACCCATCCAGTCTCATCCACTGCTCCTTTCTGTAGGAAAGCCAAAGCACAGGAACTATTGTATGTCTATTGGAAAGTCTAATACAGCTATTGACATAGGAGATGTGGCACTAAGGCCTGTGCATCACAAACAAAGGAGAAATTATTTATGGAATCAACCATATAATAATTGTTGGAAAGCATTAACATGTTTTTCTGCAATATCTATAATTATTAACGTTACTGGAATTACCTGAAATGTGAAATATTCATCTGCTGGTGCATTCATCATGTTACAAATCTGCAGCATTAAAAAGGAGACAGTGTTTAAATGGGATATAATGTGCACCAAGACTTGGGCTGATATTTCTAAAGGCATAGGTATTTTCTAAGCTAATGACAGCGAGGACCACAGCTAGCTACTGAAATTAAAACTGTCCCTGTTAAATTAGATGTGGTTATTCTAAAAAGTGTTCTGGAGTGCTGGTAGCAAAGTCCCTCACAGTGCGTAACTGTGATGGTGAAGAAAACCACTCCCAGTCTCAAATGGCATGGGGGATTTCAGACAGAACTAGCTCAGCACCAAGGTCTCGTTCTTACTGCTCTTAAGAATGCCACCAGATTACTAATAACCCCCATCACAGCTTTGAATCGCGCATGTTGTCCATGCAAGAAGATAACAGGAAAGAAGACTGTAGAATTGTGTGTATGATGATGGTTTTTGACATTTTGTTGTGAGACTCGGTGAGCAAACCCGCGAAGTGACATCAGACGCAGATGTTACTCCTCTGATGTCACCACAACCAGAGTGACATTTTCCTGATGTTTTGGCTGCTGGGACTTGTCTCCATCCAGACTACTGAGTCACAACTTCACTGGGAACCAGGGACACTGGAAGTAGCATGGAATTTTTGTAGAGGTTTTTGGTTGTGAAGAGGTTTGGGGTTTTTTTGTTCAACCACAGGAACTGCATGAACTAAAACCTTTTGGTTTTACTTCTGCTATGAACTTACGAATCCATTTTCAGCAACGTATGTTGGCAATCCACTGACGAGACACCAGTGATCTGCTGGAGGTGACCTTTAGAGAGAGAATGGTACAGCCGTGTTACTGTGCTGTCACAGCAGCACATCTAATTAGCGCCCATTTGCAGGCTGCCAGTGAATACTCACGGAATGACTTTGATTTCTTCTTTTCCATGTAAAATATAGTCAATAATCTTATAAAAGTTGACTTCCTAAATAAAAAGAAGAAAACATGTCTAGGTGACCCTTCTGGCCTCAATGTCAAAATTAAGATTCATACAAAGAAAAATGAATCTCCTCACTCGTCCATCGGGTGTCTTGGGGCCTTTGTAAGGCTCTGCCTCCCCCAGCCGGATTGGCCACTCGTCGTAGAACTCCTGAGGGTTTAGTAAAAGGGGAAAAAGATCAGCTCTGTGTTCATAGATAACATGACATCTGTGGATTGCAGGTTTATTTTATCTTGTCTGTACTATGGTCACGTTTCAGGCAATATTAAGAAAATGGTGTTGAATCTGTTCCAGGCAAGAAATGTTTGCCAGTAAATTGCAGGCTATTCTGGGGCTTATCTCTGGACAGTTGTACAGCGTATTTGTTGTTTTAGAAGACTGGTGTTTGCAAATCAGTGTTCATACCTGCACTTCTCTCTTGTACTCTTTCTCAGATGGAATTGTTAATATGAAAAATTATTGCAGAATTTGCCTTTATGTTTATTGTGATTGTATCCTTTGCCATGCTTGTGTTTTGCATGTCATTTTGTAACACGGTTAGTTTTATATAAATGAGGCCAAAGGCTTAGAGAGCGTGGTATCTTTGTGTCTTGGAGAGACATGCACCAGAAATATGCGGAACAAATGAATTTAAAGGATGGATTTTATAACTTAAAGTGAGGAGCAGCACTTATCTAGCAAGTAGGTGAAAGGACTGTTACCTTCTCCTTAGTCATGTCCAGCAGACCCACGGAGTATCTTTCACAATTCAAATAGATTCGAATAGTGTACAGTGCTTTGTGGAACTGCCGCTCTATGTCCGTTAGCTCTTCAAATACTTTGTTGGCAGACCACAAAAGCATCTGTTTACAACAAAAGAGAAAGAGGGTAAATGTTCACAGCAGTAAGAAAGCATAAACACAGGAATCCTAGGCATTTTGGAATAAAATTATAAACGGCATTAATATTCTCAAATTAATAATAATTTAAAAAATGGTATTCTTACTTCAATAAGCCTGCAAAAAATATAAAATAGTGGGAATAATAATGGTTTCACACAAACCCCAAGTGTTATTGTTAACAAATGCTTCTATACCTGACTTCTTCGGGATTCAATGTTGTAGAGATATGAGGTATGATGATTTCTTAGGACCAAAGATATAAAATTGAGGTATTTTTTAAAGACCTAGAAAAGACAAAGAGCAAACAAAAAGACAAAAGTATCAAATCAAAAGGTAGATTCACTCGAACTAGTTGTTGAACTAACGGTGCTGTTGTGTGACATTTGGGGTTATTACCTACCTCTTCATCCTCTTTTGAGAACTCGGTGGCTTTTAATTTGTTGAGTGCCATCACAACAGCAAGCACCTCTTTGCCCTGCATGATTGGGGTTGCCAGCATATTCACTGTTGTATAGCCAGTTTTTTTGTCCAGAAAGTCAGAAAAGTGGTTGTTCTGCAAGGAAAGGAAAAAAACCCAAATGAACCACAGAACAATTAGTTTCCAGGGCAAAAGCAGGTGATCATACCGTCTGACAGTTTGCGTTTGCGGTGCCATGAGCACGGTTTCACAGTGCAGCAGGTTTATACTCACAAAGCTCCCCACTATCACCATCTAACCCAGTCTTACAACATTACATGTACAGGCTTAACTTAGGCCTTGGTTGTGAATATAGCTCCTGAAACCAAGTTCTGCACAGGTTTTGATTAGAATGATGAAGAATTCAAGGAATTAAAGATATGGGGAAATCTAGAACAAAGAGAAGCATGACATTGTGGCTACCTGAGTCTAATACATGTAGGAGAATGATTTCATAGCTATGTTATTATTTCATTACTTCTGTAAATAAAATTCATTATACTGTCCCATTACATGGTGTTTAAAAGTACCACCTGTCCTGAATCTATATGGCTAAAAATGCAGGTATGTGTCTGGGTGAGCATTTCTCACTCTTCCTTGCTGACAGACTCCCGTTCCTGTTGCCCCCAGTCCAACGTGCTCCTCTGATGGACGGGAGGGTGTAGGACTGGGGGATGAGGAGGCAGAGCTGCCTTTGCTGGGTGTGTGATCCTGTGGGAATGATGAATGAGCTACAACTAACTGCCCTACCAGTTTCATCCTTGAAACCAAGCGCTGAGGAGGGCTTAGTAAGAATTATTCTTTTTGTTCTTTTATGTAAAAGTTCTGGGATGCTAGCTCATGTCTCATGGGAAACTGGCTCAGTTCCTTACAGCAAAGAAATTCTTGGTGTTTTCCTTGCAATGCTTCAGTGTTCTCTTTAATTTAGAAAAGGGAAATCTGTTACGGGTTGATGGGTTTTGTGATGTTCTTATGATGGTACACCTAAATGAGCTGAGCTATGAGTTGGGCAATTGAAATCAGTCAGTATGCATGCTGAGAAGTGACGTGGTTCTACTAAGCATCTAAAATAGCCAGTCCATCCATACTGAGCTTTTTCCATCCCTTTGCATCTGCCCCTTGTAACAAGTCAGTGTTCAAACTTCTTCAGAGAGAGGAGCACTCAAGGCCCGATCAACACTCTAGCAGATTCTCCCTGAACTTCCTTCAAGGGGTGTTCTCATTTCAGGTGACGAGCCATTGGTGCTAAATGAGAATGTCAAGAGCTGGTGAGCAGGCAAGGGTTGGACTACGTTGCAACACCCGGAATGGGAATGACACCCGGTCAGGAAGGGCCAAAGGAGTCTTGTTTTAAGGACATCCCCCTGGAACCAAAGTTCCTAAACCTTACCAGTCCTCTGCTCTTGGCAAATATTTGTGAACCCGCTTGTAAAGTGACCAACTTGTTACCGTGTGTCTGCCCTCAGAGCTGGGACGTACTACTGCCAATGACTGCTGCATTAGCTTAGGCAGCCAAGAGCTGGTGGTGGATCTCAAGGTCTCTTTGCTGATGGGCTGTGGAATGACACATAATTGAATTTCTGCTTTCATATCTTAAACACAAAGCTACTTAAACAAACAAAGAAACATTTTCTGGGTTGTAAAATCAAGCATGAAAAGGCGAGGAAACACCAGAACTAAAATTGTCTTTCCACTTAATTTCTTTTTTCATCTCTTCTCTCTTTAGCAATTGGTTTTGGTGTGTGCTGACTTTATAGCACACACAACCCTGAGAGGGTAGACTGGATTTTATTGTGTTCAAAACATTAGGGGTTTTTTCCCCTTCAGTTCTTCATAGTCTTTACACAACCCATCTTTTACTTTTGCATTTTCTATTTCCTGCATTTCTGTGAGAGGAATTAAATGGGTGGAAATAACTGCAATGTCCTGTCTATATTTACTGACAGGACTTTCTTACAGAGAGTTGATTCTTTTAAGGACAGCCCATAATGTCATCCCCATAAATCACCTTGAGAAGACTAAAGGTATCCGATACAATTCCTCTGTAGTTCAATGTATCAGGCTGTATTTGGGTCCCTGGAAAGTGTAGCCAGTTCCGAATATATGGTCCATCTCTCTGTCAACCTTTCCCTGAGTAGTTGCTTTCTCTTTCTCTGGGAGAAAGGTGCAGGGGTATCTGCCTCAGAGACACCCGGGGGAAGTCGATCTGTTTCTTTTATGTAGGAATAAAATACTGCCCTGTAGTCTGTTTAACAAGTGTGTTATCACAAGGAAATGTTTGATTTTCTCTGAGATGCTTTACCTACTGACACAGCCGTTCTGGTTTTGGGTGTGTTTTGGAGTGTCAGTAATAACTTGTGAATCTCTGACTGTTTTACAATCAGACAACAGAGAGTTTGGCCCTGTTTGGTAGTTCCTCTGTCTCACTGAGGGCATCTGCCATAATGGTGAGGCCCAGGTTCCTGGTTTTAGAGCGCTGTATGCTGCTATGAGGGAATAAATAAAAATCGCAGACACTACTAGATTTATGAATACTTAAAAGGGACCTATATACACCAAGTGAGCTGAGTCAGCAGGACTCAGATGCCGAGTCTTGATTTGTTTAATAACTCCAGACTGAAGGTACAAGCAGTGGTGTTCAGGAGTGCTCAGAAACAGCAATTTGGTCATTCCGTTTTTGCAGAGGTTAGGGAAATTTTAAAGAATGCAACTCTGTATTCACAGACAGTTCAGTAACCACAAGTCATCCTGAGCTGTGCCTGGGTAGTGCAATGCAGAAAGCTATAAATACCTCTAACACTGGCAGCGTTCCCACAGCGTATACAAAGACTCCTCTCCCACATCATTTGCATATATGAGCAAAAATTTGTGCTCAGATTTAGGCTTTTCATTATTGAATATTTCGCACATAATTGCCAGGAGTTTTGATGCCTTTATTTCCAATCAAGGTCTTAAAATATATTGAGAACATAAACTGCTTTTGTTTTCAAAGAAAATAATTCTTCTTGATGTCTGGAAGATCATGTTCACAGAGGAGTAAGGCAGAACTATGCTCTGCAGTACCAGAGCCAGAAGAGCATCTTGGTGCTCCCATGGTTATGTGAGTGTGGACGCTTAGTCGATTTGAGCCTGATCTTTTGAATCCAACCCTCTTTCAGAACAAGGTTTGAACTTTCACCTCTCAGGCTTTTAAAGAAGTGAGGAAAGGCAATCTGCTGCTAACTCCCTAGCTGTAGTATGCCTGCAAGCATTTTCTACTGGCTTCAGTTACAGCAAAACCTTGCCATTGACTGTACAATGACCAGTTCTAGTTCTGTAGATGTATCCTAAGGTGTGCAACGCACTGAGCTAGCACCAGCACCCAGGAGTGCAAAATCATCCTTCCGGGAGAGGTGACAGAGGGTAATGGGAGAGGGGGCTGAGGGGCTGCTGTGGACCTGGCCTACACGCTTGAAATCGGTGGCTAATTCCTGACAGCAGTTTTATCTCACTGTAACTTACCAACACTGCTACACGTCACGTTATTATTATAAACCTCTTAACAATAAAATACCAGTATTCAAAACATTAGGGGTATCATTTGGCCTCAACTTTAAGCTCTAAGTCTAGTAAGCCTAATGGCTATCTCATAGCCAGCAGGGGAATTTAGGAAATCAGAAATCACTCTTGTGCCAACAGTGTGATTACACTTCTGTGAAAGCAAAAAATAAGGCCATTTGTTCTAAAAATAATTTTTAAGTTCCTCATATGGCAGTTACATATAAATGTGCTTACTGAGACACAGCTGGAAGTTCATGTCCGTAATAAAGTAAAATAAATGTAAATGAGAAAAACTTACTCCCCAGGAACCACGGGCATTTGGAAAAGGAAGTTAATTTTAAAAGACTACACGAGTAGGTAATACTTTATGATTAGGCAATAGGTTTAAAAGTTCTTACTGATGAACAGCCCAAAAGAAGGAACTCTCTTGTGTCTCTCGTTTCATGGCTCTCCCTGCAGATCTCAGTTTCTCTCTTGGGAAGCAATACATTCTTCTATGTGTCCTTTTACCAGTTTTAAAGGACCTAATTTATTTTGTAATGCATTCTCCTTCATTGGCTGGTTAGAGATATCTATCCCACAGTTCTTCAAGCACACTATGAAAAAGAGTTCTGCAGAAGTTTCTGACCTTTTCCAGGCTGCGTCCTATGGCAAACTTAAAAACCAGTGAAGCCCCTCGTTCTGCTGTTCATTGACCCATCCTACAGTGACTCCTAAAGGACCTGTGCTTCCCAGTTCATGTTATCTGAGGATTTGTTACACTCTGCTCCAGAACACCACGCTAAGCCTTGAGAATTTCTGATTGGATTAATGACAAAATGCAGCCTGAGGTAAATGAGTTTGACACTATTGGTAACTCCAGGTCAAAGTCTGCAGTGTCAATTATTTGTTGAGTGTAAACTCGATCAGAAGATGCAAAAGCTATGGTAGGCAATGATGGGGTGACCCTTCTTCATTCGGCTTCCACTGCACATGCACAAGTACGTGACTCGTACAAATGCTGGAGAGAGAGAGAAATGGACAAGTGTGAAAGGCAACTCAAAATGAAAGTGTAGGGGAAGAAGGTTCCCTCTCACCTGTCAGGGTGAATGTCGCTGCTCTGTTTCATTGGAGGGGCCAAGAAGAGCAGCTCACTGTTGGTAGAACCAAGGGTTCCACACCTCCAGTAGAGCCGTTATTCCCAATTGCGTATGAAATGGCACACCATCAGCATGTTCATCACACAGGGGCGTTGAAATGTCAGGAAATTAGAGTATCCCATAAGCCTTTGCTTTGGTGACTGGGAGAGTGGCTGGGAAGCAGCATGATGTAGTTTTATTTGTGTCCTACAGATGACATTTAGACCTTGGTTTCCATATCACCATCCTTACTGTGCCTTCCCTCTTGTGTGGACCCAGAGTGAGACATCAGTCTCTGCTGTCCAGCCTCCAGTTCCAGTTTGGCAAAGTCTATCAAATATCACAGGTAAGGAGAAAGGAGAAGACTTAATCCTGCATCAAACGTGATGGTGTCAAGAGAGCAGATGCCTGTTTTCCTCCACCTCTTTCCTCTTATAAAGCACAGGGAAAGAATGGCTTTCTGGGACCCCTTGCAGTTATGGTTATTTTGCTGCTGCTGGGCTGGAGGTGCTGGGTTGGGCAGATGAGCTCAGACTGGTCAAAATACATCATCCTTTGGATGGAAGATGACTGCGGGTGGGTCTGGAGCGCTGCTGGAACAGGAGCCATCAGGAGCTGCTGTCACACTCTTACCAGGATCTCACATTGCTTTGCATCAGCTTTACATGTTTCTGGAGGTTTTTCTGGTAGCCCTGCAATATTTTCTGCTCTCCCGGTGTTTTGTTCTCCCACTGATTGTCATGTCTTGGCTCAGATAACTCAAACAGAATTTGTTACCACTGAGTAGGTGGTATTGGTGTGCTGTATTGCTTCATCTCTTATTTCTGCTTATCCTAGTTTCAACTCACAGATACCTTGGTTTCCAAATGATCAAATTGAGTATGAATGGAAAATAAAAAGCACCTATCTTCAGCCATGAAATGTCATCGCTCTGATTCAAACCCCAAACCAATTAGCTAAATGAGTTGGCCATTCATTAGGCCACGCTCAGAAAATCAGGCATGTAGGACAACTACATTTTGACATGTCAGCGTTGCAGAAGAAATTGGCTTTGATATCTTCAAGATCATCAGAGTTTGGAAAAAGAAGCAGGTAGAAATTAGGATATGTTTAATAGCGTTTGGGGGTTGAGCTTTTCAGTCATGTCACTGAAATGTCTGCTTGTTATTTGGCATATGTAGTGGCTATTTTGCAACTTTTTGAAATTGAATCTGTATTATATTGCTTGAAGTATTTTTTTCACATAAATCAAGAAAATTAGACTAAAATGGAGCTTTTGATTTTAGTTTTTAATGTTAATCTTTTCGTCACTTTTGGCATATTTCCTCTTTTAACTGAAGCTAATTGAAAAAAGAACTAAAGGTTTGGGGTTCTCTTCTGGAAGGTGCAATTAATACAAATTTTTTCACTGCTTATAATTTTATATTCTACTATAACCAGGAATATTATTTCTTGAGTGTCCAATCCTCAGTTAAATCTTTGTCTTCAAGTATCTCTGAATTAGAAACAATGCAATAGTTTAAATACCTAATGGATGAAAGCAAATATATATAGTCTTTATTGTTGGTTCTTACAGGCTGGGAATGTGAGAATTTGATTCCTCAGAAGACATGTTCCGTGTTTAATTACTTCTTAGTTCTTAGTTTTATTTGGGAATAATGCCTTGGCAGAAGGTTATAGTACTCTTCTTTATCACATTGTCCACGTTATTCTTTAAATACTAACGTAAGGAATATTAATGGACACATCAAATATTGTGCAGTCTATCGTTTTACTTTGGAATATTTGGGTCACATGCTCTGCCAGATCCCGGGAATAACGTGGGGCAGATTATGAGTGCAGTGGTCCTGCCTGGGCTCTCGTTTCTCACTGCTCTTAAATCCCGGATTGTAGGCTATTAGCTCTCACAGTCAACAGGTCCATAATCTGGGGCGGGGGGGGGAACTGTGCTGGCTATTAAGTTAATTATGGAATGTCTGTATCTTTTCCTCTGCTTTTCTTTTCTGAAGCATTAGTCAGGATGAGGAGCTTCCTCACGTTTATTGGTACCTCTCCAGGTCGAAGCAGGAGATAATCCCTGAAGAACTGGCTACCAGGCACTAAAAGTGAAGTCTTAGGTTTTTCCAGTGCTTTATTGCTGGTGTGATCTTTTATTACATTCATTCTAGTTACAAAGGGGTGTTGATTGAAGCATGCAAAGGTCTCACTGTGGGTTTGTCAATGTTGTCCTGTACTAAAGACTTAAAAACCACTATGCTGGTTGGATATGGGTTGTGTCAACAGTAGAAAGGGGTTAGACACGAGCACTTTAAAGCACTGCAGCCATCTAGGGTTATTGATCATGTGTTTTGTATTCTGACAAGGCAATAGGGGCAAAATTCCTCTCTGGCTTAACTCCGCTTGTCATTTTTCGCTGAGCATTTGAGCAGCAGCCAATCTGGTTTGACTGACATGCATACAAAATGAGCTGAACAATAATTATCCTTTCAAAAACCTGATAAAGGCTTCAGCGGCTGCCTGATTCTGCTGCCACAGACCAACTATGTTCCTTAAATGTTACTAACTAAAGCTGGGATCCTCACTGAGGTAAAGATTCTGGTGACACTAGTGGGGGCTTTGCCTCAATGAGGAGCATGGATTTGGACACTTGACTTACTTTACAAGTAGAATGGAAATTGTGACACTTTTGAGACCTTTGGGGTTGTTTTTAAATAACAAGTCTTTGTCCCAGAGAAGTCCCTGCGGTTTTGCAATTCATTTACAGAATGTCACTGCTTTGATTACATTTAGTTACCAAGTGTGGATTAATGGCGCCATGGTCTAACTGCATTTTTAAACGTGGCCCTACTGGCATCGACCTCAGTAATCCTAAGAGAGTAAATGGCTACCTAATTAAAGATCACCTTAGAATGATTGAATAGCTGGACAGACAGCTGACCTGAATTAATTTATGAGTGCAAAATATATACCTAGTAGAATTAGAGGGACAGAAAGGTTCTCTTCTTTAAGCATATTCAAATTACACTTGTCACAAAGTTTGGAACGAATCCTGCTGCAAACACAGAAGCCTGTAGGCTGCCCTGCTGTGGGCATCCCTCAGGTAACGACGCTACGGAGCAGTGCAGCGTCTGATAGACGGCGCATCTTTCCTGATCCTCCTGATCTTTTCTCAGGTAATCAGCCTTATGAATTCAGAAGGATTATCCCCCAAGCTCCCCACGGGAGGTAAGAGGCAGTAAGTCAGGTGCTTCATGTCAGAGCGGCAGCCATTGAAGAAAGGCCTTTGTGCTCAGTTCAGAATGATTCTTCTGCTTGCTCCTGCGATTCCTACTTCCATCCAAGGTAGTTACTACACACCAGAATGTTCTTTTCACATATATATGTATATTTGTTTCTGGGCTTGAAAGTAGTTCTTTATTTCTTTCTGCCTGGCAACTTTGAACATGATAGAATACATTACCTCCTGGAAAACAGATAATTGCAGTGCATAAGATTTTTATTATTTACACTGAGCTTAGGACACTGAGGTGGTTTCCATCTCTAAAATGGCCCATAATTTTAAATGACTGTTTAGGAAATACTGAGAACCATGTCATCTTGTATAATTATTTTAGCAGCATTTGATTACGCTGAGCTTTTCCATATAAGACTAAGAAGAGATGAAGGTGTCACCAGTCGATAATGTAAGGTTAGCTATTTTTAAAGAAATCTACAACAATCAAAGCACTTCTGTGTTTCCCCGCATATTTCAGGACCGTTTGTAAAGCAGTTCTTATTCATGCACGTTTAATTTCTGTTTGGTCACTCATCATCTTGATTAACATTTGTAATAACCTTAGCACCATAACTAAAGAAGGTGATTCTGTGCAGATTCAACAGGAACTTTGAATCGTCAGTGCAGCTCCAACTCCTTAAGATGCCTCTCTGGATGGTTCTGAACAGAAGCCCTGGGGCTGGATATACTCAAAATTTGGAGCCATTTTAAATTCAATTTGGACTTGAAGTGGAACATACATGTTGGCCTTATCTTCATCTGGCTCCATTCACCCACTTGTAAGGAAGCATCCTCCTTACAAAAGCTGCAAATTAATTCTGTTGAGACGTGCATGTATGGCAGCGCGGAATGAGCAGGGAGGACACCCTGGAGAGCAGAACAGGAGCCTGCCGTGTTCAACAGCAACACAAGTACATGCTGGTCTCTGCTAATCTAATATTCTCCTCCCTTATTACAGCAAATTACATTACAACTGTTGGTCAAGGCTACTGGAAATTCCTCACTAGGGTACTGGATTTTAGGCAAACCCTGCTGCTGCTTTTCTTGTGCCTTTGGTCTGGGTTTCTGTCTCTGGGAGGTTTTTGCAGACCGACTCTGTACCTCAAGCCCTGTGAAGGAAGCTGAGTAAGCGAATGCACAGAATCCCACTCCCCACGAGCAGTCAGTCACTTACCTTTTTCACATCAGGTATATTAAAAAACTTCTTGGTATGAGCAACCCATCCTGCTATCCCGATGTCCAGAGGAAAAACAACCTCATTGTCTGGATTCACCAAATTGTCCTCGTACTTGGAAGTTGGAGTGACATCGAAAAGCCTAGTGGCTACCTCTGGAATACCATTTCGGGACCGACAAACAAACATACTACACCGATCAGCCGCCAGCAGCTGTGCCAGCCTCTGCAGGGCCTTGTGCACTATCTTTTCCATAGTGCCACCTTCATCCTGGATCTCTGTTAGCAGCTCAAAAAGTACGTTACACTCCTCCAGACGGGACATGTCTTTGAAGCTGACTCCTTCCTTCACATCTCCAGGGCTCACTTTGAAGATACTTCCCAGCACTTCTGCCCTCATCTTCCGGTCGAAATACTCCTTGGCAAACTGGGGGTTGTTCTCCAAGTATTTTTCAACAGCATCTTTATTTACTTCACCCATTTTTGCTGGATTGTTCTTAGGATTTCCTTTAGAACTGCATCACCATCAAAGTAGGAGTGGTAGCAAAAAGTCCTAACTTGATATTAGTAAGAAAGCGGTACTTTGAGCATATTGCACAGCTCTCAGGCATAGTACATTCACCTTCCTCTATGGCTTCTGAGCCTTCTGAGATATGACAGAAGGCACTGGCTTAGCATCTTCTTAATGTGAGATCTTGGAGACTGCTAATTAAAGAGATGTCAGGACACTAAACCCCTGAGCATTCTTAGCTCATAAATCCTGAGGGAATCGTTGTAGCATTTTAAACTAACCATTTAATTCTTAGACCTTATCAAATTATCTGATGTGTAGATCTGTGTAGCTGTATGTTATCTGACTGCTTCATTCAGGGTGTATATTTTACTACACGCACAAAAGTTTCCATTGAAACTTAATATGAGGAATTCCACTTAGATACTTCGCCCCCCTCATACACGTGCACAGACGTACACACGTGTATTTGTGAGAAGTTCCTAAAGGGGGGGAAACAGAATGTTACAGACAAAGTTTCAAAATTCCAAAATTTATTTGTCCTTGAAATAATCAGGAGACGATCAGAATTGGATTACTAAAAGTAAATAATTATGAAGCTCTACATGCATGGAATGGGTGAAATCCTAGAGACCTTAGTCTGAGCTTGCTGAAGTGATTTACCCCAGGGCTACTGAGCTTAAGCTGAGTGCCAGCTAAGACAGCAAATGGTTTGTGCTCACTCAAGTCGATCTGAATTTCAGCATAGTAGGAGGGTTGCAATACAATTCACTGTCTTGCTATTTCTGGCACCCACATTGAACAGGGAGCAGGAAGAGGTTCTCGGTATAAGAAAGGAAAGGGAAAGAAAGCAAAGCAAATGGACTGTGTACACTTGGGCACTTTTTAATTTGAAAAGATCAATTGTCAAAGTACAAGTGCCAGAGGCCACAGTGTGTCACCATCCATTTTTATCAACACATCTAAAGAATCAACGTGGGGGGCTGAGACTGCTCCTCTCGTGCGCAAAGAGCAGGTCAGTGACTGGCTGATGGCAGCCAGCTCTGAACGGGACCTTCCCTCTGGCTGTCGTAGGACACTCTGGAAGACACTCATTTGGGCCAGGCTGCAGTTGCCATAACGACTTCTAAATGCACGTGAAAACTGCCAGTATGGACACATTCTGGCCTGGGGGGGTGCAGCGCACGGCCCTCACTGGTGGGTGGGTGAGGCTGCGGGATGATCTTTACTGGTGTATCTGGTGATGCTGACTTTGTGGCAGGACCGCGCAACTGCAGCACAACCAGGTGGTCTCACCATCTCTCACACGTGTGGATCACAAGAAACAGCAGAAGTGCACATCTATCTTAGTCCTTCCACAGCTTTGTTCATAATTTGATCAATATGGATGAAAGTGATAGACTTGAAAATAATCTTCTATGTATTTATAGACGGAGTTAAATGATTTCATCTGTCTTCCAAATTTGTAGCTCAACAGTTTTCATGCTGCTCCTGAAAAAAGAGGCTGTTTAAGGGTTCTAGCGGAATTGTGTGAGAGAGCAGTAACATGACTTTTGCATGACTTGTCCACTCATATTTTCTGGCTGACTTTGGAACACTCTGCCCAGTGGTTTCTTTGAAGCAGGGAGGGGCTATAGATCTGCAATACGCAGCACCAGCTAAAATGCCTACTGGGGCTTCACCAAATCTGCCAGGCTGAGCCCTTTTTACAAATGCTAAATTAGACTATTTGCACTTTGAGATAAGGAGTAAGGATCATATTTTAATGAGGCACTCCTGTAGAGCTAGGAAAGTACAGTGCGTGCTTTTGGGGGTTTTGTTTTTCTCATATTAGTATTTTAATGAATTTTGTAAATTAGACCAGTAAACATTTTTGAGCACTACTGTTGTAATGAATTTTAAAGTTTCTATGCTGGAATAAGACACTTGTTCTCTGTTCTATCTCCCTTACTCTCATTTTCAACACGATTTGAACCTTTTATCCTTAGTCATGGGGATTCCCATTTGCATTAAGGTTATTAAAGAAACTATAGCAAAATTTTTTTGTGTGTTTCTGGCATTTTGAAACATGGTTTTGCTGTCATCCTTCCTAGCAATTTTTAAATAAGATCATCTATTAAGGAAATACACTTTGATGTGGGATCCTTTATCTGGATGGAGGTTTAACATTGGACACTAACATCACAAAGTCATTTTCACTGCACTTTTAAGGCAAAAATAATAGGCTTTTGGCTTTGATTCTTTCCTGTCCTGAGGTGGTTTGACTTAAAAACATGATGTGATGAGCAGTGTGCTATATTTTTCAATTTGTTTTGATTTCAGAGAATGTAAGAAATGCATGTGCCCTGCAGCTTGAATATATATGATGTCATTTGCCTTTGACGTTCGTAGATGCTACAAGAAATCAAACTATTTATGGAGTAGTTCTTAATAGTAGACCATTCCTGAGCCCCTGTGATACATGGAAGCTCCTAAGAAGGATAACTGACAGACGTGGTTATTTAAATAGACTCAAGCAGCACGTAAATGTCAAAGGTATTTACGAGGTTCCCCAGTTGAGCTCAGTGTTTGCATCTCAGCATCTCTGGCCATCTTGGCAGCAGTTAACGTGGTTCACCCAGCTAAGATTTTCTGAAGAAACACAGATCAAATGTGTTTATTTCAGTTGCATGCCTCTTGATGTGAAGAATACTGTGGCCACTGTCTGGACACCAGAGATTCATATGTATAATCCACAAAATTAACATTCAGAAATATTACTGGTTTTTCCTAAATGCTTAGGTTGTTAGAATGGATTCTGTAGGTATTTACTGCACACTGTGTGCTGCTAACACAGCCAGGTTTGGGCATTGAAATGTTTTAGTGTCACTGATCTGCTCTGTTTTGGGGGCCTTTATAAACAACCTCAACTTTTCTATTTCTTTTAAAATAAATGTAAAATAAATTCTTGAAAAAGCAATTTTAAAAATTCAGACACTGAAGACAGTAATTTGCCTGCTTTTTCCATACAGCTGCAGATTTTCCTGGTCCCTTAAAGCTACCAATGATTAGCTCTAGGGGTTCATGAAAAAGTCACCAGAGATTTCAGCTTCTTGGGGGAGTTCTGCAGTAAATGGCCAGTCCAGCAGGGAGGGTTTAATCGGGGCTGCCAGATGCACCCTAGCCTAGGCCATGAGCATGGGTTTCTTGGTAGCTGGGCATGAATTTCAGTATAAGGACCAGCCTTTTAGTCTCATCCACTTGTGCATTTACCCCCTGGTGCTCTTAGGTCTCCTGGCCCTTTTTTATTCCTGAGACTGTCACTCTGCACCGTTGAGAAGGGTCTAGCTCTGTCTTCCTCATACCCTCCTGCCAGATACTTACACACTTGACGAGGACCCCCAAGCCCTTTTCAGTCCCAGCTCTCTCAGGCTCTCCTTTGTGAGATTCTCTTATTGCCCAGTGATCTCCATGGCTCTGTGCTGGACTCGCTCCAGCACGCTCGTGGCTTTCAGCTGTGTTGGTTTAAAGCTTGCCTCCCCAGGCTGGCCAGCCCAAATACCTCTAGAAAAACATTTCCATTCAGAATCACAGTCCTCACAAAGGGTGGCTAAAGAGAATAAAGGTAGGGTTTTTAAAATACTGTTTATAAAGAGTCCAATGTAAACATACTCCTCAAGCAGAATGTCACGTCATTGAATTACAAAAACAGGTAGCGCACAGGCTAGCACGGTGCAAAGGATAATCTTTTCAGTTCCCTTCTGTCCTTGACCTCTGTACTCAGCCTGCCACCAAGGGAGCAGTTGTGATGGTGACAGTGTACACAGGTGTCCCTTACAAAGTACACGGGGCTCCTTGGCTCAGCTGAGCGTGGTTCCACGGGGCAGCTTGGATCCAGCGCTCCGTGCTCCCAGCCCTCACTGGTTCCCCTGCATAACCTGCCCCAGAGAGTTCCATGGGTACCGTGTGTGTGAATGACACTCTCAGCCAAGAACCCTAAGAAGACAGCAAAGCATCTTGCAAGCTGTATTTGGTCTGGCTGGAAAGGGATGCTCCAGCTCCTTTTACCAGTGCTTTCAGCCAGCGTTCTCCTGAGTTTCATTCTTGTGACTGGCAATAACATTGTCATTCTCTTCATATTTAAAGCTTCAATGTTGCACTGCTTTAAATAGTATTTTGACTCTGATTTTTTCCTTTTTATTATAATGTCATAAATGAGACTAAAATAACTTCTACAATGAAAGCTTTTTTCCTTTGAAAAGCTGACCTTTTCTGGGTGTTTTCTGTTTCTGTTCCTAATGGAAAATATTGCTGAATTTTACAGGCTATTAATGTAAAAAATACTTCAATCACAGAAACACTGCTAGAAGTTTGGCCTCTTGGCAAAGTTCACAGGTAGAAGACATTTCCCCCCTCCAATTAAACACAGCTCCAAGAAATACAAACTGAGTTTTAAAGAACTTTTAATGTTCAAAATATGCTGTCAGCTTCAAATATCAGAATGGGAAGCCATACCTGAAATCTATCAAGCTTGGTGTTGAATTTAAGACAAGTTTTGTAAATGTGTGCCTGCCATGAGAGGTTATTTGCACGTTTATGTGTTATCAATACTGTAATAATTCTTTTATATTTAATTGTTGGAGTTTTCCCAGAATCCACCAATCGTTTGGTGCCATTGACTTGACCTACACAGGTTGCTCCCAGAATCAGCTGGGCTCCTGGCCCAAATTCTGTTCCTCTCTGTTAGCATTCAAAGTACACATCTGCAGCTTCCAAAGGCCTGGATGAGGAGCACTCGCCGGCATCGTTTCTCAGCTGAACCCATAGCCCAAGTCAATCCAAATGGTGATTAACTGAGGCACAGTTTACACTGTTTATAAGTTGACATAGTTGTGCTGGCATAGCTACATCTGCTGGGACCGAGAAAAGACTCACCCTTGACCTGCCAGAGCAAAGCTAGTCTGCCAGCAGCCTTCTGTCCACGCTCCAGCACCCCAGCCAGCTGTGACTGCCTTAACAGGGGAGACGTTCGGCCTGAGAGCCTGGTGTCTGTCTACCAAAGCACAGCTTTAGCTCCATCTGCGAAAGGAAGGACCCTCTTCATGTATGTGAACTGTGGCTCAGGCGGCGAGTACAAAATTAAATGTTCCTGATCTGGGTTTGTTGATGACAGCGGATTAGTTGAAGAGATTGTAATGGCCTTTGCACATATTACACCTGATCTTTTTAAAAAACTGTTAACAGACATAAATTGTTCTTTGAGTGAAAGCTGGACTGGTCTCCTGTCTGTAAAACAGCTGAGGACAACACACAGTAAGAGTAATGGAGTTTCAGGGGGAGCCAAATCTCAACAGGTTTTCATTCATTTGGATGAGCGGTAGTAGACTCCTTTGGAAACCTCTGCCACAGAACTGTCATGGCTAAGTGGGCAATTGACAAAATTTTACAGGAATCGATACTATTGAAGGATTGTTTAATACTACATCAGTATCTCCATATTAAAATTATATTCTTGCTTAGTTCCTGAAGTAATGAACACACACCTTCCAACTAACAAGCTTCTGCCTTTATTCTTTCCAGACTAGGAGGTGAAAAAAGTAGGTGAATTAGTTCTCTTCATAACAATGATTCCTATCCTGCTCTGGCTACACATTTAGAAAATAATTAACAGGTTTTCTCTAATGCTTCCTAAAGATGTTGAAACTATAGAACAAATATTGACCGAGAGGCACCAAAACTTGCCTGAACAGGAGAAAACAATAACGGTTTATGTAACCAAAAACAGGATAGAAATTCTGGAAGCTCTGATTTAAAATTGATGCCAAAAGGGCCAGATGTTGTGTGTACAAACAGCTGGGTATTTACCAGCCATAGGTATCTCCAACTTCTTTGCAGCACCACACAACAGTGCTCTTTTGCCTCCCAGAGGAGTTGCAGGGCCCCAGTTCCTGATGCTGGGACCATGAGATGGGTGAGCACCACAGCCACCCCCTGGGAAGTAAGAGGATCTGGGGAGGTTCTGGCACCACCAGGCTTCCAGAAACAGCAGGATCTTGTGAGTATGATGTTTGCTGCTGTTTATCAGTGGAAGAGAGGAAAGGAATTTGGGGAGGAGGTGAAGGAAACAGGTTTTCATCTTGTAACTGGGTTGAGCACATTGGGTAAGAAGGACTTTGGACCACAGTGTGGACAATCACTGAGGAGGTGGAGGCGGCTTACTGTCCCCCCTGCAGGGATGGGGTGTCTCCCTTTTCCTTTGTTCTTCCCACACATGTGGGTGCACATGTGCACACCCCCTCCCCAGAAGTGACCTCTGCTTTTGGGTTAGGAAAAGCAGAGGGGCATTTGCTGCTCGTGCCTGCCCGGCTGCAGGTCAGGGTCAAAGACCCCTGGAGCCCATGGGACTTACGCAAGAGGCTGTTGGGAAGGGGCCCCAGCCTGCAGCCTGCATCACCCCGCCTCCAGTGCCGGCTTTGTGCCTCAGCGGGTTGCGAAAGCCCCAGGACTACATAAAGCATTCCCAGTCTGGGTGCCCTGCCACTGCCACCAACACTTGGGCTCTCAGGAAGCTACAGGGACCAGCACTGTTTGTAAGGGACACTGCTGTGGAGGGCTGGGGACCATCGAGTGCCTTCCCTGTGCACACATCAGGGGAAGCCGCAGGATGCCCTGGGGACCTGTCAGGGCAGCCTTCCTCCCTTACCTGCTTGTATGACAGAGCCTGTCTCTGATGCTGTTCTCTCTCTGTTTGCCATTGCTGCAGGGACGGGATGGCCCACGCGGAGAGAGCTCTTCCCTGGCTGCTGCTGCTGGCACTGGCCTTGCTGGGCAGCAGCACGGCTGAGCGGGACTGCCGAGTAAGCAGCTTCAAAGTCAAGGAGAACTTCGACAAGACCAGGGTAAATCTTTCTCTCCTGGATCTGTGGTGTCTCGCCTAATTCCTCTTCCTAGGCCACTAAATCTGGCATGCAGTACCAGCCGCCTGTTCATCCTTTCATTCGAAGTCACAGGCTGCAATACTGAGAAGCAGCAGAAGTGTGTGTGTTGTCCGCACCTCCACAGGCACTGGATCCTGAGGCATCCGATAAAGGAGTACTGCAGAACCTGAGGTTTAGCAGACTGGTCTCAAACTGTATGGTCTAAACAGCAAAGGAGTGTAGTGACTTGGTTGTTTCTATGAAAAATTAATACTCTGGTGTTTTCAGGCATCATTGCAAGGAAAATGCATTTATACAGGGATCTGTCAAGATCTGCCAGTTATCCTCTTTCCACCAAATTTTGTATTCTAAGTACCGGAGAACTGCAGATACAAACAAGCTGCCAAAAACCCATCAATTCTTTCACAAAGCCTGGCTGCAGTAGGATGTATTGGGTTTGTGCTGTTGGAACACTAGGCTTGTTTCCTAGGTACAGCTTTGTGGCACAGTGGCACCGCTCTGCACGTGGCCCCCTCTGTCACCTGCCCTAGTTTGCAATGTCTGTTCGTAGTGTTCTCTGTACTTGTCAGTGTAACTGCGGCCTTGTCTCCCTGCAGTACAGCGGCACCTGGTACGCCATGGCAAAGAAGGACCCCGAGGGGCTGTTTCTGCAGGACAACGTGGTAGCCCAGTTCACCGTTGATGAGAACGGACAAATGACTGCCACTGCAAAGGGAAGAGTCAGGCTCTTCAAGTCAGTGGTTTGCAGTCTTGCTCTTGCTCCATTTCACTTAGCTTCTGCTTCACTCACTGTCCT
This sequence comes from Jacana jacana, assembly GCA_013400555.1. Classification (NCBI taxonomy): domain Eukaryota; kingdom Metazoa; phylum Chordata; class Aves; order Charadriiformes; family Jacanidae; genus Jacana; species Jacana jacana. Next base: position 337,633 of record VZTM01010324.1, on the reverse strand, counting down.
CTGACCCTGCCTGCTGTCCCTGTGCTGCTCACACACTGAATCCGTGCTCTTAGTTCTGAATGCGGTGTTTTCTCTCTCTGGCTGCAGTAACTGGGATGTCTGTGCTGACATGATCGGCTCCTTCACTGACACGGAGGATCCCGCCAAGTTCAGGATGAAATACTGGGGTGTTGCCTCTTTTCTGCAGAAAGGAAGTGAGTACTTGCCTAGAGAAGATACAGAGCTGCTTGGGGGCCTAGTTACGTTGTGTGCCTGTGCTGGGAAAGGAAAAGTAGTGTTGGATTTCTTCAGCACGCTTAAGACATGTAATAACTCACACACGGGAAAGCCTCAATGTGAACAGGGTAATCACTGATTTTTATGGGGAACAGCTGGTTGGCTTTCTTTAAACAAGTGCAGCCTTGTCTATCTTTGCATTTCTGTTGTTTGTTATCCAATAATATAATCAAAGGTCACTGTTTGGAAAGAAATGAAAGACAGAGAAAGAATTTTGTCTTGTTGTAGTTGAGAACTCAGTTACCGGGTGCTTCTGTTCTCTCTGAAAAGTCTAACATCAGACTTGGTTGAGCAGGGATGAGAATTTTGCAATTATTATTTTCCTTGGTCTGATGTCTGCAAATGAACAGATTTATCTGTTTTAAAAAACAAATATGATCCAGTAAAATACATATATCTACATATTTTCCTGTCATCTGTCACACCCTGGGCAAAAGTAGTTTATCGAGTGAAGTAGAGATTCAGGTACTTGTTGCTCAAGATACTTCTCTGGATTTTTTGCAAGAGAAGCAGGTGGAATTTGGAAGTGATTGGAGCTCTGTGCCCTCCAAAACCACATTTACAAAGAATGCTTGGGCTGCCAGTTGCTCTTGAGCTGTTGCTGTATCTCCTCACAGCTTGCTGCAGAGTCCTGTTCTCAGGGACATGAGGTCGCAGCTGACCCAGACTCTGCCTTCTGAACGCTGTGGTGCCCACAGGAGAGACAGGGAGGGGAACAGACAGTGCTGCCCCCACCAGAACAGGCGTAGTGCGAGGGGGAACTTTGCTCCAGGAGAAAAGGGTGCAGAGATGAGGTTCTTCACTGCAGAGCCTGGGTTCAGTTAATTAGCACAGCGGGGCTGGGGGACTGGGTAGTTATCAGGGTACCTAACTAAAGAGTGAAGAATTCCTGAAAATGTCACTGTGTTTTGAGAAGAAGGTTTATGACAGAGCGTGTAGCAAATGCACTCCTAACGTACATGGACTGCATCAGAACCTCTTTCCCTAAAACCACGATTTAAACAACGTCCCTGGTTGGGAAAGTAGCTATGGGCTTGAGTAAGCTGCAGCGTGACTAGCATGGCCAAGAGCACATTTAGCTTCTCTGTTTATTTTTTTTAACTATATTCTGTCTGACCGTTCCCCTTTTTTGCTTAAAATAAGAAAACTTTGTACTTCATGGGAGGTACTGTAATACTGGACACAGGAATAAACTGACTCACCTGTATTTATACCAATCTTCACCCTACTATTTTCTTCACAGAGTTATGGCAGCAATCTCTGTAGATTTACTGGATTTCACTCCTGTCTCTAACGCCTTTCCTTCTTTGCTGTGGTGTCTTCCAGACGATGATCACTGGGTAGTGGACACCGATTACGATACCTACGCTCTTCATTACTCCTGCCGCCAACTAAACGAAGATGGGACTTGTGCCAATAGCTACTCCTTTGTCTTCTCCCGGGACCCCAAGGGGTTGCCTCCAGAGGCACAGAAAATCGTCAGACAAAGGCAGATGGACCTCTGCTTGGACAGAAAATACAGAGTCATCGTTCATAATGGTAAGAACAGTTTTTTCTGGAGAATTTTATTTCATGGTTTAATGACGAAATCGCTGGACTCCCATGCTCATTAAATAACGAGTGCATGAAGTCTTTTACTAAGTGGCTGCAATATTGTCTTTTGAAAGCTGGAGCTGGTAGTAGTAAGTTCTTTCCAACGTTTCCTTCCCTTATCTGAAGGAGTGCTAAGGTGTATAGCTGTTTCAGTGGCATATCACATCAGATGGAGCAATAATCAGGAAGTTGTAAAACAATTAAATCAATGTTAGTATGAGTAAACATAGTAAGGATAAACTTCATTGTTGCTGTAAAGAGAAATTGTGTTCTTTAATCAGGACTCTCTGCCTTTCGCAACAAAAGAGTTCTTGAAGGGCATAGAATGTATTTTCAAAAACTTCTTTGAAAAATTCTTCATGAAAGACTTTTAAGGAAAGTCAGAAGTCCTGGAAAAGGGTACCTTATAGCAGGTCCCAGGCCCACAGGCCTACTCCTTCACACAGGCTTGTGGAAGAGGGCCGTGTCCCTCCTACGGCAGCGTGACCCCTCCTGGAGTCGTGCAGTCAGGCTGAGCTTACAGCGCAGGGAAGGACACAGATTAGCTCGTTGTACACAGGTGTATTGGAAAAGGCAAAATGGTAATTTATACTACTCTAATCAACGATCCAAGGGAAACCTAATATACTTCCTGATAAAGATTGCAGCCAGAGTGGGGAATGGTAAGGAATGAAGAAGACAGATCGGAATATTTAGGACAAATAAACGGGTAGGGCACCCATCCCTCCCCTGCCCCTGCACTGGGGAAGAGGTGCCATCTACAGAAGGCTTGGCTGGTGAAGCAGCTGGAGGTGAGCTCCCACGGACACGCTGCTGCCAAAGGTAGTGTGATCCTTGGGTGCAGAGACCCAGGACACAAAAGATGAATTTCCAGACTCGGATGAGGCTGTTGTGCTTGGCACAGGCCTGCTCACTGCCACTTTTGATGGCAAACAAGTGGAAAGGGTACTGGGGGTGAACCAGGAGTTTCAGAGAGGAGCAGAGAAAATGACAGTGTTTGTAAAATGTGTCCTCTCGTGAATACTTCAAAAACCTTGATCTTTTCTCAGCAGAGAGGGGTTAAAGGCTGAGTAAGGGCTGTGCTTGCCCATGCAAACAAGGGGAACTGGATAATGAAGGACTTGCAAACACAGGAATAATAAATTAAAACGGATGGGACTTTAAACTGGACACATTCGGAGCAGAAATAAATAGCCATTTGTTTGACTCCAAAGGTCATTAACCTTCAGACCAGTTTACCAAGAGCTGCTCTATGCTCTTCATCACTGAAATCTGTAAATCAAGATAAAAAGCTTTTCTGAACGACATGTTAGAGTAAACTGGGATTGAGTGAAGGAACTTTTGTGTATTATAAAGAAAGTCAGAACAGATGAGCACAGTCGGCTCCTGCAGCTCTATTACCTGATTTCTAAACAGAGGGTGAGATACCGCCCGGTTGTAAAGTAGGTTTGCTGATAACCAGAGCCTCAAAGCTCCGCTGAGGTGGGAGGTGTTTGGACGAGTGATTAGTGACCTGGAAAAAGTGCCTGGCAACAACAAAATGAAAAATTTTGTCCTGAATAAGAATTTGGAGACAACACAAAAGGCAGTTAGGATTGGGGGCAGTCAGGACTAACAGACATCACAAATGTAAATGAAACTGGCCTTTGTGAACGATGTGTATGGTTGCATAAAGGGTAGGACAGAAATGTCATTCTATGAATTGATGATGCCGCCTTGTTTTGAATGCTGCATTCACTGCTCTTCAAATGGAGCAGGAATAAGGACTTCTGAAGATGGGAGAACACAGTAACAAGACGATTAGGGGTGGGGTTGGATGGGGTAAGATGAAGTGCAGACACACAGCTGCTGTGCTGTGACTTTGTGGGGGCTGCTACAGGGGTTCCTTGCATTCCTGTCCCACCTAGACAAAGTACAACTGGGATACTGGGTGAGTCCAAGTACTGGTCTGATTCAACTTGCTGCAATCTGTGTTTCTATTATTTCTACACTCTGTGAGGCTTCCAAGGCAAGAAATGTATTTTTCAATCTTTGCAGAAAAATGTAAGCCAAAAAAAAATCTAATATTTTAATTTATTCATAGTTTGTGATACAACTTTTTCAAATATCTCAGAAATTCTATATAATCCAATGCTCTTTTGACAGAATATAGATCCAATAGTGTAATTTAAAAATAGAGCTGAGAATGCCCTTTGAAAGTCTAGCCTTAAATATTCTTGGACCTCCTACCCTTAATTTCAAAGCTGATGGTAGTGCCCGTGGTTTGTAACAGAAGCACCCCATCTACCCAGCTGTGCCGAGCCCCGCATCCTGCCTGCTGTCCTGACCTGTGCGCAGAGGGAGGGTGCTGGGCGCAGGCTCTGCTAAGACGCTGTCAGCTCTGTGATGTTTGTCAGTGACAAAGAAGCATAAAGCCAGCAACTGGCCCTTTCCCCTCGATGTGCTCAGGACCTGTGCTTACCACAGTGTTGGCTCATTCCGGATTCTCCAGTCTCACGAAGCCAAAGTTCCTACAAAGCGAGTGCTTTTGGGAACGTGGGAATGATTGTTGGCTAAACTGAAAAAGCCTTTTATTGAAAGCTGTATATCAGAAACTCACTTAATTCCTTCTGCGTGGCTGAAAATTAACATCTTGGGGGACTTGTGTGTTTCAGGGTTTTGCTCTTAAGGAGATCCGAGCCCGGGGAAAGAAACCACAATAACAGCACCACGGACGTAAAGTTAACACACCGATGGGGTGTTCTCTTGGAAACCTCTCCAACGGCTTCATCTAGATTTTGAGTATATTTATCTGAGCTGTCTCGCTCACCTTGTTATGAACCAATGAAACATTTTAATAAACTTGGATTGCAGGGGAAGCCAGTTGTTTGTATGCACATCTGTACCTACGTGGACGCTGGGTTTATTACTGAACCACTCTCTTAATGCACTAGGTTGAATTGGTGACAGATGGCAATAGCTAAGAATTTAATTGTTCTTTTTTTAGTGGTTTCAATTTCTGTTGAATTCTGTTCTGTTTTTAATTTAAAAAAACAAAACAAACCAATCCTAAAATATATGTATTTGCTTTCTAAAACTTTTAATTTCTTTTCAAATACAATGTCACCTTTTTTTAGGAAATCATTCCCAGGAGCATTTAGGAAGAAGGAAGGAATTTCAGTGACCCTATATGTCACTTATTGTCTTCCTTGTATGACTAATGAAAGACATAAAAAACATGCATATTTTTTAAAAACCTGTTTTATGACAAGTAAACATTTATTTATTCGTTATTTATAAATTAACAGGCATTATGTCCATATTTTTAACTTGAGATGGAACCAAATTGCTCATTCACTTGATGATAACAGATGTTTATGGTCTTGGTTCCTACACAATATGGGTTCCTCTGCCCAAATCTCCATTCAGACAGTTGGTTATCTGAGGGATCATGAAAAAGAACAGATACTCTCTGAGAATGTACGTTTTCAGCAGAAAGCTGGTCTCTCTTACTCAGCAGAAAACAGAGTAAAGATGGATCAGGCGCCCTCTTGATATTCTCTATAACTACGCTAAAGTTAAGGACATTTTATCCCAACTGAAAACGTGCCCTCATAGAAATCATTTAGTCAGGTGAGCACTTATTTCATCTATTTCACATTCACCAAGTTCACCACCACATTCCTATTTACTGGAGTCTAAGTGGAGATGTCCATCCATTGCATTAAGCTGTCCAAATGTTACTGAGGCAAAGCAGCCAGGCCAAGAGAATTTCACTCGCAGGAATGAAGAACACAGATTTCCATCTTTTTATCGCTTTCCCTGGCATTTAATACTATGACTCAGTGACCCGTTCAACCTGGGGCAGCAGAGGTGTTAACACCCGGCGTGTGGCACGGCTGGGACACCAGATGATCATCTGGTAATGAAAGAGAGAGGCGGCAGCTCCTGCTTATTCCTTCTCGCAGTGGTGTCGGTGCCGGCCCCGCGCCCTGCAGGGCTCCCTGCGCAGCAGAGGAGAATCTCCTGGCACTTACGTCTGAAGTGGGCAACGTTGTAGAGAATGGGGTTGACAGCAGAGTTGGTGAAAGTGAACAGTGCTATCCAGAAGAAAACTGAGGGCGAAATTCGGAAATCTTCTGTGTTGCTCTGCACTAAAATTAAGAGAATAATGATCATAATTGGGCTCCACATGACGAAGAAAGATATCATCAGCACAAAGAGGGCTTGGAAGAGCTTGTAGTCTTGCTGAGAAACCCGAATCTGATGACTTTCTGTGTAGGCTAAACCAGCGTTTAAACTCCTTCTTGATGCCTTGGTAATCTGCAGGAAAAGAGAAGGAAGGAACTCTCAGTGACACCTCGAAGAATTACTAACACATTTCACAACTGCAAAAGTAAATCTCGGCACATGATGCTTCTCTTCTGAGAAGTGACTACAAAAGGGCACTTGTACTGTTTCTCAATGGTTCCATTTCACACATTCTCACTTTATTAATGTTTTTTTCCTCTCAGCTGTGCACTCACCTCAGTATTAGTCAAGCTGGTTGTTCTGCTCATGGCGCTCTACCAGCAATACTTTGCAGCGTAAAACAGAGCCTTAATTACTCATGAAATCCCATTAACTTCACGTTATGACCTCATTTGTTCTATCTAAATAAACCCACTGATTTTTTTTCCACAAATGTGAACTGAACATTGTTAACAATCGGGCTGATGCACAAGACGGAAGGGGATCCGATTCTCCGATGGCTGCACTGATGACAGCAGCAGGAGGATGAACTTACGACAGTAACTAAATCATTCCACGTTTTTAATTTGAACAGGGTTTTACACTAAGTTTTGTGTAAGATGTTAGGTTTTCTGTCAGTGATCAGAAGTGCCTTTTATGAACTAACCCGGAATCTTACAGCTCCTCCAGTCACTATGGTCATGTGTGTGCCGTACAGGGTGTAACGGAGCAGAGAGAGGGCTCTCTCGTATTCACGGGGCGTCATCAGGCACAGCACTGAATCCCAACGGATGCTCTGGGCTTGGAAGAGGAAGGGGTATGAAATCCGGAGTCGAGAGGGAATTTAGGTAACTAGTGCCATGCTTGCTGGAAATACAGATGAACACTCGGTGGTGCCTGGTACCTCGTCTGCCTCTCAGCAGTTAATCCCTATCCGCTCAGAAGGAAAGTGGAAGCAGAGTGTTTAATTGACAGTTGTTGTTTGCAGTGTTGGAAATTGTGGAGGAGGAAGTGTAATCTAAGAAGGTCTGTGTGCTAAAAATAGGTGCAGAATCCATAGACCTAAGAGGAGATGGATTTTATAGTCCTGCCTCTCTTTGCTTTCTTACAAATCCCTTGTGACTCTGGAGCTCAAGCTTGAGGAAAGCAAAAGCTAGTTTTCAGTTACTTGAAATGCTTGACTCTTTCAGCGTTAGGAGATTGTCGGCCTCTAAATACCATCATGGCATAAATGGAGGAATGTATGAAACACCAGGTGGAAGGGAGGACAGATTTTGCACTGGGCTCCTGGTGATGTGCTCAGCAGGCCTGGCTTCAGCTGACAGGTACCGGCTGTTCTGTACCGGCTGTTCTGTACTGACTGTCCTGTACAGGCTGTTCTGTACTGACTGTCCTGTACCGGCTGTTCTGTACCGGCTGTCCTGTACTGGCTGTCCTGTACCGGCTGTTCTGTACCGGCTGTCCCGTACGGGCTGTCCTGTACAGGCTGTTCTGTACTGACTGTCCTGTACCGGCTGTTCTGTACCGTCTGTCCCGTACTGGCTGTCCTGTACTGGCTGTTTTGTACCGGCTGTCCCGTACGGGCTGTCCTGTACCGGCTGTTCTGTACCGGCTGTCCCGTACTGGCTGTCCTGTACCGGCTGAAGCACCTTGGTTTCTGTCCCATACTCACCACTCGCTGAGCACACGCGACTGTCCCCTCAGGCAGTGTTTGTGTGCCGTGACAATGGGTCAATGCCCAGTGAGTTACGCTTTACTCCCCTTTGCGCGACAGCAAAACGTGAAGGGAAACCCTACCTGTAAGATTTTGGAGTAGCTGATGACAATGACTAATCCTGGTACCAGGAAGAAAACGATGGCAAAGGTGACGTCCCAGGCTATCTCTCCTGCCATGCTGGGCCAGACCAAGGTGCAGATCTGCATCTCCTGTTTGCGAAGAACACAGAATAAAATCAACACTCTGGCCAGTATTTTTACCACAAAGGTCTCCTTATCTCCCTCTGCCTTGGGAGCCAAGGGCTGGGGCTGAGCCGTGTCCCTCAGAACCTCCCAGTCAACAGAGCAGTGGCTCTGTGTGTTGCTCCAGAGTTTCTGAAGGCCGCACGGTCACGAGCAGATGTGCCGTCTGGAATCTAAATATTGCCAGGAACGTCCTGTCAAACGCTAACAGCAACTTTAACATTGAAACTCAGAAACCTCCAACTCCAGCAGGGGGCTGAGTGTGATGTTGGGGTGCTTCTGGCCGCGTCCTAGAGGACAGGACGGCTCTTCTCCGGCTCCCTTCCGAGGCTGCTGCCGGGGCCTGCAGCGGGGCGGGGGGAAACTGCTGGAAAGGGCATTTCCGAGCTGCGCGGCGGGATGCATTCAAAACCCA
>VZTM01010324.1:238158-328975 GCA_013400555.1 Jacana jacana | reverse complement strand
CCCCCCCGGGGCCCTGCCCGGCTGCCATGGTCCTCACCTGCCCGGCGGTGGCGGCGGGCAGCCGCACCACGCGGAAGAAGCAGCAGAGCGGGAGGGTGGCGAAGGCGGCCAAGGCCCAGATGAGGAGGAGGGAGGCGGCCAGCGCCTTGGGGCGGCGAAGGGCTGCCTGGCGCAGCCGGGCGATGCTGACGAACCGCTCCAGGCTGACGGCTGAGAGGGAGAGGATGACGACGGTGCCGCTGAGGCTCACCAGGTAGAAGAGCATGTGGCAGACGACATCGCCCAGCACCCAGGACTCGGTCCAGCGTACCACAGCGATGAAGGGCATGGCGGTGATGAAGAGCAAGTCGGCGCAGAAGAGGTTGAGGACCAAGCAGTTGGTGGCGCGCAGCCGGCGTGGCCGCCGCACCAGCAGCCAGATGCCCCAGACGTTTCCCACCAAGGCCAGCAGGAAGATGGAGGCCAGGACAGAGGACTCGCCCACACGCAGGGCCGTCACGTTGTGACCCCTGAAGTCCGAGAAGAAGGAGAAGTAGGTCTTGTTCTCCTCCGTTCTCCTCTCCTCAAACCAGGACACTGACACCTCCCCAGGCCCCGGCATGAGGGTGGCCAGCGAACATGAGGGTGGCCAGCCCTAGGGCCAGGGCTGTGCTCCCAACCACCACGGCGGCACCTGGGGTGCCCTCCCGGCACGGCTGAGCAGGGGGCTGGCCGCCATCCTCCTCCCTCCTCTTCCTCCTGCTCATGCCGCCAAGGGCTTGGCTGTGCCAGCCAGGCGGTTTATGGCCCTCGTGCCAGAGTGGAACAAGGAAGTGGGAGGGTAAACAGGGCACAGCTCACAGAGAGGCGAGGCCACCCAGCTTGGGGCTGAGCGGGGACAGTCCCAGGCAGGGTGTGGGGTGCCAGCCCGGCACTGCCATGCCCAGGGCCTGGGCCTGGCCCACCTCCTCCAGGGCTGGGCAGTCTGGTCCCGGGGCTCCGGTGAGCAGGGCTCACCCAGGCTGCGCCCCTTGTGGTAGGCCTAAAGTGGAGGGATGGCTGTCAGACGGCTCCCAGAGCTTTCTCGGGAGCATGGGATGAGTGGCCCTGTTCTAAAGCAGAAAAAGAGGAATTTATCCATCGCCTCCTGTCTGGTCAGTAGTGTTTGGAAACGGCATCCTGGGAACTGCTTGTGCTGGCTGAGGCATGGTGTGGAGGGGAAGTGTCATGGTCTTCACTATTGGGGTCCTTTACGAGATTGATCTTGAGTTAAGAGTTCCTGGGAAGAAGCCTGGCGAAGTCAGATATACTTAGAAAATAGCGTCTTTTCTCTGGACTCCAATTCCTGGAAGCAGTTGCTCAGACTGCAAACAGAAGTAGGCCTTTCCGTTTACACCCTTCATTCCGGATGGTTTAGAAATGGGCTGGAAGGGAAGTGAGTAAATCATCACAGACGGGCAGATAATGTCTCATAAAAGAAGATAAAAGGTTTTCATAGAGTGTGTAAACAATTGTATAGCATTAGACGGCTCTGGATGCGGTGCCAGCGTAGGGGCAGTTACGGGCTGGGCAGCAGGAGCTGCACCTTCTGCTGGGGTGGGAGTTGCTCCAGGCGGGTGAGAAAGGGACGGGGTGAGCGGGGTGAGCAGGCAGTGCCATACCCTGCCTGTGACCCGACCAGCAGCTGCTTACGCAATAGCATTAGTGGGGATTCCGGATTAGCGGAGATTCCAGAGACTCCGTCCTTCTAAGGGACAATCTCCTAATGGGGAGTGACAAGAGTGAGATATTTCCTGGACCGCTTCCCACCTCTTTGCAGTGCACAAGTTACATTGATTTTAATTAGCATGTTTTCTCTTGAGCTGTAAGTGGTTCTAACGATCCATGCTGTCTCATTGAACAGGGAGTTTTAAGGGCAGCTTAAACCTCTGGATGAGATGCTCCTGCTAATTCCTGCTGATTTCTCGGAGTGTACGAAATGTGGGCAGGTTTGCTGTTTCGTGGGCGGCTGCTAGGGACTCAAATGAAGATAATCAGAAAACTTGTGACTTTTATGGCAGTCAGCAGCAACACAAGTGACTGGCAATCGTCTCAAAACACATATTTTATTCTATTTAGCCCTTTTGGCATTAGTGGAAAATAAAATTAGACACTGGTCCTGTCATTTCAGGGTGAAGTAAACACCTTTGAAATGGAATGAGGGAAGGAAAATAGGGAGAGAAATATCCAAAGCAGCATTATTGAAGAAATGAAGATATTTTCAGTCAGAGAGGAAAGGAATGCCAGAGTGGAGCAGAAGGTGAGAAAATGAGAGGATAGGTGGAAGTATCTGGATAGACTCATGATCTTTAGAAAGGGTCACCTTTAGTGGTGGTCCTTAGGTGGGAAGGAGAGCGGTACTCGCTTGGCATAAGCCTGTTGTTTGCTCAGGAGAACGAAGGCAAAACGCTGCTTTGAGTAGGCTGCTGGGGAGGGAGCTGCACATGGACCCGTGCACAGACCCCTGCGCCTGGGGGAGCAGAGGTGTGAGGAAACATGCCCTTTTCCTTTGGGGTTTTATCAAATGAAAGGGAGCTCCTTGCAGGAACAAAACCAGTCTGATCACTCATGTGTCTAATGGATCCGTTATCTAAAAACCAGGGGGGTTTTGCCTCCCATGAAGTACAGCCGCCGTATTTGCTGTTGGGTGGCTGCAATTGTGGCAACCATGGCGAGGTGGGATCTGAGGAAGGGAGGAACGGTAGCCTGGAGAGGGCGGCGCTGGCGTTACTGGGGTGGGTGGATGCTGTGTGCGGTCTGTGCTCCACGTACGCTTACGGCAAGGAAGTGATTAACAGAGTGCCTGGAAACCTGTTGCGGCTGCTTAACCTGTACCGCTTTTTCAACCCGCCCGCTCTTTTGTGCTCGGGGTGGTGAAATGTGGAGGCAACTCGGATTTCATTGCTCTGGGTGAGGTGGAAGTTGCAGGGACCCCTGTGCAGGCAGTTGGCTCCCCAAGCTGGGGAAAAGCTGCTTTCCTTTTTTGGGGGTGTTTTCTTCTCATCCTGAATGAAAGCCTGAGTCTCTGCCTCCTCTGTGGCAGATAAGGGCTGTGCTCCCCGATACTGTGAGTCAAGCTCTGTTTTTCAGATTGTTGCCCTGACAACGATGAACTGTCACGACAGATGGAGATAGTGGAGCTTATTTATTTCTTGGGGTAAGAAGTCTTCCCAGAGAGAGGGACCTGCTGGCCTAGGTGATTGGTGGAGATGAGGCTGCTTCTTCTGTGTGGCCATGACATAAGAAAGGTTTTGCTTTATTTATGCATCCTCTTGCACAGACGGGTGTTTAAGTCTTTCCAGGCACCTGTGTCACAATGAGTAAATAGTGCTGACTTTGGTAACAGATGTGTCACATAATTAATGTTTGCTCAGTGACTGAAACGCAGGGCATTAGAGGTGTTGCTGCCTTCACGGGAGAGGTCCCAAGCTGGCAGGCGACTCAAGCTGTGTGCATGTCACAGGGGTTTTAGCATAAGCTGTGCCCATGGTTAGCTTTCCGTTTTCCTTTTTGCTTTTCCATACCGTCCTGCAGCTGTTCTGCCTCTAGACACTGTTAATTCCCTGCTTAGACGAAGTTAAGCCATAATAAGGTTTGTTTCCAGTACAAATCTGTTTTATGTTGCATTTTGGGAAGGTTCCAATCTGCTGACCAATTGTATACTTTGGTAGCAGTGAGCTGAAGCACCGAGACCAACGTCCGAGGGGCAGTGTTAGACCTGTAGTGCATCTGTGTCTTCACATGGTAGTGGGCTCACCCACTGGAAACACCAGGTGCTTCTGCCTGGTGTGCAGGACCTGGCAGAACTCTCCTGCCGAGGAGCTAAGACCCTGGGTGAGATTTATGTGGACTTTGTTAGTTGAGTGCTGCTGGACCTTTGCTAACTTCCAGGTGTGCATAAAGTTACTCCCTTCCTGCTGACGAGCTTTGGTACAGAGCCGTTGGAGCAAATCCTGTGGTTGTGGTGTGGTTCTGAAGGATTTACAGACAAAGCCTGGTTTGGTGGGAAGCGTCCCTGCCCAGGGCAGGGTGGTGGAAGGCAGTGATCTTTAAGATCCCTTCCAAATCTGACCATTCTATGGAAAGCTGTCACCCCTCCCTCTGCTTTGCAATGGAGGTACCACCAGAGCAATATCCCCCCTGGTGATCCTGAAGACACCACACCGCTCACATGGATTGAACTCCATTGAGCACCACCCTTTGGGACCGTCCTTCCAGCCAGTGCTGGATCCAGCAGATCATACTCTCATCCAGGCCATGAGCAGCTTTTCCATGAGAATTCGGGGGGGGAGAGTGTCAAATGCTTTTCTAAGGTCCAAGTATATTGTATCCACTGTCTTCCCCCCATCCAACAGTTGGATCATCTTATCATAGAAAGAGATCAGGTTCATCAGGCAGGAAAGACGGTTATTGAAAGCTAGAGCGAGGGAGGAAGCTGCAGCAGCAAGCAGACGATTAGAAGTTGGTCCATTCAATACAAGGAAAATCACAGAGCCATCTTTCAGTTGTTATGAGTTCTCGAGAGGCTCTCCTTGTGTGGAGACCGTCAGTTTTTAGGCACAGTTCAGCTCTTTCCAGCACAGGTGAAACCCACTCCCTTCCCTGGCTGTTGACAAACCATACTGCACCCCAGAGCTGGGAGCTGGTGGTGCTGCCCACCCCTTGGAGCTCCCCAGGACCAACATCTTCACATTACACAAGCTGCACAGAATTTCTGCTGGGTTGAAATCCAATTCCTCAGAGCAGATGTAGCTCAGAAAAAAACTACTGAAATTGTGAATACAAAGTGCTTGAAATAAAAGCTGTTTTGGTTTTTAGTTACTTTAATTACTTAAGTGCTAAACTTACAGCTAAATCTTAGCCTTGCAATGAGCTCATTAGGCACAACTCTCTTTCCCACATAGAACTGGAGACCTTTTCTTGTTCATTTACTTTTAGGATGAAAAATACTTCAGTCTTGGGCCTCCTCTTGGCTTGTGAAGTGTGAGAAAAAGGTAGTGCTGTGTCCTGCACGCCTTGTGGAGTGGGAGTTTCACAGCTGGTGTTGGTCACATGTAAGCACTGGCCATAGCTGTGGCTCTGCTTTCAGCACTGGCCATAGCTGTGGCTCTGCTTTCAGCACTGGCCTTTCCATGAGCAAGAGCAGCATTTTGCTCTTTTTCACCATCTGCCCCCCGATGGTGCGCAGAAATTCATCAGAACAGGGCTTTTCGTGCTCAGGTCTAATGCTTATCCAGCAGGACTAAAGGCACTGCTGAAGTTCAGAAGAGGTGCTGGAATGAACAAAACTTTAGGGTCATCATGTTATCAACACTGATTCTGCCTCTTCAGAACCAGCTTCTAAGGAGAGCGTGGTCTTGGCTAATTTGGGAAAGCCTCAGAAGTAGGGAAGAGACTGCTGACCTGTAGCAGGCAAACTCATTTCATCTATAATACATGAAAGATCGAAATTTCCTTTCACAAGAACTATGCCGAGCATGCCACTGGGAATAGAATAGTAGCTGATTAATGCTTTGTTAAAGGACAACTAACTTCAGCTTCCAAAAGTAGTTTAATTAGACATTAAAATTATGGGGCTGCAGCGAGAGGCAGTTTTGCAGGGGAGCAGGGCTGGACACCAGCCAGCAACCAGAACCCTAAGCCAGAGGAAGGCAGACCTTGCGTTATTTTGCTGTCCTCAGCAAGCCATAAACTTCTAAAAGCAGCAATTTTTTCTTAACTAATGTACCTTTGTAAAGTTTCCTCACTGTAAGGATTTTTGTAAAAAGAACTACTTGTTGGACTTAGCCACAGGCAGAAGGAGCAAAGTGCCAGGCACCGGAGCCAGCTTTGCCGGGGGTGCTAGAGGAGAGCAACACCCTCATTGCAAGCCCCTAAGGGCATTTTTCTGATTTGTTGCAAGACTTTATTGCTAACCTGCTTTCTGAATTAATACCAAAATGCAGTGGCACTTCACTAGAAGTGCTCTTACTAGAGCAGGGGGGAGTTGTATGGCTAACCTGGGACATCGGTCAAACGTAACCCAGTGAATAACTGACACTTCCCAGCTTTAATCTCCAAAACACAGAGGTGCAAGCAAGGTTACTTCAGCAGAATCCTACCTTTCTCAGCACCAAGGAAGTGGTGAAGAAGCAATATGAAGAAACAAACTTTATATTTGCTGGGAAGTTTGTTTTCCCAATGACTTTTTTTTTTGGAGAAGAGCTTAAACCTTGGCCAGCATTTTCACATGAGCTCTAGGGCAGCCCTTGCTGTGGTTCAGGAGAAGCAGCTGCCTAGGATTGGTCTTTTATGTTGGTTTTCTTTTCTTTTTTTTTAAAACCTCTTAACTTCCTGAGTTTTAGAGCATCCATATAGTGATACATACACAACCTGTATCTCTACACTATACACACACCCATGCATATATGAATAACTAGATCTACAGATCTGGTGCACCTACAAGCCCAATCATCCAAAGTCATCAACCAAGAACTGAATATGTCAAAGTTTGTTTTAAAGTCTAACACGACAGGTGTGCTTTTACTGTTCTCACTTTTAATAGTGCAAAAAGAGAGGTCAGTAGTTTAAGGTATTTCTCATTCTAAACATATTTCTATCTGCAAGCAAAACTGCAGTAGCTGTTCTTTTTGCAAAGACATGCCTATGGTTGTGTGGATCTGAGTTCTAAAACATTAGTCCTTCATAAAACCGTAAGAAAAAAGCCTCAAGGAGGTGTTGCCTGCGTAGAGGAGCACACGGGCAGCGTGGCTAAAGCAAGCAGAGGAAGTCTGTTTGGAGCTCAAGCGGCGCAGAAGTCGATGTGTGCTAGTAGCTCTCTGTGCTGGCTCGTTGGGTACTGCGCTTTGCACCTGGGGCACTCAAGAAAGCTTTCATCCAGAAGGCTGGAGTGTTTCCAGGAAGGACTTTGGTCACACGTGGTCAGCTTCTCCTCAAAGGCAGCTTGCAGGTCTGCTTGGGGTTCCATGTAGCCAGATTCCTGGAGTTTCTGCAAAAGGGGAGGCTTTAGTGGGAGACTAAAGAGTGCACTGACCCAGTGCTGTGGGAGGAAATTCTACAGTGGGATGGCACAGGAGACTGCGTGTGTCACAGCACTAAGGGCAGAATTCCAAGCTGGCTAAATGCAGTTGTGCTGCTCGTGTTAGTAGCACAGGGCCTGTTGTACAATTCTGCCAGCACGTTTAAATCAGACTGTGTGTAGCTTTTCTGCGGGCTATTTAAGAGAGGTTTCCCCATGTCAGCTGACTGGGAATCCTTCCCCAGCCATCTTCCTCACCACTCGTGCAATATCCCTTAATAAAACAATGCCTCAGTCCCCAGACCCAATCTAACGAAGGACACGGGTGTGAGATTTCCATTTTGAACCTCATTTGAGCTGAGAAACACAGTTTTGACAACCCCATTCAGCTACCACCTGATCTTACAAGGTACTTATTGTAGAGTTCCAGAGGCACCAACAGTCAAAAAGCCCTGGATATGCCAGAGCAAACCAGGTCAATAGCTTGCTTAATACTTCATCCTTCTCTGCAAGCTTCTGCATTAAGTCTGGGGCTCAAATCTTGGGGGCTTGCTTATGCAGGAAGTGGCAGAGACACCCTGGTGCTCAGTATTCCCTGCTCAGGAACCTGACTGTTCTGGGTCTCCTTCTCTGGGCGTGCTGCAGAGACAAACGATGGCTAGGTGGCTGATGTAGGGTTCTGTGCCTTGGGGACACCTTCTTAAAGGCTGTAAGGGCCTACAGGGAAGAGCTGATGACAGTAACAGAAGACTCACTACACTTGAAATCAGATCCCAAGTGAGAAGATGTACATTTATGCAAACCCCCAGGCTAAATGCACTTGCAAGATACTCAGGACGTACCAGAAGCTCCAGTCGGGTTATTTGCTCCCTGGCCTTGTGCAGTTCCTCAAGGACTTTGTTTAACTGGTGCTGCAAGTTCTGGTGATCAAGCTTCTCGCTCTGAGAGCCCGCGGTGTGCGCCTGGATCTGGCAACCCCCAGGGTGAAAATCGAAGCATTAAAATCAGAGTTGTTGAGGAGGGGGGGGAGGGCTGGCAGAAGTGTTTCCCCTTTAAGCATTTAAAGTTTTACTCTGCTTTACATCCTAAAATGGGATTTTAAAGATAATAAAAATTTTAAAAGGTTATTTGTTGCTTTCACTGCAGTGAAATTGATAGGTGCCCAATTACGACAGCCCTCCTTAGCACAGGTGGAGTTTCAAGTTACTTTGGTTGAAGGGTATTTCAAACTGTCTTGCAGTCTTCAACTGAGCATTTTACAGAAAAGCACGTGGAGCAAGTTCTCATTAAAAATGCCAGGATCTTTCTTGTTACAAGACAATTTGGACAGAACCAATGGGTAACACTGTTCACCCAAGCCTAGCAAATAAATGTAACTTTTTTTTTTTTTCCCAAAAACCCATCAGTTAGACCTGAAATATTTTATTNAGGATCTTTCTTGTTACAAGACAATTTGGACAGAACCAATGGGTAACACTGTTCACCCAAGCCTAGCAAATAAATGTAACTTATTTTTTTCCCCAAAAAACCATCAGTTAGAGCTGTAATACTGTACTTGGAAAAAAGGCAGATGGAAGAGATGTCAGTGGAATTATTTGTACAAGAGAGTGTTACCAAACCTCAACGAGCCGACTGGCTTTAGGAGGTTGCACACAGCTGATGGAAGGCTGTGCAGTCGAACAAGCGATGGCAGAGAACACAGTGTCAGGTTTGATCACACCCTCCTATCGGTAACAGGCTACAGCTTCTCCTCCTGCCAGAGCCACCAACGTTTTTGGAAGCATCGAGAGATTATCTACAGTTGGATATTCATATTTAATATTACTTCATTTAATTGTTCAATTTGAAAAGTTCACCTAGAAAGCCTTTGTGCATAACACAGATGAAGTGTCAGCATCCGAGTACCTGCTGTTCCAGCAGCGCTGTCCTAGCCTGCTCCTCCTGCTGCTCCTCCTGCTGCCTCAGCAGGGATTTACGCAGAAGTTGCACCTACACGGCAGAAAAATGCTTGGAGAGCTTCCTCGTGCAAGAGTTAATCAGCTTAACCAATAGTGAGTCTAAAGAGGGGTAGAACTGAACTGTTGTACTCCACCACAAAACCGTGTGCCTGTTGGGCAACAGCCGGGTCTCATGGGAACCCCTACAGTCTCTGGGGCAAACCCTCCCCGTCGCCCTGAGCAGGGGCGATGTGGGATGGCGTTACCGCCCCGAGCAGCCAAACCGAGCTCTCCCAGGCGGCTGCTGGGGTGCAGACAGAACTTGGCAGAGCAAGTGAGCGAGGGTCCGTGCTGAGTAAGCACGATCTCTCAGCTCCCCACTTACCTGACATAAGAGATCCTCAGACCTTTTCTTTTCTTCTCTGAGCTGTCCTTTGAGAGTTTCATTTTCTTGGTTTAGTCTCTGCACTTCTTCTCCTTTCATTTTATTTTCCTTTTCTAGAGTCTTCATTTCAGCCCCCTGTTGTGACTGCAATAAGGCAGTTAAACTCCTTATCTCCTGCTGGTTTTCTTCATACTTCTTTTGGAATTTGGCAAGTTCAGCTCTCAGCTGGGTTACAGTGCGTCTTTCTGTCTCAAGATCACTCCTGGTGGTTAGCAACAGCTGGTCATAGTATTTTTGCTTTTCCTCTTGTAGATTACCTTAATGAGGCAGAAATAATTGAGAGAGTAATGAGGGGGGGAATCACTTAAAAACCAGCACACCAAGTCCTTGGTGGTATTTTAAAGCATATTGCTAGGAACTGGTATTCTAAGTTATTACCCAGCTCAGGTTGGCACCAAACTTCACTTAAAACAACTTCCAGTACTTTTAATGGAGTAAAGTCTCCTTCCCACCAAGGGGTGGGCTCTTTCTCACCAGAGCCAGACCATCCTGTTCACATCTAATGTCATCATGCACTTCTAGACTGCAAAGGAAAGGGACTTGGAGAGTTTGGATTAAAAAAAAAACCAAAAAACAACCCAAACCAGCCTGCTTCTTGCCTAGTGACTGTTACTTAAACCAGAAATTGAAATTTTCCTGCTTGTTACACCTAAAAGCAGAACAAGGAATGGAGAACTTCACAGGCTTTGCCAGTTTTTGGCACTAAGTTTCTTGACTTTGGTCCTTTTCCTACTGAAGGCTCCTCCTCATTCTCCAAAGTGCAGTTTACTGGGCAAAGTTTCTTGACTGTTCTCCCTCCCCTCACCTGAGCAGTACTCCTTTAGGGGTGGTGAGACCTTCAGAGAAACACCAAGTTTTGCCTTGGGAAAAGTTGTCCTGTCTACTTCCAACTCGTACAGCTGAGTTCTGAGAACCTCCAACCTCTGCTACTGCCCAGCTGCCTGGAGAGGGCAGCTCCTGTCGTAACCTCATTCCTGGTCTCCTGCTGCTCCAACAGCAAAGCTCTGGCTGCAGGAACTTTGAGTCTGCTTCTTCCTTTTAGTGTGATTTTACCTTTTTTGGCACAACCCGATCTGAGCACAGGGGGCTGGCGGGGTGCTCCTGGCTGAGGAGGTAACCAGCAGGGAACGAGCTGGGAGCGGCCATATCCCTGTTGCGAAACTCCATTCACATCTGTGCCAAACCTGCCATGGGTTTTCATGCCCTGTAACAACTCCTCAGGCAAGTAAAGAACGTGGCAGTCTTGAGTCATTTTTATAATATTTATTTAAAGAAAAAAAAAATTGAACTCCCCTGATCCACACCTAGCTCGTAAATCCCTTCTGCAGGTTGGAAGTGTACTCTGAAGGACGGGAGATGTACATGTTTGCCTCAACACTTTCTGCAAACAGAGAGGCTGCTAATAGAGTGTCAAGGCTGTTAAAGCCATCTTTGAAGTAGATATGAACACAAAATACTGTTGATGAGGTAGCTGGGGAACAGGAAGCAGAGAAATTGAACCTAACCAAGTTTTGCCATTAAGAAACCAAGCCGTTAAGAAGAATGTCTTGATTTGGTTTAATTGTGCTAAAAGTTTATTCTACAGATAATTATGGTTGGGGAAAAAGTAAAGTCAATACCTTCTGCAGTGGGTTGTTTAGGTTCCTGTTGTCTCACTGTTTCTGACTTGTGTTCAAGTTCAAAGATCCTCCCAAGCAGTCCCCGGACATAGGCTTCGCGTTGCTGGTCATACAGCAGCCACTGCTGGTTCTTCTCAAGTGCCTTCACAGAAAGGAACAGAACAACAGAAAAGCCTCTGGCAATTTGTCAGATTTTAAAAGTATTAGTCATCTTTATCTGTTGCTTTTTTTTTTTTTTTTGCAAGTATTTTCTTATTTAAGTTATTGTCACGAAATACTTTCGGATACTGTATTTTGGAGGGAAACACCCTTGAGGTCCCATCTTGATACAAAAGGTTTACACTTGCAGCCATGAACAGGAAACTTACGTCTTTCAGTTGTTTCTCCACTTCACAGAGATGAGTTGCTGACCCAGTGCTGCTCCTTACAGCTTCCTGCAGACAAAGAACAACCTGACAGTGTTCTTAAAACAGATGGCTGAAATAGCAAAGCTAGTCCTGTCTGACAGTGTTGCATAAACAGCACGAGAGTGTTTGAGAAACAGAAAAGCCATGCATACATGTGCCTTTTGTGCTTAGAGATCTTCATAGTCCTGTCTTATTTTTTTTAAAGCAAGTATCTCAGTTCTGTAGAAAACCATTTCAAAGATTTATTTTAAATCTCCTGGGAGATACAGAACGAAGGTTTATAGTTCATTCATTCTACAACTCTTAACATTAAAACATTTGCCAAGAATAATATCAAGTGTTTTCTGCTGAACTGCTACCTCGGAAGACCTGAAGGATACAGAAGAGCTTCTGACAAATATTATTCAAATACACAGGAAAGTGTCTGTTCCATTTCCATATCCTCATACGTGTGACAATAAGCTGACCTAAGAGTTGTTGGGGAAAGCTGGAGCCCTTGACAATGCACTGGGGTAAGAGGAAGGTTGTGAACACCCGGGAAACCCCAGGAGCCTGTCTAGGATTTAGGGACTCTACAACAGCTCAGATTCTTATTTCTATAAGGATTAGAACTCCATTTCAGTGACAGCTTTCTCCAAATCATGCCACACAACTGCTGTTCCCATGCCAGTGCCTGCTAGACTTTGCTCTCAAGTTTTCCAAGACATCCAGTCAACACATCAGGCAAATTTTGTTGTCCTGCTTTGATAAAGCAGTAAAGAGGGTAAAAAAGAAAAATCCTGATTTTAAATGAGAAGCTACTTTGGTAGGTCATTGACAAAAATATAATGGAAATCTGTTGAATTAGCATACATTTTAAATTCTTTAACAAAGTTAAGCCTCTTGAAAATAAACACATTGCATTTAAAATGGTATTTCCCATGAAGCTGCACTACCAGAAGTGCTATGTGTATATACACCTGTGCTATAACTGAAGCGGGGCACAAAGGTTACTTGGCTGAAGCTGGATTTCTAGACATCGCCCCGCTTCCCTGCGGAGCGTGGGGAAGCAGCCCCACCTGCAGGGCACCTCTGCCACCAGCTGCCCGTGTCCCTTGCTGAGGTGCTGCTGGGCTTTCCGTGGAGCACTGGGACAGGCAGGGGTGGAGAAACAACTGCAAAAACTACACGCACTAATCAAAAAAGCTGTCTGGTACCTGGCAGCTTAATCCTCTTAAAGGAGAGAAGCTGCTCGTTATTCCTCTCCTGTCTCTGGCCCCAAGCCTTCTCCAGGCTGAAGCCCCCAGCTCTCTCAGCCTGTCCTCCCGGCACCTCAGGGGCCTCTTCTGGCCCCACTCCCACAGCTCCATGTTCTTCTGCTGTTGGTGGCCCCAGAGCTGGAGGCAGCACTGTAGGGGGTCTCCCCAGAGCGGAGCAGAGGGGCAGAATGCCCTCCCTCGCCCTGCTGGCCACGCTGCTGGGGATGCAGCCCGGGGGGCGGGAGGTTTCTGGGTGGCCAGGGCACATGGGAGCTTTCCTTCCCCCAACTCCAAGTCCTTCTCTCCCGTACAAGTCTATTTACAGGTTAGACTTGGCATTCGCAATCACGGTGTTTCCTCAGTCCTTACCTGGGACACCTGGGAAGCACCAGCTCTGCTTTCAAGCTCAGAACATTTTGCAGTAACAGTGGATAAGTTACATTTCAAAGAGTTCATTTCTTCCAACAGAGAAGAAAATAACCGTTCTCTTGTTTCCGCTTCCTTTGTTTTCTCCTCCAGTTGACTTTGCAACAAGGAGACTTCACTGTTCTTGGTTTTGGATTTAAGCTTATCTTTCAGGTTTTGGATTTCTTTGTCCTTCTCTCCAGGAAGATGGTTGTGTTTTTCTTTTTCAAGGGACAGTATCTTCTTAATGAAATGGAATAAAAAGTCATACAAATAAGTGTCAATCTATAGAACAAACACATTAGCAATCACAACAGTTTGAGGAGATACTCAATTTGAAAGGGTCCCTCTTAGCCTTTAATTAGCTAAGAATATTACTTTTTACTCAAACCAAACAGTAGTAAGATGATGATCACAACATTACTTTGATCATCTGAAATGCTTCAAGCAACAGTAGAAACAGTCTGAAATAGATGAAACAAGGAAAGAACACAGAGAACCAAATTTCACAGGCTTGGTTTTGTCCACCAATACAGGTCACTACCACCAGTGAACCTTACACAGCACAAGCAGCATGAGAACACTTGCACGCTCCAGTGTGGAGACCGGTGTTGGTTAGCCTGTGCTGTGCCTTTTGACAAGCAGCAGAGCCTTCTCGTAAAGTAAGCGGCAAGTGAAGCGACAAGAGTTATAAAGCATTCTGGAGAAGGATCCCGTTTTCTAAATTATGGGTCCTTTCAGTTTCAAAGCATGTTTTACAGCTATTTTCAACAGGCACTCTCTTCTCAGCAGGCCTCCCGCGTGGGGACCGCCACCCAGCGCCAGCACTGCGTTTGGGACGCCCCGGGGCTCTGTGCAGAGCTCTGCTGTGGCGGCGGGAAAGGCCCATGCTGAAGCCCTGCACCCTGGCATTGAGTCGCTTGGAGAGGACAGAGAAACCGCAGCTTCATCACCGGAGATTATTCGAGAACGGACCCACCGAACAGCACTGACATCAAAGCAAACCACGCTGCCAGAGGCGAGAGCAGCACCTCGCTCCGGAGGGGAGACACCCCCAGGGCCGTGTTAACCGGCCACAACGGGAGCCCACAATGCTCAGCCCGACTGCGGGGCCCGCACCGCGTCCACAAGCCCCCTCCCCTGTCCTCCAAGGGGCCCCCTCCCCTGTCCTCCAAAGGGCCCCCTCCCCTCCGGGNTGGTTTTGTCCACCAATACAGGTCACTACCACCGGTGAACCTTACACAGCACAAGCAGCACGAGAACACTTCCCTCTCCCCCTCCTCCCTCCCTCCCTCCCTTTCTCCCCTCCGGGAGGGGCCCTTTCCCTCCCTCACCTCCAGGATCCCGCTCCTCCCGGCACCGCCCGGTTTGCCCTTCCCTTTCACCGCCTCCTCCAGGGGCTTCCTCAGGGCAGCATTCTCCTGCTTGCACCACTCCCCATCGTCCTCCGGCCTGGGGCTACCCGATTTTAAGCCCCACTTGCCAGCAATTATATTTTTGGCGGTCTTGGAATTCATCTTAAACCACCTATTCAAAAGGAGGATAAACCCGGTGTTAGGGAACGGCGATCCCTCCCGCCGGGCAGGACGGGGCTCCCGGCACAGCTTTAGTCAAGCACGGGCAGCCGCAGAGACCTGCCGGTTCCTACGGGGAACGGCTAGTACCCGTGAGCACCCCGGGTTACCGGAGCGGGAAGGCGGAGAACAGGCCGGGGCGAGGGCAGGGTCCCTACCGGCAGCGGCTGAGCCGGTCCCAGCCCGGCCTCGCTTCCGCGAGTTTGAATCCCGCGGCTCCGGCATCGTCACTTCCGCCCGGGGCTACGGCGGCTCCGATGGGTCAGGCGAGGAGGGAGCGGCCTTAAAGAGCGCTTCCGCGAAGGCGCAGGCGGGGCTTGAGCCGCCCGATCTTTGGCGGCCGCTACTGAGCTCTCCACGAGGAGCCTGAGAGGAGGCTCTCTATTGGCTGGCGAGGGAGGTCGCGTGACCCAGCTGGCCAATGCCGTGGGGTCTTTCTTGTCTCTGCCTCGTGCGTCTGCGGCCGCTGTGAGGCGAGGGCTGTCTGGGCCCTTCCCGTCCTCGGGTTTGTTTCCCCCTTTCGTTACCTTTTCCGTGGAGGGGGTTTCCATTTCCTCGTTAAAAGGCAGTTGTAGAAGCAGGCGGTGGGAGGTGAGCGCCCCCTCTTGTTGCTTGCTGGCGGCTGGCTCTCCTGGAGGGTTCAGCTTTAGTGGCCGTTGGAGCGGAAAGGGCCGTGGCTACCGGGGTGGCCAGCCTGGCTTGTGGCTATGGCCTTGCACCAGCCGGGGGCTTTGTGTGGGACTGGGGGGGGCAAGGACACAACCTGTCAGGGTGCTTCCGCCAGACGTTCTGGGTCTTCGCAGTGGTATGTCTTAACTTGTGTTTATCCTTGTGCCTTGCTGAACGTGTATGCTTTAAATTGCCTTTTCTTCCCTGGAAATCCTCAGCTACTCAAAATCTACACATTTTAGAAATGAAGCGAGGTCCTTCTTGGCTTCAAAAGCAATAAGCAAGGATGGTTCTCCTGTGATGCAGCTGAACTGTGTCTACACGTGAGTGAGTCATTCTGTTCCATCTTGTTGCATTTCCCTCTCATCTCTCTAAAGCCAGACTTAGCAGTGGTGCAGGTTTTGACCTCTGGTCTGCAGCTGAGAACGTCTGTGGAGCTAAGCACAGGGTAGCTCAGAGAAAAGAGTTCTTCTTATTTATGTGTTTTATTTTAGTGCAGTTTTCAGTATGTATTTATCTTAACAGAAAATATAGGCCTTCAAACAATGCAGAGGGTCTTTCATGTTTTTTGCACGTATTTCCTTAACTATCCTTTATTTTGACACATGTATTTTAATAATTTCTCAAGAGCTCGTCTACATTCAGTTTGTTAAGTGTGGAACCTGTATTTAGTCTGTGCAAAACATCGTTGTTCCAGAGCACAACTGAGGGGGGAGCACTTAAACTATTTTTGAAGACTGAGTATTTTGTGATTATGCCCCGACAGGGAGGCAAACTAAAAAAATTTACAATGAAGCTCTAAAACTTAAGAGGAAAAGAATATAAGCTATCATGAAGTTTAATACGTTGGTATATGAGGAGGTAGATGGGATGTGTCTTTGAGCACTGGAGTGGTGCTTAACCTTCATGCTGCTTATGCCGATTCTTGCCTTGGTTGCTTAGGAGAGACTTAACCACACAGCTGAAGAATAAAGGCAACAACGGCAAGAACACCCTGCAGCCGTTTGTACACCGTGCCCTCTCTGCTGCCAGATTTCGCCAGCGGGAGCTCTTCATGCCTGTCTGCAGACAGAACTGGGTGTCAATTTACAGGTACTTCTGTTTTTTTCATAGCCTGCAGTAGCTAGTCCGTCATGGATCCACCCATAGCCCTCCTCTGCTGTAAACCAGCTATTCCCTGCCTCCTCCTCCTGCTAGCCTTTCAGTCCAGAACTTCAGGAGCCTGAAACTTAAGGCTTCCTTCAATTTCTGTGGTATCAACTGAGGTTTAGTCAAGACCAGAAACAATGCTTCGGGTGATTGTGGAATCTGCTAGCAATATCCCTAAAACCAAGTTTGGGAAACCAGATCCTATTGTTTCTGTTATTTTTAAAGGTAAGAAAAACTGTAATAAATTACTCAGGGAGGAGGTTTTCTGAAGGACAGTGCCCTATGTAAGTGTTTGCAAATCTGTGAAAACATGTTTTCCTAAAGTTAGGTCTGCTGTGAGTTTGGGGAGGACTTTGTAATTAGAGAGACAGGAGTTACCTGAATGAAGCTTGGACTGGGTGGAGTGCATTGGTCTTTTCTGGACAGTTTCAGATCCACATGGTATGAGCTTTTGCAAAGGCTCAGGGCTTTTAAAAACCTAAATCCAACTGCACAGATCAATACCAGAATTAAAAGCGTGTTTAAGATTAACTTGTTATTTTCCTGCTGAAAAAATCGTTCCTCTGTCTTGATTACTTTGTGCAGCCACTGCTCACTGTTAAACCAGTTCTTACTGGGAATGGTTTATTGTTATTACCAGTTTGAACAACAACAGTACCATTACAGAAGGTGTTTTGTTCTGTTTTGTGTATTTTTACAAACCAAATTGCACTTTAAAATGTTGCCTATTGAGATTATTTAATTTAAAACAAAGACCTGGGAAGGAAACCACATTTTATACTGCCATTGCTCATCAGATACATATGGGAGGAGGAAATAGTGTGATAAAATGGGCATTTATATGTAAAGCTGATTATATTTTACAGAATGTTTTACCTGTTGCCATCATTTCCTCACTTCCTTAATCCAAAGGAACTTTATTTCAATTATTAGTTTCTATTTAGGGCACAGAAACCTTACAGTAGTTTTACCTAAAGTAATAAGTTAAACCAGACTGTGACAAAGAGTCCCCTTAATCCCTGATGACCTGCTCTCCTGACTCTGCACGGAAATGGAAATGGCATTCCCAAAGTATGGAAAATCATTGCAGGGGTTTGTCACCTTTAGAAACCAAATCTGAAATGACAACACTTTGCTGGAGGCTGGAAAAGGACGTCCAGTATCTTAACTTTGGGAATAAAATGTTTTCAGATACTTCATTTCAGGCTCAGAAAGGTGTGATATCATTCCATTCCCCTTCTTTTCCTCCTCTTTTTCAGATTTGTTTTATTAACCCCCTGTGTGTTAGGCTGACCCTATCTCAGCATCTGGAACTTTGTAGTTCTTAATATATGATTTTATTTGCCCTGAAAGAAGTGCTGTTACTGATGTTCTGTAATTTCTCTGGTTTTGTATTTGTTTCTGGTGCTTCTTACGCCTTCCTACTCTCTTTTCAGTTCCTTGTCTTTCTCTTTGCTCTCCTGTCATGGTTTTGCCTTTCTGTCACCTGTTTCTGCACTTTTGAACTCAAGTTGGTTTGTGCCTTTGCTTCTTGGTGTCTTGAGTGTCCAATTCCCCCTTGTAATCTTGTGACCACTGTGTGCTCTAATGCAATTCAGTTTTATCTGGGAAATTCAAGTTACACATCTATTATTTTCTGCTGCATTGCTGGATTTTTTTCTTAGTCCTTCAGTTATGCAAACACAGGAATTGGGCAACAGACATGAACAGAATGACTTTATATTTACCCTTTATAACTGGGATTTTTTTATGTTCACAGACACATTTAGTCATTGTCTTGAATACAACTTCATGGTGTAGACAGTTTTTTAGTAAGATATTGAATTTCTCATTATACCTGCCACTTTGTTTTTAATGTGCTTACTCCATACCAACAGTCCAATTTTTTGCTTTCTGTCCAGAATGATTCAAGGGGACTAGAAAATACAGGGCTTTTGCCAGCTCTGGAGCAGCTCTGATTTAATTTGTGAGTACCTCGTTGCAGGTGCAAGGGTGTAGGGATCATATCTGAAACGTGGTGAACTTCTGGCTGTTCATTGTTATAGTTGGGTTGTGTTTTGTATACAGCCTGTTCCCCCACACCCTCTCAGTGTGTATGGCTGGGAAAGCAGTCTGATTTCGGGCAAGGTGTATGTCAACAGGCAGTCACCTTTGACTGTCGTGCATACCTGCTGTACCTCCTGGGGGACATAAAAACACAACTGGGAATTTATTTTCCAGACTGGGGAAAACTCCAGCATCTGCAGGACTTTGGCTGTGGCCCAACAGTAAGTGTTCATGTTCCTGTTTGACTTGGGCTTATTCTTGGAGAAGTCTTTAGAGAACAGCACTCGCTTGGCAGCACATTGCTGCGGGAGTTGACTGTCCATTCGGTTTCTCACACTTCAGCTTGCACAGCCGTTGCTGACGACAGGCTCAGTAGAAAACACCCCGTATCGCTCAGGAACACACCTTTGCATTGCTGCTGTGTGGTAAAAGGCCATGATCCATCCACTGTTGGCGTGTGACTCTGCAAACACAGCTTTTGTTAACACACATGTTAGGGTAGTTTCGTCTTTGTACGGAATTGTTCCTCAGATGTGTAGAACGGACCATGACTGTAGTGAGATCTGTTGGGCTCATACCCAGAGGAAGCAGGCAGCTGCTTCTGTTGTGGTACCTTGCCATAGAGGGGCTTTGTGCAAGCATTCAGCATTTTTTTACATATTTAAGTTCCAGTGGGATGGAACTTCTATTTACTTTAAGAACAACTCACTGTTCAAAGAGAACCACACCCTGAGAATAAACGTGTGTATTGCTGTGTGGGACCGGGTGCTGTTACTGCAGAACCCTGAGCTGGTTGTCACTGCACGAGGGACATTAGCAGTTGAGTTACTATGAAAAGCTGTTGCCATTTGCTGAAGTGGCACTAAGTGGTAATGATTAAACCAGTGCAATTCTTTTGGTTTGTAAGGTAACGCTGAGATGGAGAAATAGGTGTCAGATTCTTATTTTTGGGTGTGTAAAAATTGACATAATTGTTTATATGTGCAGTCAATACTGGGACACTGAGTGCTTTGATCATCTCTCTTGCCTCCCTCTTTCAGCTGTATGCATCAAAACCCCGTGGGAAATGACCTTGGTTTGATTGGGCCAACCTGAATAAAATTTCTTTTTCCATTTGTGCTTCATCTAGGAGCTTTCCAGCAGGCCTGCAGTATTTCATAGCTATGTTAGTTTATATTTCAGAGTATTAAGAGTGTAATTATCCCCTAAACTCCTATTTTCTGTTTTGCAGAGAATTAAGTTACCCTAGCTTTAGTTTCCTGCTCGTCTGATGCTGCAGTTGCTGCCGGTGTGCAATAAAATGTGATTCTCTTTTGCATCTTAGACTTAGGACTATTCTAAAAGATGTTTGCTTCTGCTATTCCCCAACTGCTAAAATTGATAAAAATGCTGGTTATACTAGAAGAAAAAATAAAAGGAAAGGTGTAAGCATTAGTTGTTCTGCAGTACTGTCTTTATCTTTCTAATGATGGAGCAGTTATTATTTAAATGTCTCATCCTGAATTATTTCAATTTTAAAAAAACCCACCCTGCAAACGTTTGAGGAATGTGAATGCTACACTCAGACTAAAACTACAAGTCAAACCCAATGCAAACTGTTTCCCAGTGTTCCTCGTCCAGCATTCACTCAAATACATAATACAAACATATTTTCCTTAGTGTAATCTCAACTATGTTTGTTGCTAGTGGGACCGTAAATCTTACTCTTGTTTTTATGAAGAAGAGTAGTCCAGAGTGGAAGATGTTACTCTTGTCAAGGATTGTCTGGGCTGTTGTTGAAGGCAGGGGTTTCTCTGCAGTCCAGCGCTACAGGCAGGGCTCGTGGAGCTTCTGTCCACTCATCCCATCAGAACCAGGCCTGTCATTCACTGTCCCCAGTGCAAACACTTCAGCTCTTCCAGCTCCTTCCAGTTTGAAGGGCTTGGAGTACCAGTGCCAAACCCCAGGTACTCAGGCATATTCACTTTTTATAATGCTCTGCCTCCTCTTAGCTGAGATGAGGTTGGGTTACTCTTACTAATGTGACAATGAGTTCTTTGTTCCGCAAAATGCGGGTGCCCAGCACAGTGTTATGAATGCTCTTTCCTTTGTGGCACTTTGTGAGTCAATATCCTGTATAATTGTAGACAATTCCTGTTACATAAATGTGAGTCAGTTCTCGCAATTTGCAGTATGGGCTGACTCTTTTTGTTCCTGTAGATCCCACTCTCACCCAATAAAAAGGACCACCAGTCTGCTGCTTCTCTAGGGGCTGTGTAAGCTTGCCCGTGGGGCGTACCTTTGCTCTTGCTTCCCAGGCCTTTGCAGTGCTCTCCTGGCAGAGCACAGCCATAACTTGCAAACAATAAAATGCTGTTACCTTTACTGTAGTCCTTAAATCCAAGGAGGTGTCTGAAACTTAGCCATCTTGTGGTGGCAGAACATTTGTTAGATGAGCACCGAGTTTACTGACTACTTAAATGGAGTCACTTGTTTTCACTGCTAGAGGGAATGTCTGCTTCTTTGCCCCTTTCTTTTGTGCTTCTGGGTGTTGTATCCAGACCTGCTCTCTGTTGGAGCTGTGTAGCTATGGTGCAATAAGAAAGGAGAGTGCAGCCGTGACATGTTGCCTGCCTTCAGCCTGTTGTACGAACAGAATTGTCTTTTCCTTTTCAGTAGGGGAGGGGGGCCTGCAGGGCCTCTGTGGCACTTGACCTGGGCTGTTCCTCCCAGGGGAAGGGGCTTGAATTGAAATGCCACACTATATGTAATTTACACCACACTCCCAGGATTTGTAGGTTGACCAAGTGCAGATTTTACCATGAAGTACGGGAAGTCTGTAGTGTTTAGGCTACAGCAAATGCCAGCGAAGTGACTGCATAACCTCTGAAACCATTTTTTCAGGAAGAAATGCCTTTCCTCATTTGCAAGTGTATTTCCGCTAACATTTGTTCATTTAAGCAGAAGGTGCTGGCACTGGAAGCATATATTCTCAATAGACATTTTTTTCAAGTGGTTGTATTTCAGGGCTAAACACGAGTATTTTGTAACTCGGGTACGGTAAGCGTGTGCCCCTTTTTCCTCACTACAGAAGTTCATTGCTGCAAGGCTTCTGTTTGGTTTGATGTCTCCAAGCCTTTTAGCCTGTCCTCCTTCATCCCTACTGAAGTTGCAGTCAAGGGTTGCTCATAAAAGGTTGAGAAACTTAGCCATTAGTTTTGCTTTTGGGGAATACACTTAGCTGTGCTTAAACAAAACGGATTGAAACGCCTCGGCTACTGAAATTGCCCAGGGGACTTCCTGATTGTAAAATCTGCAGCTTCTGGAAGAGGCAAAAAAAGATGGAACATTTGGTTTGAAGCTCAAACTTTCTTCTGAAAAGCAAAAGGAAAAATTGTGATATTTGGGCAGTGCTTTAGCAAAAACAGATCTTCACACTTTGTATTTGCAGATGAGAAGAAGAAAACAAGGAAAATTGACAGTGAACTTAATCCTCTTTGGAATGAGGTAATTTTTTTTTAAATCAATTTTTTTAAAGACAAAATGCTTGTAAAATTGGTAAGTTAATTTCTTCAGTTGTGTCGAGGTTTTGACCAATCAGAAAGACGGATGATGAGACACCACCACCGCAAGAAAAGAGAGGAGAGGAAGGGATTAAAGAGATTTAGGAGTTCAGAAAAAAACCTAAACTACTTTAATGAAAATATAAATAATAATATAATAATAAATAAATACAAAAATTAAAAGGGGGGAAAAAAGTATACAGTCTCTACAAAAGTGTATCAGGCTCCCAGGGTGAGGATCACGTCCCCAGCAGCATCAGGAAAAGTCCCAGCCTGGACTGGGTGACCGACAGGAGCTGGATTCCAGCTCTGGAGTCAGGAATGCTGGGATGGGGATCAGAGGCAGGGGAACAGACAGGGTCCTCCTCAGACATTGGCCATCAAAGGAAGAGCGTTGACCCTTTGATCCCTCAGCTTTTACACTGAGCACGATGCGGATGGGATGGAACACCCTGTGGGTCAGTTTGGGGTCCCCTGTCCTGTCCCCTCCTCCCCGCTGGGGTGACCCCTTTTCTGCTTCCCACCCTCCAAGGGGGCAGATCCCGCCATTCCCTGCCCTTGGTTGTTCCAGCAGTGAGTCTAAGCCAGGGCCTCTCTGCACCATCCCTGGGGGGGATCAGGGCTGAGCACCCTGAGAGGGAACAGTTTCTGAACAATCTGCTGTAAATTGCAGAGTTTAGTTAGAAGAGGCCCAGCTAAATAGTAACATTACTGAATAGAAAATTGGTTTGTTTTACCTCAAACCAGGACAAGTTGTGAATATCTGTTAAAACAGGAACTAGTGACTTGTTAGAAGGTGGTAGTAAATGTAGGTGAGTGGATTAATTTTGTACCTCCTATTACAATTAATTAAGTAACATTTTTATGTAAAAATAGATGGATATCTGGTGAGTCTGTGTCCTGGTTTTGTTCCCTCCGACTTTTGGACCAAATTGCATTTAGCCATTGCTTAGCCATTGTATGGGACCATAACTGGATCCTTCATGATATACTGGGAAAAAACCCTGCCAAATTGGAATGGATTGTGTATTCAAGTTCCTCGTGGTTTATTTGTAGGACTGGCTCTATTTTGCAGCCTAGGTAATGTTTTTCTTGGGGAAGATGTTTTCTTAGTGTTTTTTCACAACCAGAAATGAAAGTTGAAAATTATTCTTACATTTTTGAATACAAAGCAAGGAAACCTATAAAGATTTATCTAAATTCAAGAGTAATTGACCTCAGCAGTTATTGCAGGGGAATAGTATCAGATGTTTTGAATGATAAGGAAACACTTTGTTAGTACGAGGAAGTGGAACTGCAGCAGAGGGAATGGCTCAGTATTCAACAATTCAGTTCTTTTTCTGTTACTGTAACTGCCAAATGCAGAACGGGCTCTGAGCACCTTCCCAGATTTTGCTTCTGCAAGTGTAAGCTGCTGTGGTCTGGCTCTCCCAAAATGCAAAAGTTAATTCAGAATAATTTTGTTGTATACACTAATCTGCTGTTAATTGATTTACACATAACTTGTAATTATAATTTAGGTTTGCTCTATTTTTTTTGTTCAGGTTCTTGAATTTGACTTGAAAGGAATTGCTCTGGATAATTCATCTTCCCTGACCATTATTGTGAAGGATTTCGAAACAATTGGACAAAACAAGTATGTTCTTCCCCCGCTCCCCTCCAGTATTAAACACAGCTTTCAGTAGAGAGTTCCAGGGGAAAATGAATTGATAGCTGCTGGAGAGAAGTGACGACAGCACTGAGCTGGTTTCTGCTTGTAGCCCGTAAGCCGGGGGGGCTGCAGCCCCAGTCATTGCATTGTTACTCCCAAGCAGCGTGCCAGCTTTCTTTGTGTACTTAATTTTAGACGTGCTGAAGCAAAATTAAAGGAATGTTTTAGGTATTTAAGGCAGAATTTGGGTGAGGTTTAGATCCCTTCACCTGTTACCACCATCTGAAAACAGCAGCTGCCATGTTCAGTCGGTGCTTATTTGTAATAAAGGTCCTTGTGTAGCTGGGTCTGTGCCACTCCAGACTCCTGGTGCAGGGCAGCCTCCCAGACTGCAATACATAACAAGGGTCTAGGAAGTCGCTCTGAAGAACTCTCAATTGGCATTCTCAGAGCACAGCTAACACAAACCACCAAAAATGACAAAATGCAGTTAGGGCTCTCGGCATTTTTAAAAATCTCCATGAGAGACTGTGTTTTAGGTCACTAAGTCGTGCCTAGGAAGCCTGAGTTCAATTTCCTGTCTTGTCTGGAGGGACTGAAGTCCTAGACTCGTCTCCTTGGAGACTGACTTAGTCATCAGGATAAATATGTGGGAGAAAATACAAAAACTGTCTTGGGAGTGGAATCTGGGGTACTGGGGTTTTTGGGGAGAGTGCTGAGAGTTGCCTTTTCTGACATTCGTTTCTCAGAAAGGAAACACAGAGACTTTCTCTCAGAAAGGATTTAGAGTTTAGGTCTTCAACAGACAGAAACACCTTTTATCATGATGCCCCTGCCATGCAGGATTTTAACGCTCTTTCCCTTCTGCACCATGTCTGTTTTGGCTAGTTGGTGCTGTTGGTGCCCATCAATAGGCTTCTGAAGGTCTCAGCTCTCCCAGTGCAGTGTGTATAGCACCTATATCCCTAAAACTGAGGTTTGCATTTTTCAGACATCTAAAAATCAACCATTACAGGCTCTGAGGCTGTAGATCTTTTTGTGAGATCTTTTTCTGAGCACTCTGTTGTAAAACCACTGAGTCAAGCCAATGCCCTCAGATCTCTCGTTCTTGAGATTCCTGTAGGTGAGTAAAGCAGGAGTATATTGCATGCCTCTGACTTCAGGGAAATCCCAGAGATCCCAGAACTTGATATAGGAAAGCTTGCCAGTAATCAGGATTTTGTGATTGGAAAATAAAGGAAGTTACTTGTCTGAAGTGTTGCACTCTGTTCATGGGTTCAGAGTTAGGCATGTGGGTTTTTCTTTTTTTCAAACTGTGTTTCTAAATGTCATCTGGACTTGTATTTGTAGTGCTTAACCCCCAGCTGGAGCAAATGCCTGTTTGTTTTGCTTGGGTTTATTCATGGGAAGTTGTCTGCCACTTATTCTGTGTACAGTTGAAAAAGTAAACCAGTAAAATTCTTTGGGAAAAGGACTTCCATTTATGGAGCTGTGCAAAAATATATTCCATACCAAATGGAGAGCAACACCTTCAAATAATTCCCTTTGAGAATAAGTCCCGAATAACCACCACATATTTACAGCGTGTGATGTGTTTGGAAGGGCTGTTGGCAGGGAAACAGGATAAGGGGGTGAGAAGTGGGAAACACATGAGTAGTTTTCCTGGTCTTTAGCACGATCATAGGAAATGTAGTCTTGGAATTCTTTTAAAGACACAAAGCTCTGTTATATCAGAAGAGATTTGCTATTAATGAACATTCCCATTTAGACAAGGGGGAATGTGAAATGGGGACTAAGTTTCACACACGTTACTTGCATGTGCGCTGTATTCCTGTAGGGTTACACCACATCAGAGTTTTGCCATTCTTTCGCTCTAGCCTCTTTTAATACTTCAGAAGAAGTCTGTAGGTCCATGCCTGCGTTGCAAACAGATGCGTGGGGGAGAGTGTGCAGATGCTGCTCCCTTCTGTGCCTGTTCGTTCAGGACGGGGGAGATGGAGACGCAGACCTGCCTGAGGCCCTTGCTGCTGGGAGCTGCTGTGATGACAGTTTCGGAAGAAGGGGGGTGGGAGAGTGAGGGCTGGACAGTACTGTATTTATTTTTACATGTAAATTTGATGTGGGTAACTGAAGTCTTTCAGAGGTAAAGACTCATTGTTTCAGAAACCCCGAGTTTGCCGCATGCTTTTGACATTACTCATGAGTTGACCTATTAACTTGGGAGGTGTATCTGGTGTGCAGTGGGATTTGTCTCTAAATCGTAGTCTTTCACGCAGAGGTTCGTGCTTTGATGTCTTTAAAGTCTACATGGAATTGGGATTTAGTTTTTGAGATTACACAGTACATCTAGGGGATCGTGTTGCCCAAGAAAGAGCACTGAGAAGCAACTACACCATGTCTCTGGCTTTATTTGCTCTTTTCTGAGGGAAATAAGCAGTGGGTATTGCTATTTTTATGTTCAAGGTGGAGACAAGTTTTGCTGAAACGCTCTGGCACCGTTCTTTGCTGCGGTGTCGGGTAGAAGGAAAACAAGGTGTTTCTCACCCCAGCTCCCTCTCTCTGCTCACAGAGCTCCTGGCCAGTCCTCACCCTGCTGTTCCCGCAGTGTCACCCCTGGCTGGTCCCAGGCCACTGCTGTGCCTAAGGGGTGACTGCAGGACCCATGCTCTCCTGGAACAGCACAGCAGGAGACCGTGGTATAACCCTGCTCCAAGAAATGCCTTATATTGCTGTCCTCCAGCCTATTCTTACACTGACAGAGGAGGAGGAGGAGCACAGAGGTTGTTATTATCTTTTAACACTGTGCCAGAATGCTTAACTCATTGCCTTGGCATGTCTCTGCAAATCAAGCCTGAAAGGACTTTTGAGTATTTTTCCGTTTCTTTTTTCCTGGAGATAGAATTTACTGCTTTGTTTACAGGATCACTAAACTTTTGTGGACAGATTAAATGAGTGCTTTTCGTGGTAAAAGACACAGGCATTGGAAGAGTTAAATAGAGCAAAGCACAGTGACATGTATGTAGACAGACCATCATAGCAATAAACTAGAGAGGACTCATATGATCTGTGCTTAGCTGGATTTTCCAGCGTAAGAATGTTTGAAAAGAGAACACATGTGTTTTCTATTACATCTAATACTGTTGGTAGAAAGATTTCAAACTCTGAAAACACAAATCTTTATGCAGTTAAAAAACAAACAAAAAACCCCAGTAACTTCACTTGTCCCTGTAAAGTTAAGGAAGAAAATGTTAGCAGGAAGTCACTGTAGTGTCCGAATGAAGTGATTTTCGTTCTGTTTGAGAGAGTTTGGATTCTGTTCCCCGGGTTCCCCGGGTAGTTGGTAACCTCGCGACACAGAGGGAAACCACATGGGGCACACCCTTTTCTCAAGCAGAAAAAGCAGCCACCCCCGAACAGTACAGCAGAGTATTTAATCATGTTCAAGTGTTCTCCATAGCTGAATACTTTCTCGATGGTTTGAATCCTGGTACAGCTGTACCTTCGTGTGTGGATCCTTTCCCACGTCGCTGTGGCTGTGCACAGTTGCAGGTTTCCTCGAGCACACATTGGATGCTGGATCCTGATTTGGGGGCTTTCTTGTACAAAATAGCATCAGTGCTTTGTTTCTTTTTTAAAGTTTGTTCTTGCAGAGAGTACTATCAGGTAACTAAAGAAGATAAAAATAGTTGGTTTGCTCTTGATACATTTTTTGAAACACAGCACAAATAACAGAAGGTGGGTGCTGGGTACTGGGTATTGTAGCACAGACTCTATAATGGAACATGGACAGCCAGAAAGGTTGATTATAGCTGCAGTGAGGGATCAAGTTTGCTAGAGAATAATGAATATAAACCTGGGCCAAAAGAAACCCTTAAAAAGTCAAAAGAATCAAAATGCTTGACTCTCAGGGAATTAAAATCACTGGGTTTCCAGTAGAAATAACATGTAAGCAGCTGCAAGATGTGATATGCTAAATAAATTAGTAAAGAGTGCTACTGTCAAAGAGAGGAGTAATAAAATGGTTGGAACTGTGAGTTAGCATTTCCTGATCATGGGTGTGAAGTTTCACTTCTCTTGGTTATTTGGGCAGCTAACAGGAAGTGCTAACCACAGCTCTAACGGATTAATTAGCTTTGGCACAAGTGCAGCACTGGTTAGTGGTTGGTCATCAGTTCAGTGATTTCATGGCGATAAACTAAGTATTTCCCTTTGATTACTCGGGGGAGAGTCTCATAGGCCTAGTACTGATAAGCTATATTTGAAGTGGTTTAAAATCTGCTTCTAAGTGTGGACTTTGTATTTATCTTTGGTGTCTTACTCAGTGGAAGACCAGAATGTTTAAGCTGCTTGTGGCAGGGCAGGTTTTTTGCTTTGCTTGTGTGAAACTGGAGAAGTTTAAGAGACCTGGCTACCACATGTCCAAGTCCTAGGCATGGCCAGAAGGGTACTTGGGCAGAGACAGGGATTGATCCTGGTTGCTGTCTGCTGACAGAACAGCTGATGAGCACACTGCCAGAGTGCTGAGCTATTCCCAAAGCAGGAACTATTGCATCCTTAGCTTCTCCATGAAAAAGCACTAATCTGTCCAAAGGCACCACAGTTAAGATCTCCATGTACAGATCTTTTTTCCACTTTGGCAGTAAAGCTGGTATTTTGTTTTTGAAACGTGTTCTTTGTAATATTTACAGAGAGAAATTATCCCCTTTTTTTTTTCATTGGCAAAAATCTCAGTTATTCCAATGATCCACTTCAGTGTAGGAGCAAACTCTTATCACAGTGCCAGGTATGATGAGACCAATGCCACACTGTTATGCCACAATACCACAGAAACTCTGCCTGAGAGCAGTTTCTAAGGCTAAAAGTGCATGCAGTTGTCACTTTTCTGAAGGATGGGGGTGAGAGATGCGATCCCAAAGCAGGCAGAAATAGCTCAGGAGAGTCCAGCACACAATGTCCGATCTCCTGGCCTCTCTTGTGCCATAGCAAAACCTTCTGGGGATTTAGAGGCAGGACATTCCCATTCTGGAATGTTGAGGATGGGCAAGGACGTTAGTTTTGCGAAGCCTCTGGTGAGCTCATTGGTTTCACTTGTTGTGTTCCATTGCTTCCCTTACAGAGATGTCCCTTTGTGCCTCTCTGCGCAGTACAGTGGCTCTCCTCCCTGGCTTCTCTAAGCTGCTGCTCTGCTGAGAGCCCTCAGGGCTGCAGAGGGAAAGGAAGTATTAACCCTGTGGCTTACCAGTGAGAAGCCAGTGGCTGGAACAAGTGTCATGGCTGCTGGGAGTTATACAGATCCTTTTCAAAAATACACGCAACATTTATTTAAATTTAGGTTTTTAACCTCTTGTATGTTGACACCAGCAGGTTTAAGTGAAAGAGCAAATATAAATTAGCAGTACACAATCATTAGATAACATTTGCAATGACCTTGTGTTGTGTCTTGGGTTTGCAAGTCATGGCTGGATCATTTGGTGACCTGACAGACACTGACAGACAGCAAAAGACAGAAGGGAACTTGTGCTTGATGAACACGTGCATTCTAATAACGATCTTACTTCCTTGCAGATTCATTGGCAGTGCGTCCGTAGCGCTTAAGGATCTTGTAGGTAACCAAAGCAGATCTTTTCCCTTCAAACTCATACCTCTGCTAAATGAAAAGGGACAAGAAACTGGAGTAAGTG
The DNA here is from genome assembly GCA_013400555.1 of Jacana jacana. Lineage (NCBI taxonomy): Eukaryota > Metazoa > Chordata > Aves > Charadriiformes > Jacanidae > Jacana > Jacana jacana. The sequence continues at coordinate 299,576 of VZTM01010324.1, read as the reverse complement.
GCTTACTTGTTTTACTGTATTCTTGATCCAAATGCTCCAGGGCTAATAATGAGAGAAAGATATTTTCAGGTTATTTTTACTTTGTAAATCAAATACTTGGAATTTTGTAGAGAAAGCTCCAGATGGAGGAAATTTCTAACAAGATATAGTCATGTCTGTACCATCTGAGCTTCTTCAGTATCCTTTAAACTCAATAATTTTTCTGTGTGTATGTATTTGTGTATGTGTGTTATAAACCTTATGTGTCACAAAGCAGGCATGGAAATCAGCCTGATGCTGACAAAGGGTATTTTCCTCAGGACCAGCTGGAGTTGCACATGCATGTCTTTGGAGTCACAGCACTGGCTCCATAAGGCACCCATGTGTACATGCTGGCTGCCAGCTCAGGCCAGAGTTACGCTGGGACTTGCTCAGCTTGGTTTAGCACTGTTGAGATCTAAGCCTCAGTATCTGCTTATTAACTTAGCCATTAAGCAGCTCCTAGAACCGGGCCCTCGCTGTGTTTGTGCAGTCTAGCTGTTCAGGCACTAAATGCTGGATTCAAGTACACTTTGTAATAAGAGGATTTCAGGGTAATTTTGGTTTCTCATCAGCTGTAGTTTAATATCATGGTGAGCTGGTCACAGGGTTGGGCTTTTTCTGCTGACTCCTCATGTTACTGTGGCAACTAGGAATAACAATGGTTTGTTCAATAATCCAAAGCCACAGTCAAGTACAAAAAAGACAATTCTTTAATTAGAATGGAAAATGATGTAGTGTTTTTCTTCCAGGATGGAGGTATGAGCAAGCAATCAGAAGAGCCAGATAGGAAACTTTACAGTTCAGACTTGTACAGCGTTAGTCAGTCAGTGTTATTTCCCACTGCCTTGGTTTTTCCATCTGCAGACTTAGGATGTCACGTAGTCAGCCATGAATATTGTAGAATTCAGTAAATTAACATTTGTAGGACATGTTAACTACCAGCATTGTGACAGGTTTTTCTAAATACAAACACAGTGATTCCATTTGTTAGATATTATTTTAGGGCCTATTCCATTAGCTGCAAATAGTCATCCTTATTGTTTGTGTGTATATATAGCTTAGTAACAGTTTATTAATTTACTAATAGCTGAAAATGTATTATAGACTGTTATTATAACTGTTCTTGTACAGTGTTAGAACAAGTTACTGCTTTAAATCCGTTTTTGTGGTTACTGTGTGCTCATAAGCACCCCTGTATTTCTCTCTAGGCGACAATTGATTTGGTAGTAGGGTATGAGCCACCAGCTGGACCGGCGAATCCAAGTGACCCAGGAGGCACCAGTGCACAAGAAGGTATTTCAGTCTTCTCTCTGAACATTTCTGTTATTTAAGATAAGGCAAGACAGTGATCCAGCAGCATTGTTCATCAGAAGTGTAACCAGAAGCCATCATGTCAAGACTGGCAGACAGTGATGTCAAAGAAATTAAGGATGATTCGGAGCTACAGCTATGAAGAAAATTGGCATTTCTTAATATAAAATGTTCTTTAGCATAATTTTCTCCAGTGCAATCAGGTACAAAAGGTCTGTTCCAACCCAGACGAGTCTATGATTCTATGATTTTATACTAGGCTTGCTATTTGACTAGCCCTTGAAATCTTGTGATCAGCAGGGAATATTCTCTGGTCTCCAGACATCCTGTTAACCAGGCTTTTGCTGAGAATTTTTTGAGATTCTCTGGTTTTCCACACTCTTAAAAGAACTATGAAATAACAACAGGTTTTTGCACTTGACAGGGAAACACTTCCCCCAATATCCAGGCTGTGTTTGTGCAGAAAGAAGCAAATGTAATAATGTTACATGTTGGAGAAGAAGTAAATCAGTTTGGCCACAGATAGATAATTTAAGACAGAAAAAATTGAAATGAGGAGTCTTCTGGGAAGGAATTTGGATTCCACTTACTTCACTGAGAGGTGATGTTGTGGAGTGGAAGGACGGGTAATGCAAACAGGAAAGCTGGGTGTTATATTGCTACACTTCAAAGTAATTTTACAGAAATACGGACTTGAAGGCTAAAAAGGCAATTTATAAGAGTTTGTTTTGATAGCTTTGCTTTTTAACAACATACTTCAACTACAAGGTAAATAAAGTGTGGCCGGTTTTTAGCCAGTATCCAGCAACTGCATGAGAATCTCTTCAGTGCAGATTGTCAGGTGTACCTTAGTTAATGGCTGTAAATACCTATTGCCTGTTCAATGAACTCTCTGCCCCAGCTGAGACTGCTACAGCTGGGTTTCAGGAATTCCAAACGTGGTGCTCAGGTTGGGTGTGTAATCAGCCAGTTGCTGCTGCATTTGGGGAGGTGTCTCCTGGTTCTAAAGTACATGGTGGGTGGGTTTAGATGTCCCTTAGAAAAGGATCACCGAGGACTTCATTGTGAAAAGTGACCTTCACCCAGTGGTGGCAAACTAATTAATGAAATTACCAAACATTCTGCTAATGCTGACCAGGAGAGACACAGCTTGTTCCCTCTGTAGGTTTGCCCACAGTCACTGTCCTGCAGATAAGAAAAGCAGCTGGAAGCACAAGGGAGTGACACACTTTTGTGGTCTGGATACTTAGTCCTGTTGTGCAATACTGGAATCTCAGTGTGTGATCCAGTGTTGTAGAGTGTCGTGTGGCTGCAGAACAGTTCCACAGAGGTGTTGTGATTTCACAACTGTCAAAGAGGCTTACGAAGAGACTTTAACTTATTCCACAGTTAAATGCTCTGGGGGAAGATTCAGTTTCTTTTTGTGTGGCAAACCCTAAATGTCTTAGTGTTTTCAAGATTCTCAAGTAAAAACAAATGCTATGCTATAGCCTCGTCTTGCTGCTGGGAAACAGCTTCAGCTGCAGTAAAATTAATCCCTTCTGGTGTATTGTGAATGGGGCTGGTGACAACTCCAGCTGGAGTGTACACTTAAAACTTCCATTGGTCTGGGAATTGTACTGGACACTCTGCATCCTGGAGAGGGACAGAGGTGCAGTTAGTTTGGTTAGGATAGAGGTTTGTTCTCAAGCAGGCTAAAATGACGAGCTTTCCAAAGGAGCTGGAAGCACGTGGTTAGCAAAAGACATGGGTGAAGTGAGATGATAATACAGTTTTAGTGCAAGTCTTGGATATCCTGTATTTTTGACCGCAACCTGTATTATTTTATTATATTAAACTGGGTTTCTTTTACTGTATGAGATGGAGAAGACGAGGGAGGTTATGAGGATGGGGTGGACGGTCCAGGTGGTGGTGTCACACTGGCAGTTGCCAGTGGCACGAAGGAAGCCCAGCTGGCGAAGCGCATCACCAAGGGGAAGAAAACCCGCAGAATCCTTTCTAACAAAGCACAGGACTTCCAGGTAGGAGATTTAGCAGATGTTGTATGTGCCCTTTTCCTGCCTGGCGTGACGCTGCTTTTTTCACATGGCCTGAGTGTAACTGAATGTCAGATTGTGCAAATCTACCACGCTGTAGAGACAGTTGGCCTTTCATTTGAAAGCCTGTGTTTCAAAAGTATTCTTCCAGTTTGCCTCTCACAGAGATGTCCAGTTTCGTACAGTTCTGACTAAAATCTAGATGAACCTTATTCTTTCTATACTTTATAGATTTGAAACTACAATTGCATCTTTAAAAATAAGGAGTAAAAGCAAGTAAAAAGCATTTTACTGAAATAATTATCTCCATCTTGCCTTGTAAAATGCAAGTAAGATTATACTTGCTGTCATAATGAAGTTTGAAAAGTCTGTCCAGTCTGCATCTGCCAGCTACTTCAGGTGCTGGGTGATGGTTTTGGTGGTATACTAAGCGATTGCTGTCACCAGAATGATAGATAATACAGAGAAGGAACTGATACAAATATTGGGGTTTGGGTTTTGGGGTATTTTTCAGATTCGTGTTAGAGTCATCGAAGGTCGTCAGTTGTCTGGAAATAACATAAAACCAGTAGTCAAAGTTCACATTTGCGGTCAGACACACCGGACGAGAATCAAAAGAGGAAACAACCCGTATTTTGATGAAGTGAGTGGCCTGAGGACACCCCAGCTGAACTCTTTCAGTGCAGTGCTGTGGGGCAGTCAGACTCCCGCAGGGGATCGGGAGCTGCCGGGCTGCCTGTGAGTTGAGAAGGCACAACTAGGTCTCCTTGTCCAGTCAGCAGCCTGTGCATCAACCCCACTGAAATGCCTGTCTTTTGGCTCTTTTGTACTAAGTTTATTCACTACATTTTGGGTTTTATTAAGTGCTAAGTTGCCATATAATGTGTCCAGGAAGGAGGCTGGGTAAAAGTCTTGTAACAGCCATGCTTCACAAGCCTCTTCAAATGATGTGTTTACATTTTTTGTGCAGAGAATTGTCATTCTGAGACAGGTTTTTTTGCTTCTTTTTACCTGAACAGATATTTTTCTACAATGTCCACATGACTCCACTGGAGCTGCTTGACGAAACAATCAGCATCCGGGTAAGGAGCTGTGGTGTGTTCCCAAGGCTGCTGGGTGACGGTAGTGTTGCCTGCCCGCTTCACTGGCCTGCTGGTGTATGACTCTCCACTGTCTCTTCAGGTGTATGACTCTCACTCCCTACGAGCAGACTGTCTCATGGGAGAATTTAAGGTGGGTGTGAAACAACTTCTGTATCTTGACTAAATTAAGTAAAAGAATTTAAGTACTTGTTATAAATGTTTAAATTTGTACTACTTTAGCGTGGGGCTGACAAATTACCTGCTGATGGTGGGCTTCTCCTGCCAGAGACCATTTGCTCAAAGCACTAGCATTTTTCTTATTTGAGTACAAACTACTGTTAAAGAAAACTGTATGTTTTATATGACACATTCTTTACCTTGCATCAAAGAGGAAAAATATTTGCCAATTTTTTTCCCCAAAGGTATCCGGGTGAATACTTGGTATGAGGTAGGGTTTGAAGAGACAGCTTTATTAGATTCCTTATAGGCAGAACAGTGAAATGTATGAAGGCATAAAGGTACACATTCTGATGTGGAAAGGTGGTCCTTTGGTCAGAAGGTTGTTAAATGAAAGAGCTGGTGGAAAAGTCTCTTCGTCAAAGTCATTTCTGTGGTTCTTAGCGAGGGTGTCTGGGTTTGTGTTTGTTATGGTAAACTATCATAAGATAGTTATGATATCATAACTATCATAAGATAGTTATAACTATCATCAGAACAAGGTAGTAGGGCTCCTGAAAAACTCCAGGGGAGTTGCCCTGGTGTTTCTCTGTTTGGAATTTCTTCAGAGGTGGTACCTTTGCTCTTTATTTCAGATTGACGTTGGCTACATTTATGATGAACCCGGTAAGTAACAGTTACTGCAGAGCTTCTTTCCCAACTGGAAACCTGAAGTTGAAACTTTCATTACATTTCTAAAGTAAAAGAAGAAAGTTAATGGAAAATTACCTGAGATTGCTGCTTTAAATATTAACTTCAAAAAATCCAGCAATATGTAACTCCTTTCAGTGGTTTCAAGATGATGTACAAACATGTACAATTTGGATATTAGTTTTGGTATCAAAGACCTACAATTTGAAAAATAATGCAAAAAAAACTTGATAATTTTGTCCCTGGATTAGTCTGCCACAGCACTTTAATAGCACTAGGTTTCTTGGTTTGAATGGTGCTGTTGAGGTCTGCCTAGGAGTGAAAACATTTTTAAAACAATTAGTTTGAGGATAAAGCACACTTCTGGGACAGCAGACTTTGATGTTATGATTTCTTCTATTTTCTAATGGATATTGCTGGGGGTGGGCATTTATTGTCTTACTTTAGGCCATGCAGTTATGAGAAAATGGCTTTTGCTGAGTGATCCTGAAGATACAAATTCAGGAGCTAAAGGCTATATGAAAGTCAGCATGTTTGTCCTGGGAACTGGAGATGAGCCGCCAGTAAGTTTTACTTAAATGTTCTTCTTGCCCTCTCCACCCCCCAGGTCAGAGGTGTGTGCATTTTCTGTTGCAGTGTGACACCTTACCGTGATATTCATCTTGAGATAAGGGTGAAAATTGTACAAAGTTCCCATTGTACAGGTACCAAAATGATCATTGTCTGATGATCTGATGATGGTGAATTAAAAGTGTGATTATAATGGGCTCACGCAGTCGAGTACTTTAGAGATAAAAATGTAAGTCAAATAGTCTGGGTAAAGTTAACTTCTGTGGCTTGGTAATTGGGTTAAATTTTATTCCTTAGGTGGCAAACTAATGTCAGAGTTGGAGGGCACCTCTAGAGATCATCTAGTCCAACTCCCTGCTAAAGCAGGGTTGCTCCGAGCACATCACTCAGGACTGCATGAAGGTGGGTCTTGAAGCTCTCCAGAGAAGGGGACTCCACACCCGCCCTGGGCAGCCTCTGCCAGGGCTCTGGCATCCTCATCGGGAAGAAGTTTTCCCTCATGTTTGCATGGAACTTGCAGTGTTCCAGCTTGTGCCCGTTGCCCCTCATAATGAAAACTGATGACTGAAACTGGTAACAGTCTCCTATCTCCAGAGTATTGCGGGCACCAGTTTAAGTGAATCACCTTAATTCTGTACGTAACTGTGTACCACTGTGTCTCCCAACAGGTTGAAAATAGGGAAAGAGAGAACGAGAGCGATGATGTGGAGAGCAATCTGTTACTGCCCGCTGGCATTGCACTTCGATGGGTCACTTTCCTTCTCAAAATCTACAGAGCTGAGGACATTCCCCAAAGTACATACCTTCTTACTGCTCTCCATTGCTGTACTTGATTGCCCTTAGAAATACTCGTGTTACTGTTCAGAAACATTCCTTCAGCATCACACAGCTTGAGTGTTTGCTGTTGTTACCCGAGCCACTCATTCTGTGACGGCTTCTGCAGCCCACCTGGTGGTGCTCAGTACATCTGCTCCATTGCTGTTGGGGTAATTTGGTGTGCTAGGTGTGTGTTGCTGAGTGGGGGACAGCTGCTGGTAGTGGGAAAGGGTCCCCTTTGCTCACCCTCCTCCAGTGGCAGCAGGCACATGGGGTACAGCGGGTGTGCTGTGCCTGTCCCCCTCTGGAGTACAGCGCCCCCATCAGCGCCCCGTTGGCTCCCACTCCCTGCCCAGCTCCCGGAGGTTTGCAGCCTGGTGCCCTGGCCCCTCTTTTCCAAGGCCATTGAGATCCTGGTATTAGACTTGATGCTGCCTAGATCTGTAAGCTGGTTCATTTTGCTGGGGTTGCTACGGGCAATTTATTATTTAGGCTGAAGAAATAAGACCCAAAAAAGCGTAACCTCAGTTTCTTCTTTGACATCTCTCCAGTGGATGATGCTTTTGCACAGACTGTCAAAGAAATATTTGGAGGAGAAGCAGACAAGAAAAACCTGGTAGATCCATTTGTGGAAGTTTCTTTTGCTGGGAAAAAGGTAATTTAGTAAAGAAGTGAATCTTTGCATTCTGATTGCAATATGCCAATATAAATGTTTAGGTTTAGGAAATGATGGAAACAAAAAAAAAAAACCTTATCCCTAAAGTTCACTTGGTAAATTGAGGACAAACTGGGAGGCGCAGTGGGATGGGTGTGGAGCTGGTGACTCACAGGAGGAACGTATGAGTAAAGGCGGGACTGACACTTGCCGGGTGGCTCGCTGTCCTGAGGGCTCCTGGACCTGCTCGTGCAAACCTTTCTGGACAGGGTGATGGTGTTTGTACATGTTAGTACTAGCGTGTTCCTCAGAATTTGAGCTGAAGCACAGGTGCACAACCTGTATACTCATTACTCTCCAGTCCCTTCTTTATTTTTTAAGAGGAAAAGTGTCAGTCCTGTATTATCAGGGTGGCACACCCAGTGATGTGGCGTGTGTTCAGAAGAGGTGACTGGCAAATGGCACAGGCTCCATAGAGTATTCCCCAGCCACTCTGAGAGGTGCCCAAAGCAAGCTGGCATCCAGTCCTTCCTCCCTCTTGTTTCTCTGCTGTGATAGAGATCAGTATCAGTAGGAAAGCAGGTTAAATTGCAGCTGGTGGAAATAACAAGCTTTTTCCTGGTGAGTAACTCCAGTTTCCAGTTTAAACAGTGTTTCAAATTTCCTTTTCCCTCCAGTAGTCATTACTGTTGCCTATGCAGATCCTTCTGCTGTATTTACCAATTGAAAACTGAGGGCTCGGTGCCTCATAAGCCACTCATGACCCGTCATTAACTACAGTCTTACCAAACAGAGTATGATTTATCCTAAATCATCGCAGGTATATGCTTTTTTGGCTGTTTTATCTTTTAGGCGTTGTACAGCTGATTTCATTTTTTGCAGGTTTGCACAAATATAATTGAGAAAAATGCTAATCCAGAGTGGAATCAAATTATTTATCTTCAAATCAAGGTCAGTTGTTTTTTTTCTTGTTTCTGTAGAAAACAGCATCTTTTTGGAATTCGGGGCATTAACATTACAGAAGTGAAATAACTAATAGGTATTTTATTTTAATTGCCTTTTTTTTTCAGTTTCCCTCGATGTGTGAGAAAATAAAACTTGCAGTTGTTGACTGGTGAGTTATGACTTTTGATCAAGTGCCAGACGAGGTAAATTCTATTAAGTGAAGAAGAGTCTGGTTCTGTAGATGTCAGGTATTTTTGCAGCCTCTGAGAGAATTTAAGCAGGTGTTTAAGTATCTTCCCTGGTGGTTTCTGTACAAGAGACCTGGATAGTGTGACTTGGGAGTACTGTCAGTGCTGTGCAGGGGACATGGAGCACTGGCACTATTGAGGTGCTGGTGTGAAAGGCAGGTGACTTCATCCTCACCCAGCTTGCTTCTGTCCCCAGCCACCACATCCTGGGCCAGTAACAGGCAAACATTCCAGGCAGTATAAACGTGTGTATGCTCTCCCGGGGTGTGTCTAGTCACTGGGAGCTTGCTTCTGTGTAGGGTGACCAGCATTGTATTTTAATAAAATCTTTCTTCTTTCCTGTTTGTAGGGATCGTCTCACAAAAAATGATGTAGTAGGAACAACTTATTTAAGTCTCTCAAAAATTGCTGCTTCTGGAGGAGAAGTTGAAGGTAATTGATGGAGCAGTATGTTACTGTCTCCTCTTGTGTTATGAGGCGTAGCAAAGATCAGTGTCCTAAGAAAGTGTGTTTTCCTATAGATCCTCAATTCTCTGGCAACAAGATTTTCAGTTTCTGAAGTTTTCAAAGGAATGCTCCTAGAAAACATACTGTGGGACTTGTGAAAGTAAAGCATTGACATTTTCATGTTTAAACCACATCATCATGGAAATATCAGTAACTAATTCAAGTCAGTTCCCGTATATAAGTAAAGTTAACGAGTTAATTAGATTTGTGAGTATTTTCCCAAACTGAGAAAACTTTGGAGTTTGTACAGGCAGAGTAATACCTTCATATTTTAATCAGGAAGTAAAACTCTAGCCCATGTGAACTGTATTTTCTCTCGGGCCTTCAACTATATTTTAAAAGCAGACTGCTCTGTGATGTGTTTGTTTTCAAAATGCTATTGTCACTTGTCAAGTAACTTCTTCTCTTTTCATAATATAGACTTTTCATCTTCAGGGACAGGGGCTTCATCGTATGAAGGTTTATGTCTTTGTCTGTTACTGATTTTGCTTTCCATTGCCCAAACTGAGAAGCGTGGCCTAAGAAACCCATAACTCCTTGTCTAAAAGACTTCACCTTCATGATGACAGAGTGTCAGATACCACTAACTGTCTAAAGCAGTTTTGGCACTGGGACTGGTTTGCAAATCTCTCTGTTTGGCTGGTGCTTCAGGCTGGCTGTGAGAGCTGAGCACGTTAGGGAGTCCCTTCGGCTCCAAAGCGCTCGCTCTAACTTGTGGTCTGTAACCTGGCTGCGAGAGCCCTGTGCTGGCAGAGCCCTGCAGAAGTCAGTAACCGCCCGCAATAATCACTGCCTGGCTTGCTTCACCATAGCTGGCTAGCTGAACAGTCTGAGTCACCACATCTGGCTCTCTTAAACCCTGGAGGGACGGCTGTTTACATACTGTCCAGGCTGACACCCACAGTTGAAAGACTTGGTGGTCAGTAAATACACAGTGGGGAATAAATACAGTTGGAGTGCAGCTGAAAGGTAACGAGCCTTGGGCAGTGCTTTAACAAGAGTCTGAATTCTTTTTTACTCCAATTTTTGTCTGTCTGTGATTCAGAGGTAAGGCTGTGAAAGTACCCACACATGGAATAGGCAACTGCAAATCTCTATTTCCTATTTTGCAGATTTTAGGTGACTGTGTGTGGGCAGGAAATGCCATCAAGGCGTCGCATTCTTAGCTGTATTAGCATGGGGTGTACTGTATTGCAATTTGGGTTTGCCTTCGTGCCTGCAAATTTATTAGATGACTGAGATTCTAAAAGCTCTTTTTGGAGCTTTTTCAAGTTAAACAAATTTTCCTGTTAAAACACGCTGTTCAAAAGTATAAAGTTATGACAGTAAACCTTAACGATGGAAAAACTTTTCAACTTCTTAGATATTTTAAACATCTGAAAATAAACAGTAGCTTTGCTCTGCAATTTCCTAGCTTAGCTACTAAAACTGACAAAAACATTGAAATTGTTATTTTTATTTATTTTTAGCTAGACTAAGCCCCTGGGAGTTTGTAATTTGTTAGTCACGGGGTAAGATACGAGTGAGAGTTTATTGTCATTGGAACTAACAGAATTAGCTGAATTTGCAGACTTTCAGTCCTGCATGAATTTTTGCTTTCTGCAAAAGGAGTTTGTGAGAAACAGCGCACGGTGGCAGTTCTGAGGAGAGTCTGCAGCAGCCCGAGTTTTACCCCAAAATATTACCACAGAAAAATGATACTAAAAGTTAGCCCAGGGGGGCTTCCTGCTACAGTGTGCATCCTCTTTGTAGCTGCTCCGCTAGCAAGGGCCTGCACATTGAAATGATGGCACGGTGTTTTACTTAGTTGCACATATCGCTAGAAAATAGGGTTTTTGTTAACACAAGGTGAAACCCTGATGTTTGGAGTGGGGCAGAAAAGGTTCATTCTGTGGGTGTCTTGCAAGTACCCTGGAGGAGGAGGTCAGGAACACCGACAGTCACTGCTACAGTTACTTTAATTCTCCTAGTCTGCCCGGAGAAGAAAGTGTTCTTACTCTACTAATAGCTAATACCTGACTAATATCTAACCTCTGTTCTACTGGGTTTGATACTAATGTTAACTGCTCTTCTGGCTCTGAGTTATAATTAGCAAAGATATAATGGCAATGTTTTCTGTCAGCAAACAGCGGAGAAAGCGAAGTTGGCTTTTTACCAACATTTGGGCCTTGTTACCTCAACTTTTACGGAAGTCCCAGAGAATACACTGGGTTCCCAGACCCGTATGATGAACTAAACTTTGGAAAGGTCAGTTTTTTATTCATTGTTTTTAGTAAAATGATTAACCCTGATTCTTTTTAATCTATGAATGAATTCATTTTAATATGCTTTGTTTCACACTACACTCGCTTTGGTGTTTCTTTTTGAATACTATGTTCGTAATTAATAAGCATGGTCATATTTTTGATTCATACCTGTTTTCATTGGAAAGGTGTTTTTGAAGAAGAGGCTGAGTTTGTGATGATTTGCACTATTTGAGTCTTTGCATGCATTTGTCTTTCTTACATCCTCGTTTTTCTGAATATTTGTCTCACTTCTAGCATTAATTAAAGCCAACTGCTTTATTTCCTTGTTGGAATGTGTCCACCCGTGCCTCTGCAGGAGTTTTGAGAGCACTTCTGTGCACACAGAGTCACGTAGAGCTAAAGGAGCGCGCTGCTCTTGGACAAGTAGGCAAAATTGGACTCAATGTGTGGTTGTGTTCCAGGGAGAAGGAGTTGCCTACAGAGGGAGAATTCTGGTCGAACTGTCTACAATACTTGAAAGCAAACCCGTCAATAAAAAGCTAGAGGTGATTCCTAGTGATGACTTACTGGTCGTTGAGGTAAATCCTTGTTTTATTGTCGCTCTCGGTAATGGGGATGTGTCTTGGCTGGTTATTTTTGGAGAATGATCCAGCTTAGTAAAATTGAAACCATTTAGTTGAATCTCAGAATTGAGAGAGGTGGCTGTTAGTGGTGTGGCTACAAAAATGTCATACACATGGAAATGGGCTATTTTATTACACACACGTTACATCTTTTTGGTGGCTACTCAGCATCTAGTAAAAATACTAAGGTTCTTATTTCCATGAAGAAATTGCTATGGTTGTCTCTAGTTGTGGATCCTGTTTTACAAACACTGAGATGCATCTAAGAAGGCTCTCTTTGTAGAAGTACCAGCGCCGGCGGAAGTTCTGCCTGGCTGCGGTGTTCCACTCCGCCACCATGCTGCAGGACCCCGGGGAGCCCCTCCAGTTCGAGGTCAGCATCGGAAACTACGGCAACAAGTTTGATACCACCTGCAAGCCCTTGGCATCCACAACTCAGTACAGCCGAGCTGTGTTTGATGGTAAGGATGCCACTGGCACTCCTTTTGAGGTGCAGTTTTTAGCTTTGGCAATACCAGCCCCAACTGTGCAGAGAGCCTGAACGTGGGACAAAGAAGGTGTGGCTCTTTGCAGCCTCTGAGGTGAGGTTACCGTAATGGAATACGTGCTGTGAAGCCTACTCAGGTTGTCAGAGAAACTTTCACAGAATTCAGCAAAATGTTTTGACCATGTGCTAGATGTGCACAGGAAAATCGGCAAAAAACTCACATTGTTCTCCACATCTCTTAAAAACCAGGGTTTAAATACCCTCTGAATGTCCTGATTTAGCTTTAAAGAAAAACTTGCTTTTTAATAAGGTGTCTGGCAGCCCAGAAAGAAACAACCCAGCTAGGTCCTGGGAAAATAGATTTTAGCTATAGCTTTTTTTATTAACTGCAAACAGTTGGAGTTCTTTGTTTGGGTATGTTAAATGAAGTAATCAGTAATATGTGAAGTAATCACATATTAATGAGGTTATCCAGTTCACTCTGGAAAATAATTATTTGAGTATTTATTTCAGAGGTACACTTTCATTAAGGAGCTACCTACATTGTAAGTTATGGGCAGGAATAATGAGCGTGTTAAGAGATAATTTGTTGGAAAAAAATCCATTGGATTTGGAAACAATTTGAGGTAAAAGTGTACCATCCAGCAGATGCTGCAGTGGCTGAAAAATCCCAGTCCTTTGAGTCTGGACTAGCTTGTGTGTTCTTGGTGAGGTGTGGGGCACCAATGAAATACCGGGTGGCTGATGGGCAGTGGCTGTTCCTGCCGTGGTCTCTAACACACAGATGTTTCACCCCAGGTAATTATTACTACTACTTGCCGTGGGCAAACACAAAGCCGGTTGTTACGCTGACGTCCTTTTGGGAGGACATAAGTCACAGATTAGACCCCGTGAATGTCATCCTCCACATGGCTGAAAAACTGGTGAGACACTGAAGATCTTGCTTTTGCTGCCACGCTTTTTGGTTTTATTGGTCTTATTTAGAGGTGTAGTCAAAAAGTAACATTTTGAGCAAATTATGGAACAGTTTTCTGACACTTTTCCCTGGTTTTTTTTGTATTTAAAATGAAACATAGCCCAGTGAAATACATGGCACTGCTGATCATGGGTCTGGATTCTGGAAAGGCCCAACACACTCCTGCTTGAATCTGCAGGGAATTCTACCCTCCGTGGTGTTAGGAGCACACGTTAACTCTGTAGAGCTGTTGCTTGCTCTGGAGTTAGGTGTAGTATTGTGTACTGTTAAGTCGGTGAGAGCGAGCATAGGAGTAGTTCTGTAAGGTATCTATCGAGTGTGAACATCTGGGTCTTTTTTGATTGGGCTTTATACAAATGAGTAAATGAGATTAGAGTCTTGAAACTAATACTGACGGGGAACCACTATGGAAGTTTATAAGTGCTCTTTTAAATTCCTCAGCAATCCAACTTAGCCACCTTAAAATCAGGAATGCAGGCCAAAATGTCTGAAAACCGATTGGCTGAGATGTGGCTGCAGCTGATTGATGAGCTTGCAGAAGATATAAGGTAAAAGTACTTCTTTTTATCTCTTATGTTATCACTCTAGGCCTGCTCAGAATTTTTGCTCTTGCCTTGACTAAGTCAGAAAACAAATTCTAAGGACAATAAAACTGATTAACCCCATGAACTGACCTTGGAGCTGGAATTCCAAAAGTCTCTGAAAGTAGTAAATCCCCATGGATATTGCCAATGAAGTCACCCATCTAGATTTGTAATTCTCTGTTACCGTAGCCACTGACAGTCATAAAATAGCATTTCTTGAAAAATATCTAAGGCAGGACCATTCTGAAAGTGAGAAATTGTGGATCTCTGCTGCCTTTGTACCATCGTGCTGCCTCTGGAATTCCTCATGAACGCTTTTTTAACCCGTGTTTCGGTGCTGTTTCTGAAACCGAAAAGGGAAGAAACGCAAGGCCAGTCGTTTTTCCTGGGCTCTGCTGTCATGCCAGAATTTCTGGGTTCCCCTGAAGTTACTCTGCCCTCTGGTGACTCTGGAGTTGTTTGTCGTGGATTTCTTTGAGAGTTCTTTGACGTTTTCATGCCAGAGGATTAGATAACTGTGTTCATAGACACACAAGCCGTGTTTGTTTATTGAGATTCTGAGAATTTACAATTTCCAGTGAAGGAAAGGAACATAATCCTGGTCTGAAGGCACTGATTTAATCTTTGAGATGTACGTTCTGAGACAAGGATTTTCTAAGGCAAATATACAGGGACAGTGGTGTTGCTTGGTTAGCAGACACCTGGAGCTATTCTAGGTCAGTGTTACTGTGTGAGCACAGCATTTCCCTCGCTTGCTGTAAACACTTTGTCAGGAGGAGGTCTCTGCAGGAATAGATGCTCTAGCACTATTTGGGTGGGTTTGGGACACAGGAAATAGAGGCACTTAAGCTGTTCCCACTGTATGCACGTCTGCATTTAGTGTGTGGCTAAATGAAATCCACTTAGATCATTAACCATAAGAAATATTCTCTTTTCAGTAAACCATTTCCCCTCATAGAAGGCAAATCTAATGTTACAGTCCTTGACACTCAGATAGAAAAGCTGCGCCTCAGGTCTCTCCGGCAGATCGGAGAAGCAGCAGCAAGGATGAGAGATGAAGCTACTGATGTCAAAGCCACCCTGACAGAAATTGAGGATTGGTTGGATAAATTACTGCAGCTGAGTGAAGAGGTGGGTACTGTGCAATAGCAGCGACTCCGTTTGGAAACCGTGAACACCAACCGGTGTGATGCCAATGGCTGATCAAGCATTATCCACCTTCCTTCAGGTGCTGTGAGCACAAACGTGTTCCCCTCCACAATGAAGACTGGCTGAAAGAAAGTGTTCTAGTTTGTTAGGTGTCCTCACACAGAGCGTGTGGTTTGTAGAATCAGCTCTATTCTGTTGAAGGTGGCAGTACTTAGGCCTTTCCTTTCTTCCAGAATTGCAAGTCACATTGCTGGTTGAGGGCCCGCAGGATGTATGTTGTACTTCCTCACTCCTTAGCCAGAGTAATCAACTTCTAACAGACTTAAGACTGCTTGTTTCTGTGATTTTTAAATTTTCAGCAGCATCTTAAATTTTCACCTTAGTTCTCTTGTGTTTGGTTTTCACAACATTGTAGAAATATTTTGGGCTTTTTTCTTGGTCATTTCTGCTTTGACAAGTGACTGTTTTTTTGTAAAACAGAGCAGTTAATTTGGCAGGGCTGGAGTTAGCATGCAGAGGCGTGCACAGAACTGCCAGCAGGCGCTTCGTCTGACGCTGAGTCCTACCCGTAACCTGGAAGCCCTGAAGCACCTGCCTATGTCGGGTCCATCCGAAGCATTAGTTGGGGATCGGTCACTGTAGTTGTGATAAATGAATTGAGATACAACACCTCTCTGGAGGAATTTGCAAAAGATAAAGAAAGGGTGTGTTTTAATAGAACTTAGTGGCTTTCCAGCAACCTCAAAGGTATTTTTAATGATTGTTTCAGAACTGTATGTTGTGTACTTGCACAGTCAAACAATTTCTTCTCTTCATCCTAAATTCCTGTAAATTATTGATTGGAAGTGATAAATCCTTCAACGTAAATGCTAATTTATGTTTCCGTTGTCTCTGCATTAGATTAGTTTCACCTTCTCGTAGTTCCTGTTCTTACCCTTCCTTTCCCCACAAATACTGCCCAGCCACAGAACAGCATGCCTGATGTGATCATCTGGATGATCCGAGGGGAGAAGAGGCTGGCCTACGCTCGAGTTCCTGCACACCAAGTGCTCTACTCCACAACGAGCCCCGAGTCCTCTGGGAAGTACTGTGGGAAGACCCAAACAATCTTCCTAAAGGTACTCTTTTCCCCCCTTAAAAACTAACTAACTCCCTAAACTGTGATGCCTTCTGACATGAGCATGGAACACACAGACAAATTATGAACAATGAGGTGTCAAACTCAGGATGGATTGAAAGCAGCTGCACGTACTCTCTTCAAAGTGACCCAGAAATTATAGTGTGACGTTCATGAGGAGCCAGTTAGAGCCAGCATCAGCCCCCAACTCTGAGGCCTTTCTGAAAGAGCTCCAAATTGTGATAGGACTTCTAAAGTGTGACTGAGGCTGGTGTTTGGGGGTTGGATGGGAATGGAGACTTTCAGAGGGAATAACTAGTGCAAGTCAGAGAAGTTCCAAAAACCTATTCAAAGTTTTGGAGGGTTTTCTGCAAATAACACAGAGTGTGTCTACACCCAGCAGTTCCCTGGTGCATTCTCTGTATTGGGTCTTACTCTTGAACAGAAATGACTTTCTCCATTTAGGTTATATTATCTGTAATTAGAATAAACTTCACCAGAAAAAAGGCAATCTGACTGTAGGATGCTAGCACTTGCAGCGTTTGCCAGTGCACTGGCCCTTACATCGGCGAATGCTTCGGTGCAGCCAAGCCTGTCTCTCCACGGGTGCGTGGCCACCCTCTGACCACGGGTGCTGCAGCACGTTGTTCCTGCATTGAGGAATTCCTGCTGACCTCTGCATTCAGAGCCTCCTCAGCGCAAACCCTCAAATCAGCAGCAATGCTTTAAGCTATTGTTGGAACTAAAACCTCATTGCTGGATGCAACCTGTGGGAGAACATGCAGGAATAGGGATGATCCTCCTGTGTTTGGCTTTACATGCCCGAGGCAGCTATCATTTCTTCACATTTTCTTCCTGAACTACTTATTAGCAGCTTAGGAGGAAATGCAGTATAGGAAGAGATAAATAAGTCATGTATTATAACTCATCTCTCTCTTTTCTTGTGTACATTGTACTGAAAGCTGCTATATCTGCATTGCATAACACAACACAACACAACATAGAGTACTGTTTTGTTTGGGTGCCAGTACCCACAGGACAAGGCGAGAGATGTGAAAGTGCCGGTGGAGCTGCGAGTCAACATTTGGCTCGGGCTGAGCGCAGTGGAGAAGAAGTTCAACAGCTTTGCAGAGGGAACCTTCAGCGTTTTTGCAGAAATGGTATGTCCCTTGTTGCTTCCTTCCTTTAGACTTGGGCAGGGCTGTTAGGAACTCACTGAAATTGGAGCTCTTCTGAATGGCTTTTTCTGCACTGGGCAGAAAGGGAGAGGAGTACTTACTCTGCCGAAAAAAGAAGGCCCCGTTCCAGGCAGCTACTGGTCAAGTCCATTGTGCCCAGCAGGTGAACTTCAGCAGAGCAGGTTCTCAACTGGTTAATCAGGTGAAAATCTGGTTAGCTCCAGTGATTTCAAAGACATTCTAGATTTTTATCGGTGTAATTAAGATTGGGATCTAGACCATTATGTTTTGGCATGTGAATAACTCTTTTAATTGCTGCTTCACTTCTACAAATGATACTTGGATACAAGGGGTCTTGCTTAGTAAGGGTTCTTTTGTAGCAGTAGAAAATGTACTGTTGCAGGAAGCACTGGTCAAAACCAGTAGATTTTGCTGAGAAAAGGGTATAATACGAAGCATTTCAATGGTAGAAAAATTGCAATAAAAATGCTTGCAGTAGTCTCACAGCACTTAATAGAGACTTTGATGGGTAGTGGTAAATGGGAGGTGTCTTTTATAAACCCCATCACCCAAGGGTTCATCTAACCCTGTACCAGCCTCACAGCTGTGTCAGCACTGCTCCTGTGCTGGAACATCTACTAGTGCTGCCCTCGGGCACTTCAATAGTCAGTGCACTTCAAAGCCATTCCTTCAGTCCGGAGTTGAAGAGGCTACTGAGTATCTCAGGTTTTGGTCTTCACACAGCAATACAGCAATTTTACAGGAACATACAAGAGCAGAAAACTCAAGACCACTATAAAGTGTGAATAATGCCATTAGCAAAGGGAAATACACTACATAAACCGGGCTCCCAGCAGGCTGATGGGTACCTTCCATGATCAGACTATGGCTCAGTTGTATGTGTTATGGAAGGAGAGATTTGCAAGTAGGAGGAGGTTTGAGATGGAAAAAAATGAGAGCACCACGCATTTAGGGAACAGAAGAAATGTGTTTGAATAATGTAATGGAATTTTATTTAACACAGCTGCAATTTGAAGGGAGTTTGACAGTAATTGTAGAGAGGCATTGCATTGAGAAGGCAGTTTAGTTCAGCAGTGGGACCGTTGTTTACCAGGCACTATAGGAGAAAATGAATGCAAGAAACCAGTGATGCCATTGGAGAGTTATGTGGGAAGGGAATATTTCATGTCAGAGGGAAAGAAAAAGTAGAATGTTTCAATTGTAACAGTTACATACATTTTATTTTTTTTTTCTCTCCTAAAAGCTTTTCATTGCTCCTGACATACTGACCTCTTCTTTCCCCTCAAACAGTATGAAAATCAGGCTCTTCTTTTCGGAAAGTGGGGTACCTCAGGCCTTGTTGGTCGCCACAAGTTTTCTGATGTCACAGGAAAGATCAAACTGAAAAGAGAATACTTTCTACCCCCAAAGGGCTGGGAGTGGGAAGGAGAATGGATGGTTGATCCTGAAAGAAGGTGAGATTTTTGTAACTTTATGCAGGCACGAGTAGAAGAGTTCAATCTGAGGCTGCAGAGTAAAAGCTCCTCTCTTTTAGGAGAGAAAGAGATTTTAAGATAGAACTACGTAGTTTTGTTTATTTATAGGTGCAAATCGATGCGTTTATTTTCATACTCAGTGAATAGTTTTTCTTCCAATGAATAATCAGACGTGAAGCAAAGCAACAACAGACATGAAGATACTTTCTCAGGCCACGGCAAACCTCTCCTGTTTGAATGCCTAAGCGCGTTCACGCTGTGTTGGGGACGGACGGGCCTGGCTCGGTGTGAGCAGCAGGAGCCGCTGCGGGACGCGCTGCAGCGCCGTCTGGAGCACGGGGACCCGGCTGGAAGCCGAGCCTATTTTGTCTGATTGCCTGCTCTCTTTATTTCTTCTACTTGCAAGTTAGAAAAACATTAACCGACCGACTAGCTGCCTTGTCAACAGCACAAAGGGGTACAAAATGAAGTACCCCTAACAGCAGATGTTAGTGCACAGCTGGATATCGAAACATCAGGGGCCTGTGTAGCTGCT
Organism: Jacana jacana; assembly: GCA_013400555.1. Taxonomy (NCBI): domain Eukaryota; kingdom Metazoa; phylum Chordata; class Aves; order Charadriiformes; family Jacanidae; genus Jacana; species Jacana jacana. The sequence continues at coordinate 280,127 of VZTM01010324.1, read as the reverse complement.
GTGCTCAGGCTGGGGGTTGCTGTACTTGAATGTATGATGTTTTCTCTTTTTCCAAGAGGCAGCGTTGAAGCAGATCCCGACTAACACAGCAGTCAGTTGAACGCTGCTGTTGTCACCCATTAGGAGTAACAGGCCTCCTGAAGCTGCTTCAGCTTTGGGAAGAGATTCTAAGGAGATAAGTGGCCCTCCTACAGATGTGGGCTGTGCTGTGCTCTGTTAATGCAGACAGCTTCCCCAGGTGGACACTCCGGAATTGCAGCACCTGTGCACATTCTTGTACATAGTTTCTCTATTCTCTGTAGCTAACTAAAATATATTTGCTTTAGTATGATGTTTGCTTTGGCCCTGCAGCTTGTTGACTGAAGCCGATGCTGGTCATACCGAGTTTACTGATGAGGTGTATGAAAACGAGCGTCGCTATCCTGGAGGGGAGTGGAAAGCAGCAGAAGAAGGTTACACAGATGTGGTGAGACATACTTTTCACTGAAAAAGTAAAGGTTCAAGAGAAAGAATTCTAGGATTTGCCACACAGTGTATTTCATCTGTTAATGCACAGAACTGTTATGTTTTCCCTACATAAAAGAACGGAGAAAGAGCTCCACCACCACGTGAGTTCACGTGTCCTCTTGGATGGATGTGGGAAGACGACGCCTGGAAATCCGATCTAAATCGAGCAGTGGATGAGCATGGTAAGAGTTACTGTTCATCTGCTGGTGATTAGGACAGTCTGTCAGTCTGTACTGAAGGAGGACACATGTCAAGACTGTAGCAACATCAAGGAAATATTTGGATAGCAGTTGTTTAAGGAATCAGATGAAATGACATTGAGGTGTTCACTGTTTGCATCTGTTTCTATTTCCATTTTAATCACTGGCCCATCAAACTCCCTGTTCCCATTGAGCCTTTCTTGGATCAAAAGGGCCTCTATGTGTAATAAATGCATATAGAAGTGCCTACCAGAGAGAGAATCACATCATCTAAGCTGCACATGGGTCTCAACTGCAGCAGCAGATGACAGTTTTGATCCAATAGCTTTTACAAATTAAGAAAATAAAGGCAAATGCAAACAACAGTCTACTGACATGAGAGGTTCCAGTTAGGAAAACTGTATGTATAAGCTGTGAGCTTGGAAATCAAACCTTTCTGTGTTTGAAGTCTGTTTCCAAAACCTTTTTCCCAGTGTTAATGCAGTCCAAGGGTTAGGGTAGGATTAGTAGCAGTAACTGGGCTTGTTTTAGAGAAGTCAGAAGCCTAAGCTGAGGACAGCAGGGCTCTGTAGCTGCAGCAGGAATATGTGGCAACAGCAGGTTTGTATCTGTCTGCTAATTTATTGGGAGCCTCTAGCCAGGGGACAAGCCAGCAGGCAATGCCACGCAGCGACTCGGGGGTCTGGCGCCTGCGTGTGCTGGTCACACACCACACAAGGGGTGACCTTCCTGTCCTGCCTGGGGAGAGCGCTGTGCAGAACTGATCAGGATGAAGCCCTAACAGTATGCAACTGGTGTTATTAGGCAATTCTGAAATTCAAAAGACTTTAAATCTGTCTGGGAAGAATGTGATGCCACTCAACAGGGTCCTTCAGACTGGGGTACTGCTCACCTGACCGGCTGATCCTTGGTGGGGCTTGCTTGTGTTTCTGGGAAGCCTCCAACTCATCAATTCTGCTTTAGGATGGGAGTATGGAATTACTCTTCCTCCGGACACAAAGCCCAAGTCATGGGTTGCTGCAGAGAAAATGTACCACACGCACCGACGGCGGAGGCTGGTGCGGAAGCGTAAGAAGGACCCGGCTCAAGCGGGAGCAGCAGGAAGGGTAAGAGAGAGAGAGGCACTTGGAGACACAAAAAACTGGAACAACCCTGTGTGTTTGCATTCTATTCCTTTTGTCTTTTCTTGAATTGGTACTTCCAGCTGCGGTTTGGGAGGGGGTTACGCTGCCTGCCAGAGCAAACGCCAGGGTTTTTTACATTCATACACCACAGTGATAACAGAGGTTGATGGCTTCCAGGCAGTGTTGTCATATGAAGATCAGGAAGGATGGGAATATGCTTCCTTGATTGGTTGGAAATTTCACTGGAAACAACGCAGTTCTGATACTTTCCGTCGGAGACGATGGAGACGGAAAATGGCTCCCTCGGAGACCCACGGTGCAGCAGCGATCTTCAGACTGGAAGGTGCTCTGGTAAGGGACAGCTCATCAGCAGTCTTTAAAAGTTCAATCTGTTCATTTGTAGTAAATAAACAATTAAGTATATCAGCTATTTCAGTCCCTGAATTGTTAGATTGATTTATAACTGAGGAACTGATACAGTTTATATTGTTTATATTGTTTAAATTGTTCAAAGTCTGAAAGGGACCATTAAAGTTGGAGCAGAGACTCTTGCATAACATGCTCATTACTTTAGTTTTCAAATTCTTTTTATTATTACATTATGTGAGATTTAGAGCAAAAGGCCACACTACTAGATGAACCTTCTGCAAGTCAAGTGAAAAGACAGCTCAGGCTTTTCCTGCATGTGATTTAGAGGCATTAACATCAGCACAAGAAACTACAGGCGCTGGAAGAGCTGCCCCCAGCTCATATTTGTGTGTCTGAACAGCCAGCCAGAAGAAGGAGGGTGAAGTATTGGAGAAGCCAGATAGTCATCGTCACAAATAGATCACCAGCGTGTAATTAGTCCAAATGTTTTCAGGTTAGCACAGCATCATAGAGAAGCTCTATTTACCCAATTACAAACTGGAGCAAATAGTGTGGGAAAGCTGCTTTGTTTTTCTAACAAAAAAAGTTTGCTTTTTTTCTTGGGTGTTTTTTTGCACCAAATGTCAACCCATGATTCATTGCTGGCGTTCTCTGTCTCCACTTGATTTGGTTCCATAGAGTTTAAAAATCTCTTTTGAGGGTATTTCCTGGGCTCTTTTGAGGGCTCAGAGCCCGGCAGCCCCCCCTTGGTCAGGGCCAACAGGCAGCTCCTGGGCCTCCAGAAACAAGACATTCTAGAGATTAAGATGAAATCACTGGATCCAATTTCTCCACAGCTTCAATGGCAACAAGAAATGACCTTCAGACATGAGTAAACATCTTTTAAAGTACATTTACTGAGGAAAGTAAAGTTCTCCTTGTCCCAGGGAGGAGACAGAAACCCATATATCCCCACAGTCCACTTCTGTCAGGTTCCCTCTGCCTTCCCAAATCACAGTACATTGTTTCTAACTGCAGGGAGCGGACACGAGTGTGGATGAGGGCGAAGGGAAGAGCTCAGACAAAGCCAAGGAGTCGGCTACAACAGTGTTTGGTGCCAACACACCACTTGTCTCCTGCTACTTCGACAGTAGGTTCTTTAACAGTTCCTTTCTTAGGGAACACGGCTGTTTCTCCTGGCCTCAAGGAGAATTGTAACCTTTGTGCTTTACATCTACCTTTATACACCTTCTGTTACAATTACCATCTGATCCTCGGCAGGGCCCTGTTCTGACTGCTGAAAGAAAAATCACAGTTAGTCCTTGTGATATTTCAGTCCGTGGTCAAGCAGACATTTTTAGAATCTGTATGGAACAGGAATTCTAAAGATAATTATTGCAGCATCTGAATTTTAGGCTGTCTTAAATGGCACATTTTTAGCACAAGGGTCCCTCCCCAGCATCGTGGGGAGCGAGGCCGGCAGAGATCACGCTCAGTTCAGTTTGTGCTGGTTTGGCTCAGGTGAGAGCTCAGCACAGGCTCAGACTGAGGCCTGGCCCTGGGCACACAATAAGGCCCCAGAGCTGAGCAAAGTGAACAAAACTCTAACTTTGCCAACCTGGAGAGGCTGCAAATGCCTTGGAATCACCCAATGGGGTTCCCCAAAGCAGGGACACTGAGATGGGAGCCACTGGTGTTGGTTAAGAGGAACAGAGGCCTTTCTTCTCCACTCCCAAGACTCCTTTTTGAGGGTTTTTGACTGGAGCCCTTGCCTTTATTTGGACTCCACAGCATTTTATCTCCTTGCTGGGAAAAGATGCCTAAATCTTAGCTCTTATCTTTTGAAGCTGAGGGAGATTATTGCTGTTTCTTTTAATTAATGACCACAACCAGGGGAAAGCACCAGAGTTGAGAGTTTCAGCTCACTGGGTCTGTGAGTGGCTCACATTGCCCAAGGGCTGATGTCTTTAAAGAAAAGCCGTAGTCACTTGCCCACATGCTCTCTTGGGTTTGGGCCTCCCACACATCTTCCTTTTAAGCTATTCCACTTTGCCTGCAGGGATTGGTAATTTCTTAATCTTTTAGCCAGAGAGACAGAGTTGCAACTGGAGTCATTTTCCAGAGCTGATAGCTAAAAATGTGAAACTCCCAGGTCCCCGCAAGTGCTGTGCTGAACACTTAAATTAACACAGCAATGCTCACATCTTGATTGGCTTTGGAGGAGCTAGGTTATCCCACCATATTAAAGAGGAATTTGTGAATAGAAGGATTTTGAGATGATCATATTGTGAAAAAAGCCCAAATAACATTAGTGGGTATCTCTCCTTTCTGCACTGAGTCGTGGTGGAGCAAACATTCACAGGTGCTGGCTCACTGGTTTCAGCACACTTCTCACTAGAAAAGCAGAAATGGTACTACAGCTTGTGCTTGAGTTACAGTGTGTAAGGCATTCTTATAAACCCAAAAGAACTTTGTTACAGGAAAGAGGCCTGTATAATGCAGCTGATCTTCTTTTATTGGTTTGATACAGGAGTATACACTTACCACCTGCGCTGTTACGTCTACCAGGCAAGAAATCTCATGGCTTTAGACAAAGACAGTTTTTCAGGTATGGAAAAATTCTGCTAATCCTGGGTGCAGAAAACCCACGTCTGCAATGAAGCAGTAACCTGATTTAGCTCTAGAAAATCTGAAATCCATAAGTTCTGCTCATAAGTCCTGGCTACTGAAAGTTTGTCCTAGAGGAAGTCTCAGCTCCGTTACGTATGACCCCAGATGTGGTTATCTCGGCCCCAGAGGCTGCCAAAAGAGAGGTGTGTCTGAATGTGCAGCTCCTGCTACTGCCAAGGAATCCCCAGCGAGTGAAGGGGAACTTGAGTAAGGCTGGGATTTCCCAGGCCCAATCCCTTCCCTGATCCTGGCTTCCCCTGCTGAGCATGGCCTGCCCACAGCTCCTGTGCTGGCCCGAGAGCTGGAGGGCTGTCAGTCACCAGCCACCTCTGAGAGCTCAGTGGGTGATGGGAACTGATGGAGAGGAGCCTGTGGAACACTACACTCTGCCTCACTAATAAGCCTGGACTTTGCTTGTTGGGACAGTGTCCCTGTTGCCCGTTATTCCCAGCTCTCGGGCATTCCAGCACTGTCGTAGTCATTTAGCGTCTTTGTAGCCAGGCTAATTCAATGCTCGGCTTATCAGGTGTTTAATTGTTGCTAATTAGAATTAAAATTCCACTGGAAAGTCAGAGAACAAATTGAAATTAGATTTTGTCAGAGTATGACTTTACACTTGCTTTTCCTTTAAATAAGTTCAGCTGAAGATAAAGATGAAATGGGCAGCTTAATATTTTCTTTCCCCATCAATCTCCATTGCATTGTTCTTTGTCTCCCTGATTGAATTAATAATTAAGTGTAATGCATTGTTAATTTCTCACAGAAGATAGAGAGCTATAGATATTTTAGTGCTGTTTCCTGAAATGGGGGGGTTGTACAGCTGCCTGTGTGTACTTGATCTTATTTTGATATGCAGCACTTAAAAGCAATGCACAGAACCAATAATAACTGCCTGTAATTTGCATATGTAGGATTCAGGATAGGTACCTCAGATGCAGCCTCACATAAACCAGTGTATCTACAGTTCCTTTTCCTCTAAACTAGTTTGCAGAGTTAGCCAAGTTTTGTAAAACCTGATCAGGAACCTGGCCAGAAGCTGCCAACTGACCTAGGTAACCTGCAGAACAGCTTCTGGTCCTTAGGAGTTGCCATTTGCAGGGGAAGTGCTAGTGACCCTCACCAGATACCTTCCTCTGAGCTCTTGATGAGTTGCAGACCTGCCAAACCCTGGGCCTGGACCACTCCAATCCCCCGGCTCTTTCCCAAGAAGAGGTTGCTGTAAATAAGCCTGTTTGAACCCAAAGCTGATCTGGGCAATGCAGACTGGGAGAACTCCTTTGGCAACCAGTCAGGGCTGGAATGGCTTCTCTGAGTCATTGATGAGGCTCTGCTCTCGTGTATCAATGGAGACAACAAGCAAAACGCTTCTACAGAAGTATTTGAGCAGAGATCACTACAGCCAGTGCTGCATTTGAGTTTTCAGGTTCTCTTTCTGATCTGCAAGTTTTTTACCATTTTCATGTATTACTTTGTTGATCGAGTTAGTAATCGAACGGAATTTGCTCTATTTACTGTAAATGCTGTGTATGTGTGCGCTTTTGTTTTCTCTAGAATGACTTCCAGAACTGGCAGTGGCAGTAGAAAAAGAACACTGTGTATTTGATTAAAATTGTGCTGTGTGCCTTAGGGCTCAGCAGGGCTCTCTTTGTAACTCTCTGCTTCTGATCTCTGGTGGTGTTTCAGATCCCTACGCTCACGTCTCTTTCCTCCACCAAAGCAAAACAACCGAGATCATTCATTCAACTCTAAATCCAACCTGGGACCAAACTCTCATATTTAACGAAATTGAGATCTATGGGGACCCTCAGACCGTAGCCCAAAACCCGCCTAATGTTGTCATCGAGCTCTTTGACAGTGACCAAGTGGTAGGTGAACGTGTTTTACCCTCGTTGGGTTTTATTTATTGATCTCAATTGCGAATGAGAGTACCGGCTCTGATGGCTGTTCTGGGCTGCAGGGTAAAGACGAATTCCTTGGCAGAAGTGTTTGTTCCCCCATGGTCAAGTTAGTGCCAGCAGAGGATGTCACACCAAAGCTGCTCTGGTACCCTGTGACAAACAACGGCAAAGCTGCTGGGGACATTCTCTTTGCTGCAGAGCTTATCTTGAGGGACAAGGTATCTGTTTCTTACACCTCTTTGTGTGTGCCTATAATATACTATGACGCATTACAAAGCCCTTGACAGCAAGCCATAATGTGAAGAGTTTTTTAATGCTTCTTTAAGGAAGATGAGAGAAATTAATGCTCGTTTGTGTCTTTACCAGGGTGGTGCCAACCTCCCGATTCTGCCCTCCCAGCGAGCACCGCAGCTCTACATGGTCCCGCAGGGAATCAGGCCGGTGGTTCAACTCACCGCGGTGGAGGTACGTTTGCTCCCACCCCAGGGGAGCCCGGGCACAGTCCCACACCCTCTAGAGCAAGGCCCTGTATTCGCTGCTGCCTCTTTCGCCCTCGGAAACTCAGGGGACTCTTGGCTTTAACTGGCTTTGGCTTTCATTTTTTCCAACGCCTTTCCTAAAACAACCACCATGAGATATTTTGCCAGTCACGTTTTATTACCAAAAAGACTTCATTTCTTCATTCCTCCTTTCTGAAGCATATTGCTCTCTCTCCCACTTTTGCTCATATTGGCTTTTATTTTACAGATTCTGGCCTGGGGGTTGCGAAACATGAAAAACTACCAACTGGCCCCTGTTTTGTCTCCGAGTCTCATAGTGGAATGTGGGGGTGAAATGGTGGAATCTGTGGTGATCAAAAACCTCAAAAAGACACCGAATTTTCCATCTTCTGTTCTCTTCATGAAAGTGGTACGTTGCAAAAAACTACCTGGCAGGTGCCTGTACCAAAATCAGTTCTCCCCAAACTGTGGAGGGCAAGGATTTGTTACATGAGAATGGACAGAAGTACTTGCACATCCTTTTTTGACTTAAGAAATTTGCCAAGCCTGAAAATTCTAATAAAGCTCATGTAAATGTCTGCTGCATTGTTGATAAATGATACAGTCTCCCATGCACAACCCAGTGGGGTGTATACGTACTTGTTTGAAAAGGCATCCATTTACCTGCAGAGCTGCAGCTGCTCTCCCACTGCGTGGATGGGAACTGGGCAAGAGACAAGAAAAACCAAGATTTGAGGCAATTAAAATTAGTCTCGTTGACTTTTGTTGAACCATAATATAAGGTTAGAAATTCTCGTTCACCACACAGGCGTAGAACATAGTTCTGTGTAGCAGTAGTTGAACACAGTAGTAGCTAAATAAATGAAGTCACAGCTCTGACTTGGGGGGGGGTGTCTTTATTCTTCATTTTCCTTCTGTTTGCTTTATAACCGACCTCTAACCTTTTGTTTTCAGCTTCTGCCGAAAGAGGAGCTATACAGCCCCTCTCTCGTGGTTAAAGTCATCGACCACAGACCGTTTGGGCGGAAGCCCATCGTGGGACAGTGCACGATCGACCTCCTGGAAAGCTTTCGCTGTGACCCCTACACCACCACAGAAGACGTCGCCCCCCAGATGAAAGGTAGTGGGGAAACTTCTACTTCCTTACCGTGCCAGGTGCTGGAATAACCTGTCTTTGGTGGTAACTCTTCCTGGTGTTCTGATGAGCTGCCCTCTGCTCTTGAGCACTTGTTGGAGACAATGTGAGCCGAAACAAAACCAGTGTCCGGCTCGGGGTTCGTGCACTCTGCGGGGGGGACGGTGCCACCCAGGGCCGAGCTCTGCGCTGGGTCCCCCTCGGCCCTCATTAGTATCTGCTTGGCCTTTACCTCTGCACCGGCTGCCGACGCAATGGCCCACCAAAACTCTCTGAACACAATGCTGATGTTTTCCTCTAGATTTTTTTCCGACTTTTGCTCCTTTTTAAAATTCTAAATATCTGAGAAATGCTTGCATATCCTGCACAAAAATATATTGTGTACTTTTAGCCAAAAACGGCAACTGACTGCTTTCTTTAGAGGATCAAATGTACAGCCAATGACTTATTTTACATCTTCTGGAAGTGTTTGGGTTGAGGAAGGCATCCTCTTGAGGCCACATTGCTGAATGCAGTCTTTGGTTGCAGTGAGCCTGCTCTCGGCTGCACCCCGCCAGGAGACGGTGATCGAGATGGAGGACACGCAGCCCCTGCTCGCAGCTCAGGTAACCCTTGGCACTCGATCCTGGGCTTTCTCCTTGGGAGCCATGACTCCTTGGGCACTCTCTGGGCAGTCCTGCCAGAGACGTGCCGCCCTCTGGGAAGCCAGGTGGGGCAAAGTTACTTGGTGACAGGAAAGCAAAGGTTAATCATTTTAACTGCTCTTCTCACAAACAGCAAGCTGCAGGTTTTTGTGTGGGTGACATTCCCCAGTAGCCTCAGAATGAACCCCTTTGTGTGGTGGCTGCTGGAGGTGTGTGACAGACATCACCCAGGTGTGCCCTGCTGCCCAGGCACAGACAGGCAGGAGGTGTCTGCTCTGCATGGCCAAGGGTGACACGGACCTCCACTGTGTCCCTGTCACAGCCTGGCCCCTCACAGCGTGAGCCATCCACAGCTCACCCCACCCAAACGGGTTCTTTGAGGACCACCTCAATACAACATCACTTTCCAGGTAAAAAATAAATCACCTGGCAGAATTTTACCCTTGAGTTGGAACATGAGCAAAGACAAATTCCAGGTATTTTCAGGGAAAAAAATTTCCATTATTTTATGACTTCCCCTTACCTTGAAGATTTTTTTCATAAATTTCTGGTGGTCTGTTATTTTAAAGGAAGCACAGAACTTGGATCCTTTACTATATTCATTTTGCAGGCTCTTAGTCCAAAACTTTGATTTTTTTCAAAAATGTGGAAGTTTTAGTTTCTTACAGAGGTCCCAGAGTAAATACTGAATTTAACCTTTCTGACTCTCCCTGCTCTCTGTGTGTTACTGGCTGTGGAGTTCTTTATTAGGCTGGACATTAGGAAAAAGGCTGGCCATGAGGAAAGAATTCTTCCCAGCAAGAGTGGTCAGAGCCTGGACTGGGCTGCCCAGGGAGGGGGTGGAGTCCCCATCCCTGACTGTGTTCCAGAGTCGATGAGATGTGGTGTTGAGGGATCTGGTGTAGGGGAGAACTTTGTAGAGTGGGGCTGATGGTGGGACTCCATGATCCCAAGGGTCTCTTCCAACCTGGATGATTCTGTGATTCTCTGATCTCTTCATCTGTATTTAATGCAGTGACATCTGGTCCCTCACAGACCACGGTCCTCTATTTACTTTCATCGTACAGATAAATTGTCCCGAGTGTTTCATTCAGAACAGTGACAGACTTTTATCTGAGGGACACCTTCTGTTCCAATAGAAACACTATAGCTGGCACACAGAATTTTTATTTCCTTTTAAAATGTTAAGAAAATAGATTAAAAAACCAAAGGAAACGGAGCACTTTGAACCAACGGGTAAAACTGCTCTGACTTTGTGCACTTGAGCTCCATGAGGCGAAACGCCATTTGCTTTGGAGTCTGAGAAATCTGCTCTAACATGAGGTGCAGTGAGAGCATCCCTCTGAGAGGGAGACACTGTTCACAGCTATTGAAAGGGAAGTGAGTGCAATGGAGGACAACAGGAAACTAAGTGAAAGGCAAACAGCCTGAGGACACCAACTGCCCGGATTTCATGGGTTGCGTTGCAATTTGCAGTGTTTGAGCAGTCTGTCAGCAGCAGTCAGCAGAATGGCCTCCCCCACCACAGTGCACGTAGGTACCCGCGGGCACAGGGGCTGCGGGGCTGCGCCGCTCTGGGCACTCACTGCGCAGAGGGATTTTGGAGGAGAAGGTGCTGGTGTCGGCCTGGGGTATCCGTCTGCTGAAACGCTGACGAGACGGGTACAACATGTACGAAATATTCCAAGAAATGTAGTGTCCCTGCCCATCTGGACTCTGTGTACTGACAGCACAAAAGTCAGCAGGAGTTGTGTAACCACGCTATTAATATTTCAGCTTTGTTTAAAAGTCAACTTCCTGCTAAAATCTCTAATAAATACAGCCTTAACTTTCCTAGGGCTCCACTGCATCACTTGATTTTCTTCCCATGATTCCTAGATGTTCCGAAAGCAGCTAGTTCAGGGTTGGTGTGTTGCAGACTTTACCTTCACGGGGCCGTGCCGTCGCTGGGCCCGTGGTGCAGAGGCTGGTGAGCAGGACGTGGGCTTTACCACGCGAATATCTCACTCCAAAATCTCTCCTGCGGCGTTTCACTCGGTGTTCTGCGAGCACATCTGCTCACCACTGTCAGTCCCAGCAACAGGCCAGATCTGGAAGTCTCATCATTTGCTTTGGGAATTTTTAAAGATCTTCAGGTTTTGCTCTTTTCTTCTCTTAACCTCTTCCTTAAGCTACAGAGTGCATCGTTCAAAGAGACATTGGAAAGTGTATCAAGGGGAAAAGAAACCAAAAAACCCCCAAACACCCTCCTCCCAATTGAAACTCTTCCATGGGTCTGTTCTATGAAGAGTTGAGTTCTGCGGGGTATGTTTTGTGAGAAGGCTCCCAGTGGGGAGCGGGAATGACGGCTGGACATCGAGCTGCCCTGCCTGCTGCCACCCCACAGCTCCAAATGTGGCAGAGGAGGCAAAGCTGCCCTGCGCCTCTAAGCTCTGCCAGTCACTAATGGTAAGGGTTTCCGAGAGCGAGTCGCTCCCGTTGCCCACAGCCCACCGGCCAGTCCCACACAGCCTGAAAGTGCATTTCCCACTGGGAGTCGAAGCCCAGTGAGAGCCAGCAGACCCGTTACGTCCAGAGCAGAGCTCCCGGGCAGCGTACACCAGAGCAGGTCCTCACCTGCCGACACCTTGGCCTTCTTCTCAGTACATGTTTTCTCTATTTCCTCTGCTTTGCACAAAAAATCCTGGGTGTGCCTTTAAATTAGACCTCCAGGGTTGGATCACAGGTGCTGATCAGAGCTTCCAAGTGGGGTGTGGGGGGCTTGCTCTTAACCGCCTCTCTGGGCATAATCGGGGCATCTGGCATTTAACAGGTGACGCATTTGGGATCGTGCAGGTTCTTACTGTGCTTACACCAGCACCACTATACAACAGAAACTGGTTACTGTTACTGGACTGGCTATTCTTCACATTTCTTTCATGCTCCTGAAAATCCACAGCCTGGAAACAATTGAGATACTATTGCTGAGCATTAGCAAATGGGTTTACAAATAAGTAAACATTCCCAAAAAAATGCAAAAAAAAATATAAATTACTTGAATTTTATGTATGTGAAATTTGTTTGGAAGAGAATCCCTGGAATAGATTCAGATTTGTAAATGCTCTTAAGAGCCCTTTTTGGGATGACACCCCTCAGCTGCAGCGCTCCCTGCACCCGCGGCTGAAGGCCGGGAGCGATGCTGCTGCAGGATCCAGTGCATGGACTCCAGAGCACAACGCTCCAGCTTTCCCTCAGGTTTGCTTGTTATCTGCAGACAAAGCACGGGGTGGTGATGGCCTGAAAACATGCTTTTTGAGTTTTACATGTATATTTGTCCCTACACTCCAGTTGAGTATCTAGGAGATACCGACAGCTGAAAAGGAGTCAAACACATGGGGTCTGAGTATCTTTTAGCACTATTTATGATTTATTGTTAGGAACTTTACACGCATGCTAGATACAAAGCCCTCAACTTTTAAAGCCTTTTTGAACCGTATAAAATCCTTACCTTACCCTTGTTTTTATTTTGCTCTTTTTCATGCCTTGATCCCAACGAGCAGCTGACAGAAAAGGTACCGTACACGCTTCTGTCTGCTTTCCAGTCAGCGCCCTCTCCAGTGTGGGGCTGGGACCAGTAATCTCTGGGAACACCGGGCAGCTGGTACCATAGGCTGTGTATTCTGTGTCCCTTCTCTGCTCGGTGTTTCTCCTGTGCAGCGGGACAGAAACGGGCCTTTGGCTCCCAATAACGACTTCTTTATTTGCTTTTCTTTAAGGAGGAAGAAATTGTTGATTGGTGGAGCAAATTTTATGCTTCAGTAGGAGAACACGAGAAATGTGGACAGTATATTAAAAAAGGATATGACACTTTGAAGGTATTGTTCAGGATAAGGTAAAGGAATGTATCTCACTGTTTATGGGCCCAAAATCCAGTCAGAGCTGGGCCCTTTGCTTTTATAAATGCTCCTCAAAGTCTAACGGCCCGTGATTTCCTGTAAGGGGCCATCACTAATGCATGTGCTGAAATGGGGGTTTAAGGAAAGGGACCCTTGCTGCTTTTCTAATTAAGCACAGCATTCAGCCCCTCGGATGGGATTTTCCTGGGGTTTCTCAGGGTGCCAGGCACATCCCACAGGAACTTACACATGGGCAAAGTGGGAACTCCAGGGCTGAGCTCTTGCACCGTCTGGTGGTTACAAGCTGAAGCCGGACCGTTTCTTGTCCCATGCACCTAACAGGGTCAAGTCAGGATAAGCTGGTGAAATGCTATTTCCTCTGCTTTTAACGGGGCCTAAACGAAGCTTGACAGCGTGTTCTTCAAACCTTGCATCTGCTTCCGCTCCATGTAAAAAGAAAAGTAGTTCCAAAAAGCTTTGGTTCATTAAGATATTCCATCAAGCACACCACAGCCCTGGCAGTGCCACAGTGGTGGGGCCGAGATGTGTGAGGATTTCTAAAGTCCACCTTTGCCTTTTCCTTTACTTTTTTTAAGGTGTACGACTGTGAATTGGAGAAAGTACCCGAATTTAATAGCTTAACAGACTTCTGTGACACATTTAAACTGTACAGAGGCAAATCCGAGGACAGTGATGATCCGTCAGTGGTTGGGGAATTCAAGGTAAATTTCAAATAACGGGCCACAGACAAACGCTCTGTGCAGCCTGTTCTCTGCGGGCCCAACGGGGGGTGTATGAACCCAACGGGGGGTGTGTATGAACCCAGCCGGGGGGTGCAGGGGGTGCAGAAGCCCAACACTGGATGCAGTTGGTGTGTGAGCCACACAGTTCTCAGATAAAGGCTACCTGCAAGCGTTTGTACTTAAGCATTCTTGGGGCAGGAGTTGCCCATAGCCACTCCAGGCACAGGCCCTGCTTTGTAAGGCAGCTGCGTATCACTCACACTAAAGGTGAGACGTGTTAGCTGAAAGCTCTTGCTGCTAACGTGCCCTTCCCTGGCACCTGTGGAACAGATCCTGCCCAGAACCTCTTCACAGGACTGAACTGTCACCTGCAGGTGTTCTGAATGAACCACACCTTTAGAATGAATTTGGAAAAGGTATTCTGTGCTATTTCTATCACTCTGTCTATGACCTTTAAAGATTAAAATAATATTAACTTTGGATGTAAAAACCAAATCAACCCCCCCTCCAGACCTGAATTTTACAGGACACTTTTGGAGAGGGAACCAGCTATGACGTGTGTGTTCTGTGCTCTCAGCTGGAGCAACCGGCCAGTAGCTGATGTACATCACCAAGGCCGTGCCCGTGCCTCTGCAGTCACGAGCCTCTCGCTGGCACAGGCGGGAACTTTGCTCTGCCCATCTCTAACACAATATAGATGCTCCTCCGATATACACTAAGACAACCCAAGCCCAGCAGAGTGACTGTTCTCCATCTCTCTCGCCCGTGTGTTTGTCTTCCTTTCAGGGCTCCTTTAAGATCTACGCGCTACCCGACGACCCCGCCATCCCGGCTCCCCCTCGGCAGTTCCGGGAGCTGCCGGACAGTGGGCCGCAGGAGTGCATTGTGCGGATTTACATCGTTAGAGCCCTGCAGCTCCAGCCCCAGGACAACAACGGGCTGGTGAGAATTCGTGCTCTTGGAATGGCTGGGAGCTAACTGCTGTACTGTACTTCACACAAAATTAGCCTTGAGAACTACTTCTTAACTTTTCTTTTCTTACTTTAAACAGTGCGATCCTTATATAAAAATCTCCCTGAGTAAAAAAGTAATTGAAGACAGAGATAATTACATCCCCAATACTCTCAACCCAATTTTTGGCAGGTAAGAAACTTTCTTTGTATTTCCAGTTTATTGTATTTTAGAATGTTTTCGTATTTTTTAAGATAAACCTGTATTTGAAATACCCAGCACTCATACTCGTAGCTCTGTACCGACAGTTAATGGGGAGCAGGGCTGGAACCACTGGACACCACTGGAGGTCTGGCTGCTCTAGGGCTTCTCTGTCGCTCGGACTCAAACGCCGCCTGTATCTTCCAACCTCCCTGTGTTACACGGACAGGAATAGGGGAAAATGCTTATAGGATCCAGAGAAGGTTTTAACTCTGAGAACCCTTGGCTGCCTCAATGAGTAATCAGCTTTACATGGATTCCCGCTGCGCTGGCCTCTCCTTCAAAGGCTGCTGAGATCTTTGAAATACACCAATAGAAAAAGGCTAATTGGGAGGAGAGAGGTTGCCTCATCTTTAGAATTGCTGAAATTTCTGGGTCTGGTTTGGTGTCCAGTGTCAGAGGAGGATTGTGATGTGTTAGAAGGTTGGGAGCAGGGGCTGAGGGTTCCCAGGGGTGGGGAAAGCACACTCCGCAATGACGCGCTGCGGGATTTTGCCTGCTCAGATTAAGAGAGGAAATGGGCAGCAGACAGACTCGGTAACAGGTACAAAATACCTTCCCCATTCCCAGTTCTTCCAGAATGATTCTGGAAGTCAAAGTTAAGAAGTTAAACTAGAAATAAAACAAACAAACGAAAGGACAAAGGGAATGGTTAACCATGGAATACCTGGCCTCCAGGGTAATGGATTCTGCAGCTGCAGAAACCGTGAGGCTGCATTTCCTGAAAGTAAGTTCAGAGCATTCAGTTGGGAAAGCTGGCGTCTGTTTTGTGCAGGATGGCTGGATGACAGGGTAATCCCTTCCAGTCACAGAAGCTAAACATTTGGACCGTGTTTTTTTAAGGCTCAAGCTGTGTTTGTATTGTGCTGAAAAAAAAAAAATCAAACATTTGTGATTATACAGAATTGTGGCTGGAAGAGCCATCCCTTTCCCAGAGTGGCTGCAGAGCCACAGCAGTCCTTTCCCAGTCCCAGTCCCAGCTGCTGCGTAGGAACCATCCAACACCTTGTGCCGAAAGGAGGCTGCAATAGCCCCAGGAGTCCAAGTGGAATGAGTAATAAGTGCAAATAGAAATTGCAGCATGAGTGGTAACTACTGCTAGATTTACCAGCATTGCAAGCATCCCTTGTATATTTTGTAAAGTCCATTGCTCAAAAATAAACTAAAAAGTGGGGGTTTAAGGTTGGGGGGGTGGGGGGATGTTAAGTTTAAGAATAAAGAGTATTGCTCAAAAAGCAATAGCATTAACTGGACATTTTTATGTTTAGGATGTATGAGCTCAGCTGCTTCTTGCCTCAAGAAAAGGATCTGAAAATTTCCATCTACGACTATGACACGTTGACCCGTGATGAAAAAGTGGGTGAAACCATCATTGACCTGGAGAACAGATTCCTTTCCCGTTACGGCTCTCACTGTGGCATCCCCCAGCAGTACTGCGTGTAGGTCCTTTGCTCTACTGGAAACGGTGCTCAGTAAACACCTGGGCTTCCTTCCTCTTAAGTATATGGGTAAAACCCAACGCTGCAGCTTCTCCTGGCTTGGCTTGGCTTGGCTTTGCTCCGCTCGCTCGGCAGCTGAATTCCAAGTGAAGATGCAGCGTCTTCACCAGAGCCTTGACTGAAACCCACGATGTCAGACATTGTCGCGTTCTCTGTCTGTGGGCACCTGTGTTGTTTCTGTCCAGATAACACATGCTCAACTGTGTTTTCTGACCTACTCACAGAAGTAAGTGAGAAGCCATCTGTTAGCATAAATTCTTTTGCCCTGTAAAGAACAAAGCACTCTGTCTTGGAAGGTAATTGAGCTGGCACAGAGTTGTGTCCCTCTGCCCAAGTGGAGTGGCCTCAGCGTGGGCAGTTCCAGGGCCGCCGCGCAGCACGGGTTTAACGAACGCGTCTCACGGGACGTCTTAATGCCGAGCGGTCAATAATTTTAGGATGTGTTTCTGCTGCCTTCCCAAAAGCTCAGGGGTGAATGCCTGGCGCGATCAACTAAAACCTACCCAGTTACTGCAAAACGTAGCCAGGTTCAAGGGCTACGCTCCTCCCGTCCTCTCGGAGAGTGGCAGAAAGATTAACTACGGGGGACGAGACTACACTTTGGAGGAAGCTGGTGAGCTCGGCCCCTTACTTTGTATTTCAGTATTAATTTCATATTGATACAGATACAAAACTTCTCAGTTATTTATGGCAAATTAAAAAAGAAGTTGATTTTTTAAAACGTTGAGCACAATTTTCTGCCCAATTTGAAATGCCTGGGTTTAATATTTTTTTTTAAAAGTTCAAATCCCAGTTCTGTTTTATGAGCCAGCCCCTGCTCTTTCCCCATTTCTTTTATTGCAGATGCCAACAAAATTCTGCACCAGCATCTTGGTCCAGGTGAGGAGCGGCTGGCTCTCCATATCCTCAGGACCCAGGGCCTGGTTCCCGAACACGTGGAGACGAGGACCTTGTACAGCACCTTCCAGCCCAACATCTCCCAGGTACTTCTGGTTTCTGGAGTGTTCCTACATTCTCAGGGTGTTCCTACATTCAGAGCCTGTTGTCAGCAGAGCGGGATTGCTCAGGGGAAGAGGCTACAGATTAGTACTGGGTGGCTGAGACGCTGCAGCGGGTTAGTCTGGAAACAGTTTGCTACTGCAGTAGAGGGGAACACGTGCTTACTACCTCACTAACAAAGGGGACAGCCTGGCTTGAGAGCTACACTCAGCAAATGAGACCAGACTTGTCATTGCTATGCTGGGCCAGAGGTGCTGGATTAAACACACATCTGTTTAAATGCTGGACCTCTCTGTTAGGGAGGAACAAAGGCCCGGGTTTGTTTCTGCACCTACTGACTCACCAGTGGTGGGGTTTTTAAGGAAGTTTCTGCAGCAGTCAGAAATCTTATCTGCAAAAATAGAGGGGCTTGCATTTGAATGAGGTATAGAACCTGCAGTGGTGGCCTCAGGCAGTGGCCACTAGGTGCAAACTCTCAGCCACACGTGTGACACTGCACTTAATGCCACCTGTGAGAGAACACAAACTTGGACCTTCAGAATGAGAACCGAAGCGTGTACATGGTGAGGGACTGGGCAGGCTCCTGCCTCCAGTCAGTAGTGCTGACACTGGTCACACGAGTGAGCTCTGCCCTGTGGCTAACAATAGTACTAAGCACATCAATAAGCACTTCCACAGAATTGCCAGGACAAACCTGGATGCAACAGTCCCTCATCCGTCTTCTCCACTGCTACAGGGAAAGCTCCAGATGTGGGTTGATGTTTTCCCCAAGAGCTTAGGACCTCCAGGCCCTCCCTTCAACATCACTCCCCGAAAGGCCAAGAGGTGAGTACCAGCACGTAGCACACACCGTCTGGCAGCGCGAGCAGAGCCATTCGGTTCCCTTTCCCCAACCTCCTCTCTCCTAGGTACATCCTGCGGGTGATTGTCTGGAACACCAAAGATGTCCTTCTGGATGAAAAGAGCATCACGGGGGAAGAAATGAGTGACATTTACGTGAAGGGGTAAGAGCGCTTTGCCATGTAACCCTTACGAATGAGTGACATTAGAACGTCCAGGGGAGGCCTAGAGCGCGGGTCCCAACCATGATTTGGTTCAGGCCTGGACCAGGCCTGGCCTCTGGGCCCTACAGAGGTGCCAGGAGCTCCGGCACAGCCAGGTGGTGCAGTGAGAGATCCCAGCAGCTCAGCTCCTGAGGAGGAGCGACTGAGAAGAGTGAGGTAGCTTTGGTGCTGCATAACCTGGGCTCTTTGCACAGTTCCTGGTCTTAATGTAAAAAATGAAATAGAAATCAGAGAAACAATACTACTAGGCTATTGAGCTAATTTCTCCTAAAAGGGCAGTAAAATACCCCAGCCAGTAACTCACCTGACACAGTGCTGGTCTTAGGAGCTCAGAAATGCTGTTCAGATGTTCCTACCCACAGTGCCAAACTGGAACCAAAGGGAGAAAGGGTGTGAAGGATGCTCCAGCCCTCTGCAAGCAGCTCTTGGGGCTTGTTGCAGGCACTTAGTGGTTACAGGGCAAACAAGGCCTGGCATAACCCCACTGTCTCTGTGTGCAGATGGATGCCTGGAAATGAAGAAAATAAGCAGAAAACCGATGTCCACTACCGCTCCTTGGATGGGGAAGGGAACTTCAACTGGAGATTTGTTTTTCCTTTTGACTACCTCCCAGCAGAGCAACTCTGTGTAGTTTCCAAAAAGGTAAGTGTTTCTAAAGATTTCACTATTCAGAATACAGATTGTAATTACCTACAGATTGTACCTACATAGTGAGAGAGTTTGGCTCAGTTCTGCGTGCTCTTCCCAAACTGTGTGTGGGAGCAGATTCAGGTCTGCCTTTGAGCCAGGAATGAGACACGGGCAGCAGGAGCGGCCTCCTCTTCGCCGGGGCGCGATCAGCTCCTGAACGCTTCCGCCAGCTCCGGAGCTCACAAGCACTAACTTTCCTAAGTCATTTTAAAAAGGTGCTTGGGTTTTGCTTTTTAAATTTTTAGGAACACTTCTGGAGTCTTGACAAGACAGAATTCAGAATTCCACCCAAAGTGATCATTCAGATATGGGATAATGACAAGTTCTCCTTGGATGACTATCTGGGTAAGACTTTTAAGAAAAGAATTATTGTTGTCTCAAAGTGAGAGATAAAAATGAACAATTTTAAACTATGGCATAAGGATTGTATTTACAAATGAGCCACTGAGCAAGCAGGTGCTCCTGCTTTCCCACTCCGTACGGGGTTGCTCCCGAAGGAACCTTCTGGCAGGTGCACCATGGCAGTGCCATCCAGGGAAGCGCTGCCACAAAGTGCACAGAACGACAATGGGCCTGAAAACTTTGGTTCTCTCTTCCTTTAAGTACAGTTACTAAGCAGGGGATGTCATGTGTCTGTTGATTGCTCTGCCTGGATCCCACGCAGAGAGGGGCAAGGCTGCTGTAGAATCACCGTGCTGTAGGGTTGGCCGTGTTATGCAGAGGTTGGATTTTTTTTTATCCATCTCCCAGGCTTTGTGGAACTCGATTTACACAAAACCATCATTCCAGCGAAGACTCCAGAGAAGTGCACTATAGCCATGATCCCAGAATTCCAGGCAGACAGCTCCCAGAAGGCTCCCAGGACCACCTCTCTCTTCGAGCAGAAAGCCATGAAGGGCTGGTGGCCCTGCTACCTGGAGAAGGACGGCTCCCGCATTCTAGCGGTAGGACTGGTACCGCGTGTGCCCTCCCCTTTCAGCCAGAGACAGGCTGCCAGTCCCCGCCTCGCTGCTAGCTTGCAGGGGGCAGAGAGAGGAGAAGTAAACAACAACAACAGTCCCTGGACAAATCCAGGAATTTTGCTCCATCAATTGTTTGTTTCAAAGTAGGCTTTAGTTAGATGTAGTACCTAAATGTGTTTAGTTTGGTTTTAGCTCTGTTTAACTTGAAGGACCCTGGGCCTGGGCTGAGTCATGTTACCTTGCAGCCAATAGTGATTGTGTGAACCAATTTCTCACATTATGGCTTAGGAGAAACACGAAACATCCTTAATGCGTTAGAGACTACAGGAAAAAGGTTAAATGCAGAGCATTTTCTACTCAGCAAATACAGTTTGTATGCTGAGCACCCAGACTGGCTCCCTGAGTGTGAGGGCAATGAGAACACCTAACGCACCTTAACCTCTTCTGGGAAGAACAGAAGTGTGCATTTATCACTTCTTGAATATTTAGTCTTTCAAGTGTGTCTGTTTCTTCTTTTAATATTTGTTTACCTTTAAACTTTATTACTGGAATGTAATAAATAGGAAAGGTAGAAACATCCATCAGCCTCAGCAGTATAGCTAATGAGATGCTTAGTCACTTGCAAAAGGCACAGCCCTTGGTTTGTTCTTGGAAGAGGAGAAGAATTGCAGGATTTTTTGCTCTTGGAAGAAGAGAACTGTTTTGCTAAATTGGAAAAAAAAACCCCAAACATGTAGCTTAAAACAGAACTAAATGAATTAGCAGAGGCATTTTATGTCATGCTCTGATGTTGTACTGTGAGTCTGCCATAGTGCAGAACAAGCCTGTTTCGAGAGGGAGGCGGGAGGCACTCGGGGGACAGCGGGCTGCGCTGCGTACCTGCGGTCTCCCTGAGGCTTCTCTCCTGCCACGTGTTTCCTGAAGGGCAAAGTCGAAATGACATTGGAAGTTGTCAATGAAAAAGAAGCTGAGGAAAGGCCAGCTGGCAAAGGAAGAGATGAACCCAACATGAACCCCAAACTAGACCTACCAAAGTAAGCTCTTTTCCTCTCCCTACCTTGAGAAGTAGCTACCACCTCGCTCCTGCGATGGCCGCATGCAGTAAAGGCTGCAGAGGCATCAACTATCCCTTGCAAATCTTCTTTTAGAAAAGCCAATCTTGTTTCCTCCTGCAAGCACTGGGCTACGTTGCGGGCTGGTTTCGGTATTAAAGGCAGACATTTACTGAAACTGCCGTCTTAGGTGGCAAAACTGCCTGTTTTCTTCAGCCTCCAAAGCGGGGTGTTCTCCCGGGCTGTGCTCTCCTGCTGAAGTGCTCCCAGGTGTTACACTGTGAGTAATACCTGTTTCTTTCATCCTGCAGCCGACCTGATACTTCCTTCCTGTGGTTTACAAATCCCTGCAAGACGATGAGATTTATAGTGTGGCGCAGGTTTAAATGGCTCTTCATCGGCCTGATCTTCCTGCTGGTTCTCCTGCTCTTTGCAGCGGTTCTCCTCTACTCCCTGCCGGTAAGGACGCTGCCCCGGCTGCGGGAGACACCACGCCTCCCTCAGAGACAGGCGGCGTAGCCTTACGGCTATGAACAATTCCAGCTGATTTTTATTGAGAAAAAAATGATGTTAAAACTAACCTATTAATTAAAGAATGTGCAAATGAGTGCATTAGAAGTGTTAATAACATACACAATTAAAAATAGTTAGTAGGTGGTCTACAGTCTGGATTGCACTCCAGTTTGAAATATCTTACTCAGTTTTACTGTTTGAACTGAAATTATCTCACCTGAACACACTCTATTTTAATATCTTACCTGTCTTGTACAAAGCTACACTGAAGTATTTTGTGTACATCTTTTGACCTTCAGTGTTTCTTCCTTTCTCCCCCAACAGAACTATCTGTCCATGAAGATCGTGAAGCCAATTTAAAGAGTTTTTTAACCTCATCTTTTCAACTAGAGCTGAGGCTTGGCCTCAGGCTGTGGACCAAGTTCAGCAAGCCCTCCATCCTTTGCATCTCCTACTGTTTGGGACTGTACAACAGGGAAGGAAGAGCTGAGGCGAGGGCAGCCAAGGTTCATGGGGCCATGACAGGTTTCTAAAAACAAAGGGTAAATAAACCCCCTCATGGACAATTTTTTGCTTCAGTACAATCTACACCTGGTAAAATTCTGACTTCCTTGGTTTTAAATTTGTTTTTTTGTAAAAATCACTCAGGAGGCTGCCTGCTATTGCTATCTCTATTTTTTTAATGGATGCTTCCCATGGAGAATTCCTTTCTCTTGGGCACACTTTGAAACTGCATTTTAACTGAAAGAAGAACAAGCACTACGTACCAGTATACGGGGCAGAGACACCACCGTGCAGACAAAGGGTCAGACGTTGCTTCTGGAAAAGTTTTCAGCATCGTGCTGCTTAAAACTCCTAATTACTGCACTGGAGACTTGACAACAACTGCATGCACTTAGGAATAAATAATATGCTGCTTACTTAGTATAATTTACAGATGTTTAAATAAACTCTCCAGAAGTACAATCCAGGTTTCCAGTTCTCTCTCTCTCTGTTGCAAACCTACACCCATCAGGTAGTTCCAGAGTCTGGGAGGGTGCAGTGCCCCCATTCTGGAGCTGAAGGAATGCTGCTGTTACCTTTGCATTGAAGAATAAGGAGATACTTTTGCACAACATTCTAATCAATTTCTTCACTAATTAGGAAATTAATAAAGAAATGAAAGGTGCTGAATAGTTCAAAGGGTAGGAGGGTGCACAACCCAGAGCCCACCCGTGTCCGAGATCTGCTCTGCCCCAGCCCAGTGAAACCACCTGCACCCACTGCCAGCGCACGGGCCGCACTCCCACCTCCCCCCCTGCTGGAGGCCCAAAGCAGGAGCTGCTCTGAGCACTCCCCAGTGCTTGAAAGGTAGGAACCAGCACTGACTGCCACACTCTTGCCTGCAGCAAGACTCCAGCTGTCTTTAAGAGGCCAAAAACAACTGCAAGAATTAGTCTTGAACGATCTCCACAATTGTATGTAGTGGCACACCGAACGCTTTCTGTTAGCACTGGAAAGCAAGCGTGCACTTGTCAGGCAAAATAAGTGAATTATACTAATTCTCTGGAACAGGCTGGAATAAAGGTATTACATGAACCTCCTGGGCTCTGAGGTGCTGCTGGCCAGAGCAGAGCAAGCAGCAGTCATCCTGCCAAAAACCTACCAAGCCCCTCGTGTTTTATTGAAGAAGCTCCCGAGCATCCTGAGGTACCAGCGCAGGCTCAGAGCTGGAGCCAGTCACCATCCCGGGGGCTGTGCCTTCACTAATGACAACACAGCACTGCAGCCATAACTGGCAATTTGTGGCAGCTAGGGTTTGACAGTCTGCTACTGAAGTCAGTCTCAGTCAGTGCCATAGCCTGGCACACAGTAAAGAGCACAACAGCTTATTCTCACTGCAAGACCAGAAAGTGACAGTGTGAGCATTAATATTGCCAGATGATACTAGTCAAATCCATACTCCCTGGGGGGAGCTGCTGTGTGTGGCTCCAACATACAATGGCTTTTAGCCTCACTAAAGCTTTAGCCCTTCCTGCTGCTCGTGTAGGGCACGGACTGGCCAGGACAGCTCTGACGCTGCCCCAGTGCCACAGGAAAAGCACACTCTTTAAAACAGGACCTTACTTACCCCAGGAGCTCCTCCTCCTCCTCCTCTCAGTTTGCTTTCCCTGGCCTAGTGAGCTGATGGGGCCAGTCCAGCTGCACTCCAGTCCTTAGGTCCCCAGCACAGACCCTGTGCTTCGCAGCAGAGATCACCTGGGTCTGAAATGACTTCTCCGTTCTGGGAAAAGGAGAATGTTTGCCGAGGTACCTTCTCTGTGCCTGTGTGTCATTCAGCTGGGCTGCCTGCGGGGCCAGGAAGGGAAAGGCCAAAGTTAACCAGCAAATGCTTGTAACAAACAATGGCTGGCTAGCAGTAGTACCTCAGAGTTCTGCCTCACACCAGGGCAGCTCACCCGGGAACAGCACCCTCCCGTGCACCCAGG
This sequence comes from Jacana jacana, assembly GCA_013400555.1. Lineage (NCBI taxonomy): Eukaryota > Metazoa > Chordata > Aves > Charadriiformes > Jacanidae > Jacana > Jacana jacana. The sequence goes on along the minus strand of VZTM01010324.1, from coordinate 256,024 downwards.
TACCCGCCAGCACGGGGCTCCCAGCCGTTGCTGGCTGTAGCGGCCCCAAGGCCGTGAGGAGGCTAACGGCTACTGCCATGTTCTTTACAGCTAGTCAGGTTGTACAAGACAGAATCATCACATAGCTCAAGAAGAGAAACCTGCACCTACAGCAGCTCAGTGTAAAGAGGCAGCAAACGCAGCATCTTCCAGTGTCCTTGCATTTCTTCCAACAACCACAAGATGCCCTCCCAGGTCTCGTGTGTGCCCAGGGCCTGTCAGTCCTTCAGTGTTGCTCTGTGCTGAACACCTCACAGGGTGAAGGAGATGCACTCGGCAGTTAAGAGAAAACACAGAGCCACGAGGCTCCCACCTGCGTTAGCAAAGGGCAGCTGCCCGTGCCCGTGGGCCCTGCTGCTGGCAGGCACGCAGCAGTGACTCCAGGCTGGTCCCCGCGACAGCAACGCTGCTGTAGGGGTGCAGGCTCCGCTCCTCACCACTCCATGCACCCAGAAGGCAGTACCGAAGGGTGAGGCGGCCACATTCAGTGCTTTACATGGCGCTGCCCATTGCTCAGAGCGGGGTGTGCCATTTGTACAGACAGGCACCTGAATTAGAAACAGCATTCTTGAGAGACAGGAAACAGCAAAGCTCTTGAAAAAATAACATACAGAAAAGAAAGGGGAACACACGTGTCGTCTGTCAAGTCTGGCCACAAAGCTAGCCTCAAAAAGTTCGTCTCCTTTGTAACCCTTGCTGTGGCTAAGAGATGAAATCCGTTGGTGAGTGCGACGTGAGGAACAGGAGGGAAAAAACCCATAGCCCCTGGAGCCACCAAACCCCTCTGAATGCATTGCAATTGCTTATGAAAGCCTCCAATGCAGTTCTGTTCTCTTCCCAGACCTACAAGGTATTGGGACTAGTACCAGAAAGCACCGTGCCATTCAGTGGGAGCTACAGACACCCTGGACGGAGCGCAGGGACCACCAGCCACCCCAAAGAGATCCGCAAGTGCCAGCAAGAGAGGCCCTTTGGCACCCACCCTCCCCTCAGTGCCTCTTCACACAGCCCTGTCCTCTGCTGGGTCTACCACTGAGAACAGCTCAACACCATACAGCCATTAGGAAAACTAATAAAGTTAGAGGCATCACCAGAGAACAGTGAATAAACCAGACTGTGTTACAGTGTTGTATCAATCATAATCTTCTGAAGGTCAAACTTCATGTTTGACTTTGCTACACTTCTGAAAAACGGCACATTATAAATGAATAAGGACTCAAATGTGGACAACGGGAGCGATGAAGAGGAAGCAGGTAGGATGAGACCCCTTGCATAAGAAAAACTGAGGAGTCAGCACTAGCCTGGGAAGTGACAGAGTAAAAAGAGAATAACAGGTATGTACAGGAAAATACAGAGAGGCCAAGAACATATAAACCAGACACCTTTCTTCAGGAGCTGCATTCAAACCACGCACGTGCACAGGTGAAGAATCCTCCTCCCTCCCTCCTCAAAGCCTTCAATCTAAAAGGCAAAACAATTACCAAAGGTTAAAGGAGACATTTAAGTGCAAATTTTCAATAACTGTTGGAACTCATGGGCAGAACATGAACGAAGAAAAGTCTCGTACCTCCTCCCATTTCAATATTCAGACAACGTTACAAAATACAGCAGCTTCCCTGCACCCCGCGCTCCCGGGCAGGAATCCCCTCGGGGACGGCACTCTGCCGCCGGGAGCGGGGCTGTACACTCACACCTGCCTCAGACGCCCTGCCTTCAACAATTCCCACGTTTTCTAGCCTTGAGTGCACACTCCTGACTGCTCAGGTTATCAGATAAAATACCAGGAAGAAGCGATCTCTAAAGGTAGAAATCACGGGTCATGGCCTCGAGAAGAATATCTTAAGCTGATGTAGTCATCAAACAAAATACTCTCAAACTGAGTCGTCAGCAAGTTCCTTTGCCCCAAGACTCTATTTCAGGACTGCAGGCAGGCTTGGGGAAACAAGAATACATCAGCTGCACAGGAATGAGAATTTATTTGCTCACAGGAGAATAAATATAATAGGGAAAATAAAAATAAAATAAAATAACAAAAAATATTTAGCCACTAGGCCACAAATGTACCAAACTGGGGGTGGGCATGGCAAACATGACAACTACCAGTGCAGACAAAGAATCCTTTAAGAAGCCCAACACTTACTCTACATGTAAAAGACAGATATTGGCATATACTAAAAGAAGGAAAGCTCCAGTGAGCAGCAAAATGTTAGACTTCACTATCTTGGAGAAAAGCATCAGGCTTCTGCAGCAAAATTCCGTATTTCTTAACACCCCTTTCCCTGATTTCAAGGGGACAAACTCTGCAGAAGTATTTTGTTTCTGAATCTGAAAGACGTCTGAAAGACGACAGCACACCAAGTTTCTCAGGAAGGTAGCACCCCTTTGGCTCAAGCAGGACAGAAGGACCTGGTCTCCTCCTCACTCATACAAAGCAGATCTGCCCACACAATGTCAGTGCACCTTCTCAGCTACCGCTTCTGTGGTATTGGATCATCTGCAATTAACCATACCCAAGAGTCAAAAATACACACAAGCACCCAAAACTTAAAATTTTGCTTACATTTCTTAGTTCCTTCAGGTAAGTACACTTCTCTGGAAGATTTACATCTGACAAAAATGAGTATTTTTAACCAATTTCAGAGCAAACTGGCATGTCTCAAAGGAAACTAAATTCTAAAAAAAATTTCACTGCAGCAAATTACTACCAAAATGTTTCTGAGGTACAAAGATCTCATCCCCAGTCCTTTCAGAAACTGCAAACAAATAATTAGCCCTTCTGAACTCCAGAGGCTGTAGCCTGTAGTTAATGTGATGTTACTAATGCATTTATAAACACCGGGCTCCAAAGCCAACACTGAGATATTCCATCATAATTTAGCTCTCATTAACTTCACCACCCTGACCAACATGCTGTCACTGGCAGAGCCTTTGACAGTTTACATTACCTGCAGACATGAGTTCGTGTCAATTCAATTAAGAAAGATTAATTCCAGAACTGACAATGCATAAATATTTTTAAATTACACCTGGCCTTGTTGGCAGTGCTTACTCCAGACTTACTTTAGAGAAGAGAACGTGTCTTTAGCCTTCTGGGCAGAAAGGGAAACTAGAAGGAAGGTGAAAGAAAGAATTTATTATGAATTCAGTATTCCATCATACTGTACGAGTCTATCTTTTTTAATCCCCCCCCTCCCAACCATTAAATGAGCTTATCTCTTACTGTCTGTTACAGAATGCAAGGAAACAGGAAAGATTTGATCCAAACAGCCACTGCCAGAAAATTGTCAGTGACATCTTTATGATGATCATTTGCTGACTGGTTTAGGTCTAATGTGTGTACATTATTGCTTTGGAAAGCATTCAGATACCATGGTGATAGACACCCTACGAGAATGTAGACAGATAACATTTGACATTTATCTCCACGAGCAAAGACCTGGGTAACTCCCCGCTGATTGCACTTGGATGAGTTAAGATAAATGTCACATCAGACTAAGCCATCTCCTATTCTAGCGAAACGCTCCTACTCTTGGCTCTGGGGTGTAAAACTATCCAGCTTCAGTGCATGTGAACAGGCTTAACCAGGTAAGCACCAACCACGGGCTGATAAAATGACTTGCTGGCTGTCATCAAACAGGTCAGGAGCCAGAGGAGCCAGATTTATTAAATCCTGGTCCAAAGTTTAATCTACTAGAAAAAGCTTCCTCTGAGGTTTCAATGTAACAATTACACAGCCATTGCCAGAAAAGAGCATCTTAAGAAGCAAAAAAAGCTGCTATAGTGAAATCAGTGCCAGACCCACATAAACAAACTCTGCTGAGAAAGAGGGGAGTCCCAGGAGTATCACCAGTGCCCTGCTTTCGGGAGCAGAGCCTCACCTCTGCGCTAAAAGGAGCTGAACTCTGCAGCTGCAGTGACACCAGCACGGGGTGACGCTCAACAGGGCAGATGTCCTCGCTGCCACAGGAGGGGCAATCTCCACTAGAACATAACCTGGGAGTGCAAGAGGGCGCATTCAGCCAGCAACAGGAAAGGCAGGCAGAGGTATCACGCTCCTGCCATTTCTCAGGTGATGGCTCGTCCCACGGGCTGTTTCTCCTGCCCTGCCGAGAGAGCTTGGTATTCGGGTTAAACGGGACAAAAGAACTCACGGAATCCAGAGCCACCTGGCATAAGCATTCAAGATTCTGATGCTTAAACATGACTTTTCTAAGTGTTCTGACTGCACCAGACTCTGTTATCCCGTCCAAAGGCACCCAGCTCTGGATTCCCCGTTCCGGTGAAGAGAGACTTGGCCTTCTGAGCAGCAAGCTTCATCAGCCTTAGCAAAGCGGAAAGAACCGCAGCTGGATACAGCTTCTTTGGAGGTCCTTCATTAGAACAAGATTTAAAGCATTTGTATTCTTAATTCCACAACCAGACTAAAGAAACCTGGACCTACTGAAATTTTATGAAAATAAATTTGAAAATCAACTACACCTATAGATAGTGCCAAGTCTTTAGAAATATACAGCTATGTAAGAAAAACATAACTGAAAACATCATTGTGATCCCAGGAACTCCTGTCATTCTGTTCCTGTGTGTGCTGCGAAAAGGCCAACCCAAACTGTGGTGAAGGCACAGGACAAAGCTCCAGCTCCATGGAACTTACCAGCCCTGGGAAGCTACTACGAGGTGACATCCCCTGGGAAATTTTTCACTTCAACCACCTATTAAGGAATTCCATATTCTTTGATCTGATCTCCAGGTTTAACAGAACTATTGCTTCACAATCAGCACTAAATGATGGTGAATTTCAAATGCCTCAATGACCGATTTGTAAACTAAGTGTTGCTATTTTCTCCCGTCTCAGCTTTGGAGGAGATGTGCTTCAGGCTGAACACAATTTTGATGATACTCACTGATTAAATCTTTCAGCTTTATTTTTTAGTGTGGGTGGGTTTGGTTTTTAACTAGAGGACTTAATTTTTCTATTTTTTTAAAAGCCATTTTTTTTCAAACTCCTCCAAGGGAGGGACAATGAGCTTGGGGTCCAGTGGAAAAACTGTTGAGGCTTTTTAGAAAAATCTATTAAAAATGTATATTAAAATAACAAATTTTATTTTTATGTGAGAAGACATTCTCTGTTCTCACCCCTTCTTCCTTCCTACCACAGGCACTCTTAGCCAGCTGACTGCTCGGCTGTGCTCTTTCCCCTAATACTGCCATAGCTGGAGGAGAGCCAGCATCATCCCTTGGTGTCCCAGAAAGGGAGGGGGGCTCACTGGGATTTCTGTCAGGGATCAGCAACAAGGCAAAGCTCTCATCCTTAAGTAGCTGAACACCCCCTGTTCAGAGCTTTGCGCCAGAAGTCTCGACTCATCTCAAATGTGTCCCACTGCTGGTAATACAGAATAGCTGATAAATCTCTTCTTTGGTTTAGAATCTTCCTAAGAAGTTTGTTGCTTTTTTTTAAAGGACTTTTGAGTTCCAAACTCTTTTGCATGCAATTTCCACTCACCCCGCTCCCTCCACTGCATTGTCTGTTTTTAACAGAAAGTAAGTAACCAAAATAAAAACTAAAAAATCCCAAACCAAATAAAACCAAAAGGCAACAACGAGTGTGGTAGCAGAAAAATATGTCAAAGCCTTTGGATTTAAGCCAGTTCACAGCTCTCGAACTTAGAGCTGAAATATGACTGCCCCAGCCTAGCTCTTTGGTTCATTCAGTAATTCTTCTGAAAATATTAATGCTCACTTCTCGAACAGTTTGATTTTTTTATGATTTGGGTGCAATAAAAAAAAGGGTTTATTTTTTTTAAGAGTCCATTCATTGAGACTACAAAATAAACCACAAGTAGCAACTGAAGAACACTGCAGCAGCTGTTACCCTGGGGTCCAGCCATCAGTGTTTCTAGATGTACTGCACAATTTTTAAATTAGATTAGCAATAGAGACAAATGTCAGCTAAAATAACAAGAACAGAATGACTTATGTTCTCCTCTGCAAATAATCTGCCCCGTTGTCTGAACTGCAAAAGCTAGCGTCTGCATCCCTCTAGAGCTTCCCAGTAACCACAGCAGAGACAGAAGTCCAGCACAGTTCCCTTACTAGGGTCAGCAGCATCCTGACACTGGGAGCCACCAGCTGTGTTTGTGCTTGGGGACACACATGTGCAGGTCACACTGTTACTGTCCGTGCAACCAAGCAAAAGATGCTCCAGGCTGCAATAACCTGGGGGAAGCAAGCACAGAGCAGACTCAGAGGAGAACGGGCAGCCCAGTTTCCTTTCTTGCTTCAGGCCTACCTTTGGTGACCACAGAGGAGATGCCCATGGCTCTGGCACAGCAAGATCACTACAGACTAATCAGCATTTTTCACACCTTCTAGAGAGAGATTCCCCCAGAAGCCTGGGACAACCAGAGTTTGAATAACACCACAAACTCATTATGCTTTACAGCTGAAATAAATGTTGGTACGCAAGTGTGAAAACTGAAGAAAGCTGAAAGGACATGGAAAAACTCATAAAAGTTGCATGATAACTTAAGAAAGGGTTATACAAGAGACAACAAGGCATGTGTGTGCAATTAAAGAAAACATGCAGTAGCTAACAGAGGAGCTACATAAAGCAGCAGAATGGGCAAACCAAAATAATAGAAAAAAGGCAAGCAGAAATAAATAAAAATGTCCTTTCTCCCCTTGTATTCCATTTGTTTAACTGGTAAGATCTTTAGGCGCAGTGCTACCTTCTTCTGTGTTTCTAACACCTGTAGCACAACCTTTCAGACACTACAGAAATAAATAAAATAAATAAATACTTCAAGAGAACCATGGGGTAGCACGTGGCAGATGGTGCAGCAGCAGAACAAAGAAGGCACTGAAAAGCTAATCAATTTGAGGTATCCTATATTTTGGTTTTGTTCAGACTCTCTTTGAAAAAGAATGTCATCTACATGACTACAGGAGCAGCCTCTGGGTCGGGGAAGAGAAGACCTCCCTGGGAGATGTTTAGACCCCTCTTTTTTTCACGAGTCAATCCAGTATGACCACAGGGAAATCTAAGTTTCCTAAAAGAGAGGCCATGAATGACATCAAACAGCATTCTCAGTGCTTAGCTTTGAAACCAGCTATTCAAACTCTGTATGGACTTGATCCTAATATTGGGGTTTCCTACAGTTTTTTTTCTTATTTGCTATTAACAAATGGCTGTGGATAACTTTTTGCATTTACCAGTTTTTAAGGTTCAAAATATGAAAAAGTCTGTTAAAGCAATTCTGTCCCTAACATTTTAAACTAGTTGAGCCATGTCTAAATACCATCTTCCAAACACAGATTTTGTAAGAAGTCCATTCTAGGCTACGTTAAGTTACACAGGTTTGGGGTTTTTTTAAGATAAAGGAGAAAAATAAGTCTACTTTCTTCCTTGCACTTTTCAGTTTTGCATAAATTGCTTTTCAAACTGCAGGCGTTTGTGAGTTTCTAAAACATGCCAGAGCAAGAGTCACACATCAATAATTGCATTAAAATACCACGCTGCTTAAATAACGCCAGAAGACTCCGTCTAAAATGAAGTAGGCAGGATATTAAAAGTTACATCTGACACTTCATCTTTAACTCAAACGACTGAAAAAAGAGGTTAAAATGACAAAGATTCTTTTATCTATGAAATTCATCTGCGGGACTGAGCAGTGAGACAGAAAGTGGCAGACTGTGAGTTGTACCATCGCACGCTCACCTGAAGCGTTCGCTGTCACCTGGGCAGGGGAGAGAGCAGCCAGGAGAACCCGGATGCTGTAAGGAATGGGAATCGGGGCTCAGGAGGTGCCATTGCTCCCTTCAGCTCTGGAGCTCCCACAAGTACTATAACAGTCCTCATCTCTTACGTCATTTCATGTTTCAAGGCATTTATATATCGGAATATATCGGTCCCACTGGACAATTCTGTTCATTCTTCTACTCTCCTTATAGCTCCACAGAGCGCACGCCCTTCCTTCCCTTCCCTGGAAATGGCTCCATTCTAGAAGCAGATGAAGTGATTTCAAATTAATTTATAGATCTTTTCCAACTGAAATACTAATCAATGTCCTAATCAATCTTTTCAGTAATTTCTCAGTCTGGTGCATTTCAGTTTGTTGAAAGGTACCTCCAAAAACTGGTAAGTTTCACCTGTTCTTAGAGAAGCAAAAAATCAATTAGAAAATACAAGAAAATTGGCAGACCTGAGACCTGCTCTGTCTACAACAGCCCGAGAGAGATTCTGAAATTAGCTGCAGCTCTCCGAAACACCACCAAGTCATCCCTGGATTCAGTGAACTAGAGATTTGGAAAGCAGTAATGACCAATAAGCTCATGCTCAACAAATATCAAAAAGTAATTATCTGATAACCCCAGTACCAAGAGAGATGCTCACTTACCAAAAGCATCTGATCAACCTTGGTCCCTGTCTTAACAGTAAGACTGCTGAGACACTTCTAGCCACGCAGCCAGCCAAAAACAAACCCCTCTCCCCAGTGGAAATCTGATAGGCTTTGCTGACTCAATTCATAATCAGGTGACAAGAGGATGTAATAAACCACAAGATACGGCCTTGAACCGTAAAAGCTTCATTAAGTGGAAGTGCTGCCCTAACAGTTAATGGACCTTGAAGAAATACCCTAAAGGTTATGTGTGAGCTCAGCTTTCTCCTTCAGTGGAAGACAGAGATCACTGAGTCTTCATCTGCCTTTGCTCTTTTTCTTCTGTAGGAGCTCCTCACCCAGAAATGAAGACTAGAGACACATGAATGACATTAAGCAGCTACAGTGGATGCAGTGGTCACATTTCTGTGGGGACAAACAAGGAGGCATGGGGCTGAAATGGAGAGTGTCCTCTTTCTACATTGTTGGCCAGAGGAGCTTGATCACTGCTGGGTGTGGTCAGCACTGAATGGTGTCACCTCTAACAGGGCCACACTCAAGGTAATACTTAGCTAGTGACCTTAATACCACTTACTGGTAATTAAAAAGATGAAGTCTAAAATATTATCACTTACAGAAAATACATGAGTAATCAGCAGCACTGACCAGAGAAGGAACAAAACCAGGAAGTCTGTCTTGAAAGCAGAGAAGTCAGAAGTTCCAAAGCAGAGCAGAAAGGCTTGTTAAGAGTAAGACCTATAACACAAGAAGAGAGGGCACAACCATAAGAGAGTTCAGCAGGTACATGAAAACAGGCCAAGTACAAACCAACTGAAAACAGGACACGTGCAGCGTGTGAAAGGGACTCACCCCCAAGAAGCCAGAGAGAAGAGCTGTCATATTTTGCAATGGTCTGTGCTAAGCATGGCTCCACGTCACCCTGTAGAGTCCCAGCCAAGCAGCTGCCCAGTCTGCCTCCCTCCTCCCCTCGTCCTCTCCTTGGACTGGGTCTGCACCAGGAGGGCAACAGCTTAAGAAAAAGGGTTAAAAAAAAAAAAAAAAAAAAGTCTAGTCTAGTGGGATTCTGACCTCTTCCATGCATGACTCCAGGCGAAGCTCCCTGGTCCGGTGGCAGCAGGCAGGAGGAACTGAAGGGAGTCATAGGTGATGGATCAAACCAAACAGGAATCAGTAGAACTGTGATGTGAACGTTAGGGGGTCTCCTCCTGGCTTCTGTTCAGGAGGGGCAAGGGACAGACCTGGACAAAGATGACATGGAATTCTACTGAGTAGGGAAACAGACACTGCATGCAATGCACACGGTATGAGTGAAAAAAATACAACAAATTTAACAAAGTGCTTTGAGAAATCTAAGGTTTTAGCTTTTCAATTACCTTCCCTCAAAATGACACTTCAACAGAAGTGCTTTTTGCTTTCCTAATATTCATAGATTTGACGGTTTAAACACCCATCTTTGGTGAAAAAAACTTCTAACAATCTGTGGGCAAAGGAAATCAATGAATTTCATGCCAATCAATAGAGAGTCAAACAGAAACACTCCAAGGGGTGAATAAGGCATAAGGAAAGCTCTGCACCAATGGAAGATAGTATCAGTTTATCTCAAAATAACATCACACATCTCTGCCCAGCAGATCTCTAAGCACAGAACAGGTTTTTATTTTTTTTTTATTTTTTTTTCCCCCTCAGCAATTTCTTAAGATGCTCCTGTAACACACAAAAAACCCAGAGATACCTTCCCATTATCAGATTTTTAACATCCCCACAAGAATGTTAGGTAGAATGCAAAATAGAACTGTCTGAACCCAGTTACAATATGAGGAAGAATCACAGTTTTCTGAAAAAGTATCCTTAATATTGCTACTACTTGATGCACGTTGTTTTCACCGTGACTCGGAGTTTTTTGACCCCGATCCGTGTAATTAAATGTATCATGGCAGACACACATTCATAAACAACCTCCTGTTTGTACTTGATCATGAAATCTTAGGGATTCTCTACAGCACCCAGTAAATAGTAAAAGATCTTAGCTCTAAGACTCATTATATGGGTCATGAGTAATATTAGAAAGGATTGCTGTGTCTCAAAATTGGTCAACAACAAACAAGGGAGCTACAGAAGAGGGGTAACAAGCACAATAGGTCAAAAGAGAGAAACATACATCCAAGGCACTATGTCACTGCCCTACTTCATTTATAAAAGCGCTGGCTTAGTAATGAGCATGAATTTAGTTTCGTTTTATAATGGTATGACATTACTCTAGACATGTATCTCCAGTCAAAACAGTAGTGGTACATTAGCTTACTTTTGTTAGCTCTACATCCAAAGTAATTTCAAAATTAGCTAAAAAACAAACCCAAACAGGAAAGATATGAAATTCAAACAGGACACAAGGAAGGAAAATCTGTTTTAATCACATGGTTTACCCAAAAAGAAGTGTAAAATCAACATAAACAGGTCTATTTTCATCTTGACTCTCTGTAAATGCTTAATGTGAAAAAATGTGATAATTAATGTTTCTATACTCTTATGCTTAAGGAGTCACTACAATCAGCCTTTGTTTGCTCCCGAGTTGGCAGCACAGACCTGCTGCATTTGAGAAGGGAATGTTTTAGGGTCATTTAACATTATATCGCTCTTGGTGATCCAAGAGCTGCTATAATTCTGCCAAAGAGTATAGAGGGTTTCCCAGTCAAGTTTCATCCTGATTTTGATTATTGTTTATCTCTAGTCCATGTCTGAATAGTTGTAGTAAAATAGAGGAAGTTTTACTCCTGAATTTGAGGTCAGCTTGTAATGAACCATGGTTTCAATCGCATGAACAGCTGCTTCTTTTATAAGCAAAAAGGGTTCACTTACAGTTCAGGGTAACACAGTAATAATTTAAGGAACAAGGAAGCTTCTATTCATTTCTTTATTTTTTATACGTTTTTGAAACATTTTGACATCTGAGTGCCTATAGTGGACTTGTCTGAAGAGAATGTAATATTGACACTATTTGGCTTTACAAAAAAATGAACAAAGTGAATTTTAAAACCAGAAATACAGTAGACCTATCAATCATCATAGAAAAGCCTTTCTCATTGAGAACTTCATTTTTCATAGCAAGAAAAACTATGATTGAGCTTCTAAACCTTTTTAACTCATTAAAAAGGACAGCATAAATCAGGTATGCTCTCTGAAAACAGGACCTGTGATCATGAGCATAATGCAATTCAGGAACAACAAACGTGAATCCAGAAGTATCACAAAAGCAGAGTCATGAGATTGCCCCATGATCTTACAGAGACCTCACCTCAAATCAGTGCCAATCTCCGCATCAAAGCAATCTGAGCTGTGCTGACACTGCTGGGCACGGAAACAGACCCACTGTCATTGCCAGGGACTCTAACCACCCGCCGGCTTTCTTCTGCTCACATTAAGGCAGGGTTTTTCTGCTCCCTGGGCTCTGCCTGCTCTGCCAGTGGCCGTCACCCCCATTCTCATAACCTGCTGTCAACACTGCTTTCTTGCCTCCAATCACACACAGGGAGCCTCTGCATCCCGGCAGTGGGTCTGTGTTCTTACGATAAAGTCCCAAAGGGAAGTGCAGCACCGATGATAGGAAGGTGATTAACAAGGGACAAGGAATAGAAGCATGATTGACACCAGAAGCGTATCTGGCATTCAGATCCACTTGTCATCAGGATGGGGCTGCTGGCCATCAGCCCATACCACTTGCTGCTTCAGAAGTCCAACTGGGAATGCATGTGAGGTGTTGAGAATTACCACGTACTACACAACATTTAAGATCTCCTGGTGCCCGCCAGTCATCCCCATAGCATCACAGAAAGCACACTGCTGGGCAGACGCAGGATTAAGCCACTGCCCCGCTCACAGTTGACCCAAAGAGAACTTTACCTGTTCTCCTTCATGACCTTGCAGAAGACTTTATCCTCCCTGCTCCTGCTGCTCTCCTTGGGCTTCACGCTAGTCCATCTATGTGTAACTCTGCTCAGCGACCCTGCTCCTTATCTCCAGCAACTGAAAAGGTGAAGAAAACTCGGTGGTTTTGCTATACCTGACTCATTTCATTACTCAGCCACACACACACACTGTTCCAGTGTTACTTTCCCGATACAGTAAGAGTCTTGATTTCCAGCACTCCATTTAAGCAGGATTTTACTCACCAATAGTAGCACACCCACTCACAGCAGTCTCTCCCACTTATAGGCATTCATTTAAATGAGTCCAATTGCTTCACAATACAATTAATTTTGATTTCTCTTCTTTCTTAACAAGTAGTTTTCATTATGTGTAAATGTTTCTAGCAGTGATTTCACAGATAACTAAAGGTTCTGCAAAATGCAGTGCTGTCGGGTTGGTCCCCTTGTGATGTATTTCACAAAGGAAATACAGCAATGATGAAATATAAGGGCAAAAAGAAACGGTTAATGCTCCATGTGCATAATAAGAAAGAGTGTCAAGTGTGGCAATTCCCTATCATGCCAAATGGAGACTCCTCAGGATTTTCACGAAATCTTTAAGAAAAAAGAACAGCAAACATCCACCCACATACAAACATGAGAAGGCTTTAATCACTTACAAAGGTGAAGACTTAAAGAAATTAGTGGCCAAGTCTCAAGGCAGTGAGTCAAATAACTGTTGTGCACAGGGTTTGCTTTCTTTGCTTGTATAACACTGGGTATTTCTATCGTGGTTACAACAAGCAGATCCAACCACCACTTGCATTAAACCGAGGAAAGAGGAAAGAGCAGCTCACTGAATTCCTGAGCTGAAATCCAGAGGGGAGTGAAGAGAAGTTACAGCAGCCTGGACTGTGGTGCCTTTATCATGCTGGTTAGTACTATTAAAAATCAGCTGGAAAACAAAGAAACAAGACAAGGCAACTAAACTTCCAAGAATTATGAAGGTCAGCTTTCTCGCTGGACAGTGTGATCATGCAGCCCCACTCCTGGCCCAGGACAAGCAGCTCTCAGTCAGAGGATGGTTCCTTTCCATGCCTGCACTGAGAGAGGAGTTCCTCTTACACAGACAAGGCTGAGGCTCTCACACGTGTGTAGGGGCATGTGTTTAATGGAATGTGTCTCGACCATGGAAATCCCAGCAGACAGTAAAGGTTTATGAATGAAATCCAGAGGCCCCACAGAATGCCATCAGTGACGAGCCATTTTATAAACTGGGAAATAGCAGCAAGACTCTTAAAACAACTGGAATCTGTACCCAGAGGCACACCAACGTAAAACAGACTGTTCTTGAGTTGCAAGCTTGATGGAACCATCCTGAAACATGCTCTCGGTAGAACCATTCTCCACATGCTCATGGATCTGCACTGCTGTTTAGCAAATCGAATCAGCTCCAGATAGGGCAGCAACTGCCACCATGCCATTTGCAGCTATTACAGTTAAAAAAAAAAAAAAAAAAAAAAAAGAAACAGAAGTACTGGTATTGCCATACTTTGCCCTCCCAACCTGCCTAATCTCATAAAACTGTAAACTACGAGCAAAAGATGACAGTTTTACTTCTGTGGATACACTCAAATCATCCAGACCCAGCTTTCTGCCAACATATTTCAGTAACTATTGTGCAAATTCAAGTATTGTCCCGTCATTCTGATCTGTTTTAGAAATACAAAATTACTAAACCAGGACTCGCTACAACTTTCTTTAGGGTTGTCAAGTTACATAAGGAGGAATAGAGACACTCGGTGTAACTAAATACCAGCTGAAATAGATGGCAAGCTGCTTTGTTTAAACAGGTCAAAGCCCATGGTTAGCATTCAGAAAAATTCAGTGAAGTTAATGGGATTCCTCCCTAGACAATTATAGCAAATTGGCCCCTCTGATAATGAAAATAAATTAATTCTGTGATTTCAAAGAATTGAAGCAGATCAGAACAACCAAGATCTGTTTTTGTATTTCCATCTCAATATACGGCTGATTGCACTATATTTCGAGGATGGCTCTTTCTTCAAGGCCCTTTCTCAAAGTTACAGCAAAACATGACAACATCCACCCCTGTTTCAGTCACCAGTCACGCTACTTTATTCTACATTATTTACTGGATCACAATGATCATATCCTTCTTTTGACCCCAAACCTTGAAAATATACTGCAGACTGTTAAAATACTTACAGTAAAAGCATCCATCTAATCTTTCTACTGGAGCAAAACAGTATGCTCTATCAGGAATGAAAAACTGGTTTCACTGAGGCTCACTTGACATAGGAATGAACCCACTGAGTATGGAAGGTAAAGACAAAGGGTGTTAAAATAGGAGTGAAATGTTGCAAGGAGCGTTTCCCCTTAATGAATTACTGGGAGATTTGTAGCAGGCCAGCCAGGGTAAGTCTTTCAGCATGTGTATCCAGAAGTGTCATGGACTTGCTGCACTATATCCTTGCTGCCCTTTCCATGAACTGGGCAGTTTCCTTTCACCAGTTTATTTTCACTTCTATTCTGGCAGCTGTCTACAGCAGTAGGCATTTATCTTAAATAATTTGCTACTTGTTGAAGAATTCATTGGAGGGGGGTGGGTGGGAAGAGGGAAACAGCCATTCTTGGTGCACCATGTCATAACTGATTAAAAAGAAAATTTAATAAAGATAAAACAGATTTCCCACAAATTTTCCCCCCACTTCTAATACATATAGGTACCTTCTCCCTCCCCCAAGCAAAACACCATCAGAACTTGCTGAATTTGACTTTCCCATTATTTTAACTAGCAAAATTTGTGGAAGCTGTTTGCTTTTATTTAAATCCTCCAAGGGATTTTCCTTACAGAAGGAAGCTCAGTGATGACTGCAGTAAAAAACAAACCTACTAATAAAAAAAGTGAGAGTTACCACTTTTCCTTTTTTTCCCCCAGCATTAACCTCTTGTAATAATGAGCCTTTGATACAAACTACCTGCTCCTACGTTCAGCAACTAGCATCAGGAGCAGAGTTCCTGAAACAAAGAGATAGGACAGTGGAAATTCAAAAGGTAAGAGAGCAGCACCCAACAGGGTTTTTGCTAAAATGCTCTGTGTCATGAGCAAAACGATCATTTGCCCAGTTTGTAGAGTACTGTAGACGAAAGAAGAAATGTCATGTCAAGCCCTGTTGGCAATATAAAGGGCTGTTGTGACCAGGAAAAATAAATGAAAATAAGGAAAAAAGTAAACATTTTTATTTTCCCTACTGGCTACAGTTACGGGGGGCTGGCAAAGCCCATGGCAAAGTACACCTTACAAAGTGTTTGGTAATTTTTATTAAATAGGAGAAAAAGCAAAATGGGAAAGAGTGAAAGTAAAATTGCATTCTTGTGTTGCGCATCTGAAACCCAAGGGAGCAACTGGTATTCCAAGCCCTGGTTGTTACAAATGATTTGCTGAAAGACTGGTGGCTGTTAAACTTTAATTCTTTTCTAGGTTTTATCCAAATTCTGTGCAGTCAGAAGTTCACTGCAGCAGGTGAAAAACCAGGCAAGCCTCCCTCACCCTCATTTTCCCTCATTTGAATGCAATGGTTTACACTGTTTGCATACTATAGTCCCACAATAAAGGAAACAGAACCGTAATTTGCTATTTAGAGTAGCTCCTCTTTCCAAACTGAGTTAGCACTAAAACTAACCACTTCACAGTTAAAAAAAGTAAAAAAAAAAAACCCATTGCTTACATAACACATTCATCCTATTTACAAGATGCATACTGTTCCTGTCCCACTAACACAGGGAAGTTTCAAAAGCAGAAAAATAACAGACAATGCTGGAAAACAAAATATTTTCTTTTCACCATGAAGTCTGAGCTATAACTAACTGGCATTCTCTAAATGGAGATTCACAATTTTGAACCAGATGTTCTCTATTTCAAAAGCATCTATGTTTCTAAAACACCCAAGACAGATATCCAATGGAAAATCCCACCTCCAGAGCTCAAATTCAAGCTTAAACAAAACCAAACCAAACCGAACAAACACCTTCTCCCCCCACGCAAGCTCCAGCCCATGCAACACTTCCTCATGCTGGTCTATCAGGATAAACTGATAAACAAAGTCAGGTTAAAGACTTGTGTGTGTGCATAATCATGTGAAGTCTGTTAGAGAGGAGTTACCATGAGAACCTCAACTGTAACGCCCTGATTTACCCCACATTTCATCACAAAAATTAACTTCAGCTATGCCAGTCGGTCTCCGTGAATTGTCTAATACTGAACCAAGAGCTTTGACTCCAGTTAAAATCAAAACCAGACAGATTTGCTCCAGTTCTAGTCTGTTAGGAGTTGGTTGAAATTTTCATGAGAAAATGAATTTCCATGAGGATTGAATTTCAAAGAGCAGACAACTTATAAGAATTGCTAACCTTGAAATATTTCCCTTGGAATCTTATGGTATTTCATCTGTGCCCATTTTTTTCAGTGCAACCTTAAATTACACTGGACCTCAACCTATTTACTCAATATTTTTCAGTGAGCACCAGTGAGAGTGCCATCTGTATTTCCTCCTGTACAGAGGCTTATAAATTATTACAATTTTAAATCCAAATTTAAATTGAAGCCTTGCAAGCTGGTTAATTTGCATGTGTGGTGGAAGGGTCTCAGATCTGCTACAGCTATGTTTACCCAGGAGAGAGAATCTGAAGGGAAATGAGTATCAGTACTGTGTTATAGATTCTGAAGAGCATCAAAAATATTTGACATGGGAACTGGTCACGTCTGGTAGTTTGCTTAGCTGACCAAAAGCAGTCTAACATCATCACACTTAGGGACTTTCAATACTAGATGACCTGTTGTATTTTAAGTATCCAGCAAAGGACTACATAATGTATCATTAGTAGTGCTGTTATCACCGGTTTACAGCAATACAGATATGCAAGTCAAAACACTGATAAGAGATTTATCAGTATTCTAGGATTAAAAGTGAATTTACCCCTAATCACGTATGAGGAGACAAAGGAGGAGGCATGAGGCGAGGGGCTGTATGTTGTTCAAAAGACAATAGGAAATACAGAGTTGGAGCACAGGTACCTAGAAAATTAGTGCAGTCCCTTAGTCAAGTTTTGCTTTCTTCCAAACCCAGCCCGATGGCTGTATTGATAAGGTAACAGTCACCCTTCCCAAATCAACATGCCATTGTCAGCCTCATTCTATTCACAGCTGATTCAGCAAAAGCTAAGATTACCCAATATTTTGCATTATAAAAGTCTCTTTTCAACTACCTGTAATTTTGCTAGTCTCCAACCAATTACTCCGAACATTCCCATTCCTGTTATGTGGCTGGACAGTCTTCTGGAGAGCATCAGTGCAACTGTACCACTGCTCCCTGAAATGAGAGTAACTTTGCCCTAGCAATACAATCAGATGGTAACACCCAGCAGTGTAACACTTAAGAACAAGGACTTAACACTTGGCTGGGGAAGCCGTTACTTCGCACGTGTATAAGCTCGGTTTGGAGACTA